>CM045765.1:57146512-57594793 GCA_025200525.1 Camellia lanceoleosa
CACCACCAGCCACCACCACTTCGCCCACAAGAACAACCACCACAAACCATCTCCAAAAAATCGTCAAAATTTTCTCGGTCGTTTCACAAACTTCTTCGATCCATTTTCGGCCCCAAACAAGCGAAAGCAGGATCGCAAGACCCATTTTTTGCTATTTTCGACGGGTCGGGCCCGCTTTCTACCATTCCAAAAGTGCCGGAGAGTGGCAGCGGCAGCGGGATTTCGCTGGAGTTTAAGTCGATGGCAGCGGCAGTGGTAGCGGTGACAAGAAAGTCAGCCGCCACCACTTCTATTGGTATTTCATGCGCTTGGGTTCATATAGTGTGTTTCCAATAATGTGTGTTTTTAGAATGTCATTAATTATTATTTAAAGAGTTTTAGTTGATTATAATGGTTTTGAACTTTGGTTTGTGATATGTGAATCTTTTTTTTTTTTTTTTTTAAAGATTTGTGAATCTTGTTAATTATATGAAGGGGAAAAAAAAAAGTTTTTTTTACATTAATTTTATACAAATTTTTACCAAAATGATACAGTAGTAACGTTATAATCATTAACAATCATTTTGGTAAATTATTTATTTTCAATTACTAGGCCCACAATGCAGTTACGTTACTTTGTACAATTTTTTTTGAATATATAGTTATATTTTTATTATATTAGTCAAATTATGTGTAAACTCATTTCATGTGGGTTTTTTTTTTAGTAGATGGTGAACTCATTTCATGTGCTTTAGAGACCTAAAAACTTTTGAATTGTGGAATAATATAATATATTATGTGTGAATAGTGTGTTTGCAATTATGTGTGCATGATTTTTTTAGAATGTGTGCAATTATGTTTGCAATTATGTGGCCCAACCGTCGAAAAAATGGGTCTTATGATCCTCGCCATTTATTGTTTAGGGCTGAAAATGGATCAAAGAAGTTTGTGAAACTAATCAAAAAAATTTTAAGGATTTTTGGAGATATGGATTGTGGTGGTTGTTAATGGAAGTGGTGGCGGTGGTGGTGATCGGATAAGCCAGGCAGGGAGAGGTTTCTAGAAGAAATGGCGGGGTGAAGTTGGCATTCAAAGGATTTGAGCTTGAAGGAGTCGTAGAGTGAGCTTCCACAATCCCATACGAAAGAGTTGTTGTCACAATCTCATGTTTTGAGATGGTTCATATATCATATGCTAGTAGCTAAGTCTTTAGTTGCATTGTGGTGTATGTATTGCATTAGTTTCTTTGCACCTAGGACCATGCAAGTTTTTTCCCTTTACGCTTGGCTTGGTGCGGATGAGTTCTTTTATCTTTGCATCTCGATTGTGCTTGTTTTTCTTATTATGTCTGTCATTCTACCATGTGGCTAATTGCTTACTTGAGATATCTATTTGATTGCCGGTGAGTGGAGGTTATTTCACTTAAGTTGGAATCTTGATTTCTATGCATGTGAATTCATCTTTTCCTTTGAGTTGCACAGTTTCAAACTTTTTCCTAAAAACGCAGAGATCAAAGTATTCCAAAATAAGTGATTTAGTGTTTATTTGCTTCACATAGTAATTTTAGCATAGCTAGTCGGAACTAATCATATATTGGTAATGAATTTCATATTGTGAATTAGTAGAGTCCGATTTTTCATCGGGTGAGCGGGGGTGGTCAATTCATAACCTTTCCTCCTCATGCCTTAATTCTTGAACCGAGACACTTTGGTTTTGATGGATAGTGACCTTTGGCATGAGTCATGAGTTTCCTAGTTTTCCGAAAGATTAGATGGCAATTCTGAGTCTAGTGATGTAGACCATTTTTGGCATTTCTTGTGACTAGCGGGTTTTTATGGATTTGCTAGATTTGGACACTCATTTTGTTTCACATTGCACACTCGTGAAACCAGATCAGGGGTTTGACTAGACGCTCCGAAAGTACCGCTTCCTAGAGGAGATCCCACAACCCAGAAGTTGATTTGGCCTCCATCCCCTACTACAATTGCAGCCTTGGAAGTTAAAAAAAAAAATCAAACAGATTAGTGTGGCTAAAGCAATAGAAAGAATATCCTGCGATACTCTTGAGAGTCTATTGTTGATTTTAAAATAGGGTAGCCATCTTCCCCCAACAGTCCATATTTTAAAGATAGGAGTTTCTTCCATCAACCCCAACCCACCATGGTTTTTACATTTCTAGTATCTTATTGACTTTTCACTTCAAGTAAGGTATCTTGGGCCAACTTACGCACACTGACTAAATCCTTCATGACAAACAAGCCTCCCAAACAAGCCTTCAAAACAGTATTTACGCCCTATGGTCCATAGCCCCAAAGTATGCGTTTGCTAGTTAGGAAATTCAAACCTTAGACCTGAGAAGGAGCAAATCTTCCGACCCCAATCATCACCCACTAGACCAACCACACTCTGATTAATATTGCCATGTTAAGCTTGGGTAATTTTTTTCAATGAATTTTTCAATACAAATAGTCATATGGCAAGGAAAAGGTTTCTTTGTCTTAATAGAGGAAATGAAATGTAATGATGGCCTAATGCCATCTAGCCAAACAGAAGTATAGAAATTACGAAAGAACATCCAAAACTGATAAATAAGGAGAACCCTGATCCCATCCTACACAAAATTAAAGGGCAAGGAAATAATTACATGAGAAACTACCCAAAGATCCTCACTCAAATGTGTTGAAAGCTAAAATATAAGAAGGCATTTTCTAGAGGAAAAAAATAAAAATAAAAATAAAAAGAGACAAAATAGGAATTTATGAACAGTAAAAACACTGTTAAAATGGACCAACATATTATATAGTAGATAGATATATCAAAAGAAGATCAGATATATAGTAAATAGATATTTTCCGATCAATGTCTGCTTTTAAAATAATTAAAGAGGAAGCAACAGGATCTCTTTACCACAAATCCAAAGAAGTCTTATAGAGCTGAGAAAATATCCAACTGATCACCACTTAAAATGAAAGATAAAAAAATATACAGCAATGTAGTATTATCAAATTTTAAGTGAATTGCTTCAATGCATTCATAAATCGCTTCTGTAAATTCCTGCAAATCAAATAGTTGTTTCAGAAAAATTATAAAATACATCCATAACTCTATAGACCAAGACCATAAAGTTACCTTTTACAAGTGCAGAAAACTTGCTGTGCTCCAGGAAATGTGGCATGTATAGTGGAAACAGTACAAATAAATCATTCTCCATCTGTCTCAATGGTCTAACCTCTTCCTTCTCTTTCTCCTTTTGTGACGCTAGATTTATTTTCTACGCCATTCCAAAATAGTAATAATAATAACAAAATCTCATAAGGTAAAAATACTTCAACCTCAAACCAAAAGAAGTAAATTGAATTTTGTCATTTTCCTTAAATGCTTCAAATATATGAACCACTCAGTATAAACGAAAACATACCACATGCTGATGCGCATGAATGAAGCACATCCTCATAAAAGATAAGATTACTCCACCACTATGAACACCCTCGAGTTGCCATTTGTCAAAAGCTCTCTTGTATAATGGATGCATGCATACATTCTCTTCAGGTAAGTTTCTGAGAGCATTCCAAACGGGGTCAACAACAACTTTTGGAGAACAGCCAATCTCCATCCGAAATAGGAAAATATTCTTCATCATTTCGAATGGTGTCCAGAGGCATGAATGGTGAAACATGTCCTGATTGTAACTAAAAATAAAAATAATAAAACTAATAATTAGTATCAAATTCAAAAATGCTTTTAACTATTAAATATTTTCAAAAGTTGATGTAAATAAAAATACCTTCGGTAGTTGCCAAGTAATTCCAAGAGATGAGCAACATCTTTGGAGATTTCATTGCCTATCAGATTTTCAAGTGTAGTCTTTAAATCTGCACCATCCTTTCTCATATCTTTCTGATGATGGCTATTGATTTCCCGTCAATGTCACGTCATATTTTTCATCCAAGATAATAGCGTCACTTTTTAGATTACAGTGAGCTATTCCCTTGCGATGAAAATGCATTACATTCTTCATCATGCCCTTACATAAAAGCAAGTAATATCAAACTGTTATTGATTGGCTCTCAACATGAAAAGGAGATTTCTGTCCTTCGCAAGTGGGTTGGTTCTCATTAAATTGGTTTAGTCAAGTTTACCTATTTATTGTCTATCCATTTTCAAGATTCCTGAATGTGTTGCTAATGAATTAGACAAAATTCAATCAGCTTTCTTATGGGAAGATCTGACTTGAAGTGAAAAGTCAATATGGTTAAATGCGGGGAAGTCACTAGAAGTAAAAACCATGGTGGGTTGGGCATTAGGAGAGCTGGGGAGGTGAATTTTTGCCTTCTAGCAAAATGGTGATGGGGAAAAAATATCTCATTACAAATGTATGTTGATAAATAATCTCTCTTCATGGAACTATACACACACTATGTTACATGAGAGTGTGAACATTAATAGTGTGACTGCCTATTTGTGTTAGTTACTAATAAGTTCTAATAGTTAGACTAAATTTTCATCAAGTCCTATTAAAAATAAGTTTTGGTAAAATTGTCACTAAAATTAATATTTGTGACAATCTTTTCTATATGTGTCAATAGAATTTAACAGTTAGTGACTTTTTTTGTCATGATTTTTATAAATTGTCGCTAAAATTTACAATTAGTGACTTTTTTTATGACAAAGTTTTCCTATAGAATCTATTAGACAATAAGTTCAGTTATTAGGATCTACACGTAAGTATCTCTAGAATTGATGTGAACATTCACATTCACATTTTTATGTATACATTATGTGACCAAAATAACACGTTTGTGATAGTATGACTATTAATATACAACTTCCCTTCGAACCAAAGTATAATGTGAATATTCATAATAAACACTAAACATATGACTAATCTTCAAAAAATAAAACTCATATCAAAATACAATGGGAATATTCACAGTTTACAATTAACATATAACTACCCTTAAAAAACTATACTCGTGCCAATGTGAACAATCAAACTATAACGTGAAAACACAAAACAAAAGTGAAAAAAGTAAAATCAAGTATTTCGATTATTCAATGGCAACAAAAATGATTGTTTAACCAATAAGTATTGTAACAAAAATAACAAGCAAATAACAACCAACAAGTATCGCAACAAAAATAACAAGCAAAAATCAACCATTTCGATTGTTCAATGGTAACAAGGAATACCTGCTGTTTTGATGAAAGCACAAGAATAAGCAAAGAAACTCTGTTTTCTTACTTGCAAGCTTCCCTTTAGCTTGAGTTCCAAGTTAGGGTTGATGTTTTTCAATCTTTAGAGTATTTTCAGAAGCCTAAAGTTGCTTTAGGGTGTGAGAATTTCGAAGCTAAATAAAAGACAGGGAGAAAGATAGGGTTTGGCACTCAAAAGCTCTAAAAAATGTTTCAATTTCTTAACCCTTCAAAGAGAGGGGAGGGATCTATTTATAGAGTTGGGGAAGCTTCTAGAATCGTTCTAGGGTTTCATTGCTTCCTTTGCCGCTTTCCACAAAAATGAACCAAAATTGAGTTTCTAAAAATAATTCGTGATGCCTCAATGTGTGCACGCACAAATTTGGTGTGCACGCCAAAAAGGTGAACACGCACACACTATCTGCACTTACATCTAACATGACGCCGCGTGTTTTGCCTAAGTAAGCCCGAATTGGATTTTAATCAACGTTTTTTTATGAAATGGGTCACAATTTTTGGAAAATACGATCAATTAAAGCACAATTGACCTTTTGGGGTAAAGAAGTTGGTTTTTCGACTAAAGGGATCCAGGGTAAAATGGCTATTTTTGCAGAAAGTTTATTTTTGGCTAAAATGGGTTTATACAGCAACTCTATGAAAATATTGTTGAAATATTGGATTATTGGAGAAAATTACATAAAGATTCAGATTTAGGTATTGATGAAAGAAATAGGCTACTAGATCAGATAAGAGAAACTTATCTAGAACATGAAATCCTTTTACAGCACTTTAATTATGATATTAATGTGTCAACTAATGATGATGATAGTCAATCATCTTCATCTGAAGAAACATTAGATCAAGATATTTCACCAGAAACAAATAAAGGGAAAAGAAAGGCAGAAGAGCCAATTGATCCTGAATTATTTGGCACTTGAGAAGATGGAGAAAATTTTGACTTTATTCAGACAAATGAAGTTAAAAATGATACTAGGGTTGGTTTGGGATGTCCTAAAAAAGTGCACTTTTTGACTTATTGGTGGGTTTGGGTTGGGTTTGATGTGATGTGTTAGAGAGGTGATGTGATTTAAATAAGATGATGTGACTTAAATAAGATAGTGACTTTTTGACTTTTTGACTTATTTAGGTTTTGCCAAACTAGCCCTAATACTGAAAGTACCTCCAATCCTACACCTGAGCCAGTAATATCTAGAAAAGATAATAATCATAAGTATCCGATAGCTCAAAATGGTACTTATTTAGATTTGTCTCATGTCCCATTTAAAGATCAGGAACAAGCAATTGATGATTGGGCACAATCCTTGTCTATCATTATTACCAATTATAAAAATAGTTAGTCAAAGGAAAAATTCCTTGATTATATTGCAGTAACTCTCCAAGGAGATGTGTTGCAATGGTTAAGACATTAGGAACAATCTGAAATTGGAAAAAGTCAAAAAACGGCTTTGTTGACAAATTTTCTCACATTTGACACAATTTTAGTTGAGTTTGCAAAAATCATAAAAGAAAATTTCTGTGGTTTTGCAGGAGATACTAATTTGCAAGTAGATGCAAATTATATTTTGACTAAATTAGAACTATGCAATATTTGTCTTTTTGAAGACTATGTTTAAACTTTAAAAAAATATTATTATCTTATTGATCCACCAGCAAATCAACCCTAGCTAGATCAATATTTCCATAGACTCCCTAACCCATGGGATGAGTTATGTATTAAAACATATCCTGATTTTCTCAAAAAAATGGAGAAGGAAGAATATGATAATCTTGGTTTTCGCATTAATTATGTTCGAAGACTGATAGCAGATCAGTGTCTAGAAGCAGAAGCAAAAAAACAAATAAAAAATCAAATTTCTAACTCACAATATGGTCAAAAATGTTGTGATAAAATTTTAAAAGAAAATTGGAAAATTGGTTGTAATACATTTCCTAAACGAAAATGATTTTTCAAAAAACGCAGAAAATATAAATGGAAACCTTGGAAAAAGAACAAAACTTTTTCAAAAAAGAAAAAATATATTTGAAAAAAGAAACTAAAAAGTGTTTCAAAAAAAAAAAAACTTGTAAATGTTACATTTGTAACGAAGAAGGTCACTATGCACTCGAATGCCCCAAAAGGGAAAAAAGTGCAAAGAAAATTATCAAAATTCTTGAAGAACAAGATTTTGAAATAATATATGGCGAAGAAATTTCTGATGAAGAAGAATTCTTATATGAAATTTCTGGTGATGAAGAAAGTTCAGATGAAGAACTAATCTTCATGATGACTAATAATAGTCAAGAAATATCTCAAGAAGCAGATAATATATCTCAAGAAGAATTACAGGCAATTCGACTTGGAGATGTAATTGGAAGAAAAAACTTTTACCGATGAAGAATTAGCAAAATTCAAAAAAATGCAAGAAGTTGCTGTTCTAGAAATCTATAAACTTTCAAAATTCAATTTTTTTTCAGTAAGAGTGTTTGAACAATACAGTGGTAACACTCAAGCAAAATGGTCAGAAGAAGGAAATATTGATATTCATTTTTTTGATAAGAAAAAGGTTGCAAGATGGAAAAAGAAATATCCTGAAATTCAATATATTCATATTGGATTAGTTCAAGTAACCATAACAAATTTTATTTCGCCAATGGATAGATACTCCTATTTTGGTAGTAATTTTTATAAAAGATTTTCCACCCAATGAAAGCAATCATTGGAGGAATTCAATCTAATTTGGCTAATGGAGTAGTTTGGTTTAATGTTAGACTAAATTTCTTTATTTCCATAAAAGATCCTAATCTTGAAGACATAGTTAGAATAAGAATTAAAACACAAGGATTAGGAATGAAATCAATTCTCATGATTTGGCTATTCGTTGGAAAACAATTCACGAATTAACCAAATTTTCTGAAACAAAAACAAGATCAAACGATAATAAAATCGTTGAAATCTTTGAACGAAGACCATTTGACACGGTAATACAACCTCGTCTAATGAATTGGAGCGATTTAGAAGTCCCTCGACAATGGTTAATCCATGACCTAGTAGGACAAGGAGGACAAGGAGAATCCTCTAAAACAAAAAATCCTGCACAATTACAAATGCAGGCATCAGGAAAAAAATTTATATATTGAAAATATAGTTCCAAAAATTAAAAGATCAATTTCGGTATTTGAAAAAGATTTTCCTAACAAATCATTTTCAAAATTAAGCATTGGAAAATCAAGTAATAATTCTAATCAATAATCTATTACTTCAAACAATGTTCAGATTCCTATTTTTCCAGAAACAAGAAAACAAATTGAACATATTAAGTCTGCATATATGTATCATTTTCAAACAAAAAATGATGATATTACTTTTTCTCTTAGCCAAGGGAAAAGAAGATATACATATGTATTGGGAACATTTAATTTTGCAGGTTATAAACCCTATAGCCTCAGTGTTCTCATAAATACAGGAGCTACAATCAGCTCATGTAAATAGAATGCTATACCAAAAGAAAAATGGACATTAATAAAACATCCAATTTTGGTTACTGGAATAGATGGCAACCATATTTGCATACAATTCAAGGCTAAAAATATAGCTATTTGGTTAAATGATAGCAAATTCATTATACCAAAAATTTTATGTTTTCCTCATATGCATGGAAATTTGCTTATTGGAAATAATTTTATATATAAATATCTTCCAATGCAAATACAGGAAAAAACCATTTCATTAAGCATAAACAATGTCTTAATTCATATTTCCTTGTTAGAACAACATAAATATACTTGTGATAAAGAGTTTGCGCCCGTGTTGCGTGGTGATTTAACTCCCATCATCAAAACCATTGATGAATTACACTGGATTTATAAATTTTTGGAAGAAAATTTTAGTGAACATCTATTAAAACTATGGCAACGTAGTCCACGTTATTGTAGTTTAAAATTAAAAGACCCTAATGTTATCATTAGAGTAAGACCAATGATCTATACAAGACAAGATGTAGATGAATTTGATATTCAACTCCAGAAACTTTTAGACAAAAAGTTAATTGAAGAAACTAGAAGCCCTCACTCTAGCCCAGCTTTTATGGTAAGAAACCACGCTGAAATTAAAAGAGGAAAAGCCCGAATGGTAGTTAACTATAAACGACTAAATGAAAATTTAGAATTTGATGGATATTTTATTCCACGAAAAGATGTTTTGATTAATTTAACCAAAGGATAAAAATCTTTAGCAAATTTGATTGTAAAAGTAGATTTTGGCAAATTTAATTGGTGAAAAGTCAAAAAAATTGACAGCTTTCAATACACTTAGAGGACATTACCACTGGAATGTTATGCCTTTTGGATTAAATATTGCACCACATGTATTTCAATGGTGGATGGATACAATTTTTAAAGATCTTAAAGATTGTTGTGTAATTTATATTGATGATATACTTATTTCCTCTAAAACCCGGGAGGAGCATAAGAAACATTTAAAATTAATTTGTGAAAATTTTCAAAAACATGGAATTATTTTGTCCCTAAAAAAGATTGAACTAGAAGAAGAATCAATTGAATTTTTGGAAATAATTTTAGACCAGAAAGGTTTAAAATTACAGGAACATATTTTGTCCAAGGTACGAGATTTTCCTGATACTCTTGAAAATATTACACAATTACAGAGTTTATTATGTATTTTAAATTATGGACGAAATTTTATCAAAAATCTTTCAAAAATAGAAATTCATTGGTTAACCAATTTAAGAAAAAATGTTATTTTTGAATGGACAGTAGAAAATGTTGCTTTAATTAAACAAATTAAAAAAAACGTTAAAATTTTACCAGATGTTTATCTTCCTAAAACAGGTGATAAATCAATTTTAGAAACGGATGCCTTAGAAGCATGTTGGGGATGTATTCTTGAAGCAATACCAAGTAATTTATGGTATGATAAAGAGATACCTATATCTGAAAATGGGATTAGACCAAGGAAAAATCCAATACCCATAAAATTACAAAAAGAATAACTAATTTGTGGATATAATTTTGGAACATTTAAACCAAATGAACAGAAATATATTTGAAAAAGAATTACTTGCAATAAAATTGGCAATAAAAGTTTTCATATTTATTTAGCCCCATAAAATTTTATTGTGCGACTGATAATAAGGAAGTAAGAGATTTCTTGATCAATAAAAAACCTATTGAACAAGGAAGAAGGTTAGCCTGGTATAATAAAATTTCTGAATATACTTTTGAAGTAGAACATCTTAAAGGTACTAACAATTTTCTTAGTAGGAATTGTTTCAGAAAATTAAATTACTAAACAAGTAATTTTAATTTTTGCAGAAGACCTCTAGACCAAGAGGAAACAATAGATAAGGGTAAACAACCCGCTCAAGGAGATTAGGTGAGAATTGCTAAAAAAAAATCCCCAGAGAAGAAAAAGTTTGTGGATATTTAGGAGCAACCTGGAATTTACACAGAATGGAATGATTGCAAAACACAAGTTTGTGGATATTCAAGAGCAAGCTATAAAGCATATGATAGCATGACCAAAGCTAAAAAAGCTTTTTACAGTGCACCAGCTATGCCTATTTATCAAAAGAATTTTTGTCAAATGAGAAGTAACCCAGTTCCAACTAATATTCAGATATCTAGACCAGATGAATCTGAAATAAAAGATCTTTTCAACCTTAGTATATCCAGAGAAATTTATACAGAACTCAATGGGGTTTGGAAAACTCACATTGTTGACAACAAAGTGAAATTTCGAAAACACATGGGAGTTCTGGCTAACAAATTAACTGACCAAACAGTTAAATTAAAAGATTTGCAAAATCTTTATTTCAATATCCTTAAACAAATGGATTGAAATGAAGATTTTAATTTTGAAAAAATAAACAATTTTCTCCAGCTATCAAACCTCATATTAGATGAGTTTTCTGATCTAGTTTTTGAACAAATAAAAAGAATGTCTTTTTGAAAAAGCAAGAACTTTGCTTCGAAAAGAAATTTTCATGTCAATCACAAATCGATTTGAAGATCATCGTAATAAGATTAGACAAATCTTAGAACGATCTTATGATAAATTAAATTTGAAAGATGGAATTCCCAAAATAACCATCATGGCAAACCATGACATATGGTTTTTTGAAGATATAGATTGGGGAATAACTAATCAAGTTATTTTCCAAATTTTAGATCCAATCCAATGGATAGATTATCCAATGATCATCAAAACAATGCTCTCATGGATAGTAAAAGACTTCCGATGGAGCAAATATTTTACTTTCTGGATCTCCAGCACTATTGGTTGGAGGGAACAAGAACATTTTTTCCAACCATACCAGATTTGGTATCTTAAAGAAACTGAAGATTTTGAATTTGAAGATGATTATTTAGATGAAGATTGCCGGCGAGAGAGATTGGAAAATATCCAAAAACTTTCTTTGACAGAATATTGGATAGACAGTCTAATATCTGTTTCACAAGCAGCATCCAATATCCATGGCTCAGCAAAATTGCCATTTATGGTCACAGATGGAAGAATACTATTTGTAACCCATTTTCCCATAACATATCAAAGGTCTCCTATACAAATTAATGAGGCTCTTGACATGTTAATTAATCTCAAAAAGAGAAATAATTTGGATCTTCCGTTGGAGCTAGCCATGACCGCGGATGATGTAGAACATTTTCGGAATGAGCAATACAGCCAGGATCCGGATTCTCCTCCATCAGACACTGATGAAGAATATCACAATCTCATTAACAGGATAGAAGCATAGTAGACCCCACTATCAAATGCAGCTGTCTCCTGATCGACTCCAACTTTATCTAGGACACGTAGAGCAACCTGCATTATTAGGCGGAAAGTGGTCAACCAAATCCTTTCAGCCGACGCTACACGACAAATCAGCTCAGCCAAAGCTTATCTGTCACGGTCTATCTCTTTGAAAATCGGGGAGGATAGATAGTGTATCAGTGTAAATAATTGTATAAACTGTAGCACATAGCAAATAATTGTAGCTTTTCACTTAGACATTTTTGTCTCCTTGTATTTATATTTAGGTAGACTTTTTATAAAGCCTATGACTAGGCTTGACTAGGGTGTTAGAAATTTTTGCAAATCTTGGCCGTAAAATCTTGCCAAGTTAGGTATGCATTAAGTTTGGTTTTGTTTGTATTCACCATCTTGTATTCTATATATTGGCTTTTACGCCAACATAATGGAGTATGTAAATTCTCTCAACCTTCTCTCCATCTTTGTGCATCCCTCTTTGTCTCTAATTTCTCCATAATAATTCCTTACTCCATAACTCCACCATAATTAAACATTCCAAAGGCTGAAATAAGTACCACTTTATCATCAAGAGGCCTGCAAGCACCCGAAATCTTAGGGTCGGTCAAAATAGGGTGTATATAGTTGCCCTTCTTTGATAGAGCTTAAATAATCATGAAATGATAAGAAATGTATGTCAAAGACCTAAGATCATCCCAGTTGAAATGACCCTAAGGCTTAAGGCAATGCCATACATTCATGCAAGTGATCAAACCCGTAGGCTGCCTACCTATCCTTGATGCAAGGAATCATGTTAGTGTTGTTCGGGGGTGGTTGTAAAATGATTCATATGTGAGTGAGTGTGCAACAAGCACTTAAGCATTCAGCCAAGCATGCATCAAAAGAGAGGAGAGCGGGCGATACTTGCCATACTCACCTTGCTATACCCATGCCAAGCTTTCTTCCATTTGTTTCCAGATTGTGCCAGTCCTGCAAGTTTTTCGAAATAAGACTATCCCGAATAATAAAGCACACCGCAGTGTGGTTAGAGTAATGCCATTATGATTCCAATGCCAATATATGCCTTTTTATGTCCGTATCAATGAGACAAGGGTGTGCTATTTCCAACTTGTGTCGATGAGTCATAGTTCTGCTAAGGGTCGAATGGTGTCTTTCTATGCTTGTATCGACAAGTCATGGAAATATGTAGCTGCCAAGCGGTGCCATCCCATGCTCCTATTGATAAGTCATGGGGTTTTTAACAAATGCCATTCCACGCCCACATCGGCAAGTCAGCGAGTTTATGTTCCAAGTGGTACCTTTTCCATGCTCATATCGATGAGACATGGAAGACTATTGGATGCCCTTCCACGATTGCATCGGCAAGACGTGGGGATTTTCTGATGTCAAGTGGTGCCTTTTCCATGCTTGCGTTGGTAAGACATGGGAGTTTAAATTCTATTTCAAGCTCACATCGGCAAGACATGAGAATTTGGATGCCAAGTAGTGCCTTTCCATGCTTGCATTGGCAAGACATGGGGGTTTATATGCCATTCCATGCTCGCATCGGCAAGACGTGGGAATTTAGATGCCAAGTGGTTCCTTTCTATGCTCACATCAGCAAGTCATAGGGGTTTATATGGTATTCTACACGCATCGGCAAGACGTGGGAATTTAGATGCCAAGTGGTGCCTTTCCATGCTCACATCGGCAAGTCATGGGGCTTATACGCTATTCCTTGCTTGCATCAGCAAGACGTAGTAATTTAGATGCCAAGTGGTGCCTTTCCATGCTCACATTGGCAAGCCATGGGGGTTTAAATGCTATTCCATACTCGCATTGGCAAGATGTGTGAATTTAAGTGCCAAGTGATACCTAGTGGTTCCAATTTTGCTAAGATGTATTAAAGGGTGCCAAGTTTTGTCAAATGGGTGCCGAGTGCTTGCCAAAATGTATTGGTGCCGCATGCCAAAATGCATTAAGTGGTGCCACATGCCAAGTTTTAGCTAATGGGTGCCAAAATTTTCCAATTTGTTTGCCATGATGCCAAATGTTTGCCAAGATTTACCAAGAAGTGCCAAGTGTATACCAAGTGGGTGCCAAAATTTGCCAATAATGCCAAATGTGGTTTTGAAAAATATTTTTGTCATGCTAGGGTGTTTACGTGCGTGCCAATTACCATAGATGATGAAAATGATTGTGTCTCAAAGGTGTACCAATTATGTGCCTTGAAAGGCATGCTGATACCTAAAATGATGTGTAAGCTTGAGTTGAAAATATACCTGTGCCTTGGGTGTGCCTAGAGGGTGCCATGAATAAAGTAATCAAGAGCTGATTTCTCATGCCAATCCACTTTCCATCTTCATCATTTTTCCTGATCATTCATCTAAGCATGCAATTTTTTGAAAGGAAAGGAGAGCGAACGATACCTACCTTACTTACCTTGCCGCGCCAAAGCCTCTACCAAGTTCTCTTTTGTTCTATTCCAGGTTTTGCCAAATTGCCAGTCTTGTAAACTTTTTAAGAAAAACCAGTCCCAAGCAATAATTCACACTATAGTGTGGTTAACATGATGCCAATTATGATGCCAAAGTGTTCCATTCCATTCTTTACGAGGTAGGGTTTATCAGATTCCAGCCTATTCTGTTCTATCCTTGCTCCTTACGAGATGGAGGTTTATTAATTTTTTTGGGCCGTTCCGCTTTGTTCCATCCTCATGCCTTCCGAGGTGAAGGTTTATTAATTTTCCAGAGCCGTTCTGTTCCATGATCATGTCATACGAGGCATGGAGGTTTATATTCAATTCATACTTGCTCCTTACGAGGTGGGGATTTAATAATTTCCCAAGGCATTCCGTTGCATTCCATCCTCGCTCCTTACTGTGGCTTGCTTTTTGTGCTCCTTGGAGGGGTTTAGTCTCCTCGGATATGATTAGCCCTACAGTTTGGACTCTCGTGATTCTAAATCTGATTTCACAAGTGCAATGTGAAATAGATAAACACAAATGAGTCCAAATCTGACCAATCTTTAGAAAATCTATTTATCATCGGAAATACCGAAAATGGACTGCATTGCCATATTTTAGAGTCGCCACCTAAATATTTTTGGGAGATTTAGGAAACTTGTGACTCATGTCAAAGGCCACTTGTTCATCATCACCAAAGTGTCTCGGCTCGGGAACTTAGGTATGTGAGGGGAAGGTCATGACTTGAGCACCACATTCACCCGAATAAAGATTGGCCTCTACAAATCATGTTGTGATTTTTATGTACAATATATGCTCATGTTCCGATTATTATGCTAACATTACTATGTGAAGCACACATGTATAGACTATTTTTCGACCATTTTGGAATGTTTTGATTTCATGTTTGTTTGAAAAGTGTTTTCGGATATGTGCCACTTAAAAAAGCGAGCTCATATGTACATTGATCAAATCATCCCAATTTAAGCAAATTAGCCTTCATCCACAGGCATTCAAGAGATATATCAAATAAGCACTTAGCCTCAGGGTAACATGCTTGATATGGCAACACAAACATACATGCAATATGCTAAAGTAAGAAATGCTCACCTAGTACTCAACTGAGACAAGCCAAAATAGAAGAAAATAGTTAGAAAATGCATGCTCTAATATGCAAGTGACTAATGCAACACATACAAAATGTAACTACTAGGTTTGGTTTATGAATCATGGCATATGGCTCAACTCAAGGCATGCGATTGCACACGTATTCAATTAAGTAGGAATGACAACAAGGTTAGCATGATGAATTGAACCTAATGCATGTAAATATGAATTTTAAGCATGGCAATGATATGAGAACATAAAACATGATGCTACCATTATAAGCGTATAAATAAAAAGAAGAAAGAAATAGTAGTTGGAAGACATACATAAATTATTACATATTTGCCCTCGCACAGAAGGGTTTGAATGTCTAAGTGTTCGAATTAACCACTTATTACAAATCCAAATGAATACTATCTAATTTATTAAAAAATAATATTACAACAATAATATGCAAAGAATGAACAAGGATCCCTACACGCACCGACGAAGACAACCCTAAAAAATTGCTCTATCTGCTTCCTGGGAAACTATTATGTTTCACCCTTAACCACTGCTCTCTGTTTCAACAAAAGTGTTATGTTTACCAAACTTTTGAGCCTGGCCGTGCCCTATTTTTTTTTGTAGAAGACTATTTTTTGCTCTGAGGTGAAAACAGTGCAGACATAGTGTTCCTAAGCCATGTTTGTCTTTTCTGTCCTTCTCTATCATAGAGATGTTCAAGGGAGGAGCAGATTCGGGTCTCGAAGCATCAAGTATCGCAAGTTGCTTGCGTGATGATTTGAGGAGCAACTAGACAAGAATTTACTAAAAACTAAAAGACTAACAGTATCTGCCTCCTATCATGAAGTCGATTTCAAGAAAGGGGGTAGACACACGATGACTCTAGAAGCGACGGATTCGGTATAACGTCCGACCAAATCCAACCAATTTTATTAGCTCTTTATGCTGGTTTCAATCCAATTTTTAAGCTAATTTTATCTTACCTCTCCATTTCTTATCTTTTATTCTATTTTGTCCAAAAGTGATATTTACGTCCACTAAGTCCAAAAGCAATAAAGATGAACAAGTATAGCTTAACCCGAGAAATGAACTTTTCAAGCCCTTTTCTATGGGGGAAATCACAAAGAAGGAATCAAACCTATTCCCGAGCGATAATGGACTCAGAGTCAAACCCGAGAAAGGCGATAATGACCTCAAATCCAAACTTCATGACAAGCTATAATGAAACCTTTCTTTGATATTTCCAAGGTTCTAAGTTAAAAAACTAGTCCCTTAAAAACAATGCACCAACGATTAAGAAGAGTATCAGACAAGGGAGTGTTCTCAACATAAGAGAGATGTAATGCCCTGGTAATGAATCCATTAAACCATTTAGCACATGAGGGGTCTCTTTCTTATACTTTAAATGGTAATCCCGTGTTGGATACAACTCTTAGTCAAAAGTAGCAAAGAAAAGAGGGAGGTTGCAGAGATGATTATACAAAGTTGATTATTGCAAAAGTGAGATTATTTGCCTGAAAACTAGGTAAATAAAACTGTAAACTCAAACGGATTGGTGTCTAAGGCCTAAACAACCAAATCCATGAGGACTTATAACACTACAAACATGATATTCAAAGAATAAACTAATTAAGCGAATTAAACAGCCCCTAAAACCAAAAAAAAAAAAAAAGTACTTAAAACACTTCAAAAGGGTAGAACAAGTGAAAGAAAATGGTGGTGAACAAGCTAGGCAAGAAAGCCTAAGGAGCGATGTGTAGACACCCCATTTTTGCCTACCCTTAAGACTTGGCGCCACTAATTGTTTACTTGGTGATGAAAGTTGTGCAATTGCAAATGTTCGATTTCTTGACAAGAGGAGTTCTAGATCCTAACCTTACACCTCATTTTGGGCCAAAACTATTTTGAACAAAATGATTTTAGAATAAAACCATCTCTTTCAAAATATTTTTGGAAAAAGTTCCTCGATGTTAGAGGCTCGTATTTCGTTAAATGTTGTGTTTTTCGGTAAACCAAGCAAGGACAAAGTGGAAATAAATGGAAGAGAGGTGAACTATTTGAAAAAATATTCAAAACATTTTATTTAGGGGTTTGGAGTTGAAGAAAAGAGGAGAGAAGAAAACTAGTTGAGGAGAAGTTGGGCATGAATCCGGGTAGGATCGAAACTGAGCAGTCTTCACTCAAACAGGCATATCTTCTTCCACACTTGGAATTTTGATGTGAGGCTGCAACCATTGGAAATAAGACTTCTAGGGTTTCAATTTAGACTCTAGAATGACTTGCAAAAGAGTCCAGATGAAGGAGATATGCCCATTTGAAGTTGGGCTCAAAAAGCAGATTTTTCTGGCCAACCAGATGTGGAAGTTTCTGGCCATGGATGGGCTTTGCCGGCCATGTGCTTGCCATGAATGGCCTTTGCCGGCCATGTGCCATCCAAGAGTGTGCCTTTCTGGCCAAAAATGGACCTTTGCCGGCCATCAATGATCCCTTGCCGGCCATTGATGCAAAAAGGCAGTTCTCTGCATATATTTTACCTCCAGTTGTTTCCAGCTATCCATTTGATGATATTTTTTATTAAAGCTTATGGTTTTCTATATATAGATGACCTATCTCTCATATTTCAATGTTGGAAGAATTTTGAGAGCCTCTCTCTCTATAATCCTCTCTCTTTAGATTTCTCTCTCTCTAGACCTTTTGTGCTTAGAAGCTTGCATACATCAAACTTTAACCTATCAACCCTTAATCAAACTCGACCACCTTTGGGCTGAGGTCTCTTGGAGTCTTGTTTGAGGTCTAGAAGGAGGTTTGAGCTTGGATTTGTGCCTAAGTTGTGCCTAAGTTGTGCTTTGCTTCAAAGGTATAACACTTACCTTCTTTAAGCATGTTTTGCACACTTGTTTTCCCACATTTGCAAACTATTTTTGGCCTGGTTTTCAACTATAAGAACCTCTGTTTTTGAGGCTTAAAAAATGGTGGTTTGAGGCTATTTTGAGTTTGGGGGTGGTCCACTCTTCTTGTCTCTTTGCTTGTTAAGCTTTTGTGCCATCTTTTCATCACTTTCAAACCAACTCTTTTGGCCTTTTAACCACTAAAACTCAGATTTTTTTAGTGGTAAAAACTTTGTTTTGAGATCCAAAATGGGAGGGGTTAGCCTCCCCTCCATGTGTCTTGCTTCCATGCCTAGGTTGCTTCACATGTGAGCATGATTTTCTAGCATTTTGTACCTTAATCTCAGCATGTTTTTGCTACTTTTTTGACTAGCTTTAGCTCTGTTTTGAGTTGGTTTGGCTACTTGAGGTTTGCTTTGTATGCTTGTAATGCAATTGTGCTTAATAGTTTAGTTTGTGCTATGTGTTGGCCTCTTATTCTAGCTATTTTTAGCTTACTTCAAGCATGTTTTAGGACTCCTCTTAGATTGTCTTAGGACTATTTTGGAGTGTTTGCACTTTTGGAGCTTTATTGCATGCCTATTGTGTAGTCATCTTCACTAGTTTGGTGTTTTTGGCTTTTAAACATGATTTGCATGAGTTGTTTACATGTTGTAGTGTCATTTTGCATGTAATTTTAGAGCATACAATCTTTGCAACCTCTCTCATTTCATCACTTTTTTCATTTGCTTTGAGGGTTGGTTAACCTTAGAGTTGTGTTTAAGCTTGAGATTGAGATTTGTGCTTAATGGTTTTAATCCTCTTTTGAGGGTTTCTACTAACCAACAGCATGATCTCTCTCATGCCTTAAATCATCCCTTGGTTGACCCCTCTCTCATTAGAGGACACTCACCTTGGACAAATTGACTAAAGAATGGTTTGGTAACTTAAAATGTGTAAACAAAATTTGACAAGTAAAACTTGAGAAAGATAAGCATATTGTAATGCATTGTATGTGTTCAATCGGACGTTATATTGAACACAAGGAAGATTGGAGCATTTCATACTCAAAGTGATAAAATGAGCCAATCTCCTTGGTCTCTATTGCCCTTGATCACATATGATAAGGTGATGGCCTTGAGTCTTGTTTGGTGCATTTATTGAAATTGTACTCCTTGGATCTTTGGCCATCATGCAATGAAATTGCTTGGTTGGTGGTTTTGGATCCAAGAATGCCACTCCTTTGATGTTTTGAGATGATAAGGAAAGGCACAGTATAAACATACCCTTGGAAAACCCCCAATTTTCCTCTATTTGTGCTCTGTGGCAGTGTGGTGATTCAAAACACCAGTGGTTGACAGTGCCTTATTCTTGGCCGGCAAGGCACATTTTTGGCTGGCAAGGGGCCGGCAACAATCAACCATGGCCGACAGGCCACTGGGGCAATCCTCAGCGTTGAATTGGTAAGGTGGAGCAAAAAGATTTTGGTGTATGGTTAACCCTGCAAACAGAGCCTCTCAAGAGTAAATCGGAGGGCTTTTCGAGGCGAAAACCGAGCGCATGCATCTTCCACTTCCCGAAGCAGAGTTGTGATAGTGTAGTTTAATGCTTTGCATAATTAGTTAGCATGAATTTGTTTTAATTAATTAGTTGTTAATTAGTTAAAGTGTTGTAATAGTTAGTAATTAGTTTACTAGTTATTCATTTGATTTGTAATAATTAGTCTAATTAGTTTAATTAGATTAGTTGAATAGCTTAGCCTAATTAATGTAGCTAGTTAGCTTATTCATTTAGACCCTCCTGCGCGAGGGCTCAATGTTGTAATAAGTGTGCATGCGTGTGTACATGTCTTCCAACCCCGCATCTTTCTCTCTTTTATTTATTCGCTTTTGATGGTTAGATTAGGGACATGTTTTGATTAGCATACCTTATGCTTGTATGTTTGCATCCATTCATTTGTCTTGCATGCACTGAGGCTCGACGCATCATTCAAACTGCATTTTCAATACTTATTTGAATACGTGTTTCACAGCATGCTATCAAATTGTATCATATGCCATATAAGTAACCAAGCCTATTAATTGCATATTACATGTGTTGCGTTAGGCATCTTGTATAGTTAGGGTCATGCATTGTTTCTAACTAGTTTTATTTTTGGCTTGGAGTACTCAGTAAGTTTTTATGCTTTAGCATACTTGCATGAGTGTGATTGCTATATTGCCATGTCTCGCATGCTTGCCATGAGGCTATGTGCTTACTTGCTAAAACTGCATGAATGCCTATGGATGAAGGCTTGTTGCTTGAATTGGAACGATTCAACAAATGTAAGTTTTAAGCCCACTCTGTGAAGTGGCGAAATCATGTTTTAATCCCACTTGAGGTGGCAAATCTGCGTTTTAGCCCACTTGAGGGTGGCAAGTTCAAACCATTTTTGAAAGCAAACATGAGTCGAATTCGTTCCAAGTCTTGCGACATAGTCTATACTTGCGTTTGTGCATCACATAGTAAAGTTAGCTAATAACCGGAATAAGAACACGTGAGGTTTATCAAACAACATCTTTAGGTGAGTCTCTTGGACATTAGCAGTATGGGCAGCGGGGGTGCTCATTTCAGGACCTTCCCCTCTCGTACCCAATTTCCCGAGCTGAGGCAACTTTGGTGATGACGGACACGTGGCCTTTGGCACGAGTCAGGGTTTCTTAAATTTCCCAAAAATAAAATATTTAGGTGGCGACTCTGTAATCTGGCAAAGCAGCCTAGTTTTGGCATTATTTGATTCAAAATTGATTTTCCAAAATGATTTGCCTGATTGGATTCTTTGGTGTTTATCAATTTCACATTGCACTTTGTGAGATTAGATTCAGAACCATGACAGGAGTCCGAACTGTAGGACCAATTCGAGCTCTCCAAAAGGGGGGCGTGAAAAAGTCGAGCTACAGGATGGCTAACCCCTCCACCTTTTTTGAATTAAATCACATATTTCAGCCCTTGAAAGTAGCTTCCAACAGTGCACAAACTCAAAGAAAATGAAGAAAATGATTAGTATAAACAAATGAAAGAGATGGTAAGAGTTATACCTCTTTAAAGAGGATGTATTGTTGCAAACCAAACTTGACCCAAAGCACTCTCAAGCTTTTGAATTATGGTGCCAAAGTCTCAACAAAAGCTCAAAGTCCAAGCTCTAATGGTATATCTAATGTGTAAGTATAACTCAAAGGTGACACAAGAACAAAGGATGCCTTGCAATGGAATGAGGAGCTCTCGAATGCCTTTTAGGGTGTCTGAAAATTTTCTAACCCTCAAAATAGAGGTTAGGCCTCATATTTATAGAATTTGAGGCAAATAGGTCATAAATATCTTCAGAAAAGGACAGCTGGCAGATTCCTGCCCTAGACTCTGTCTGTCGCCCAACAGACCCGACCGGGTCCAAATAGCCATAACCGGGCCCCAATGAGGCACAGCTGGGTCCTAATGTGGCTTCCTTGACTCCCTATTATGGGTTCAATGTAGGTTGGCACGATGTTCCCTAAAAGAGGTTATTGAGGTCTAAAACATTTTTTAGCATAAAGGGTTAGGGTTTTAGAGCTCGAATTTGGATTCCTTCACTGAGAATTCAAACCGTCAACAAAGCATAACTTTTATCATCGAGTGTTTGAGATAAAGAGCCTAAGTCTTACGGGTAGTCAAAAATAGGGTGTCTGCAGTTGCCCATCTTTAACAGAGCTCGTAGTCATGAAATGACATGAGTGAATGTCAAAGCTCGAAGATGACCCATTTTGACAAGACCGTAAGACTTGGGCAAACAAACAAAATGCAGATGCAGTTGGTTGAACTCGAAAGTTGCCTATGTATCCCTTTGCAAAGAATTAAACCAGCGTAATTCAGAGGCAGGATACAAATGATATATAATGTAACGAAATAATCAAACCACGAGCAGTGCTTTCTACACAAATATGATAAAGGAGTGGGAAATGCAAATCAAACTACGTTTAACACAGAAAAGGTGCCAGAACCCTCAGACCACAATTCTTGTAGAATGGGCGCGCGCACATGTAGAGCTGTGCTTTTTCGTAGAAAGAGAAAGAGTACAAGTAATTGGGTGGTATGCTATAAATGAGGAATGATCTGCTAGGGAAAGATTATGCTGAATGCAACAAGACAAAGTACGATGCAATGAATACAAATAGATAGAGAAATGGATAGGGGCGCAGGCCGAACTATGTTTTACCTAGAAAAAGCATGGACACAAACCAAACTACGTCTAACACAAAAAAGGCGTGTACACATGCAGAGCTATGCTTTAACGCAGAAAAGGTATAAACATATGCCAAACTAAGCTTAACACGAAAGGGATGTAGGTAATAAAATGGTATGATGTAATGGATGTAATGAACAATGTAGTAGATGCATACGATAGATGTTATATGCAATGTAATAGATGATAATAGATATGATGTAGCAGGTAGGAAGTGGTGCCTTAGAAAGCACCTTACAGGGATAGTTGGTGATGTCTCACCTTATGCTACTGGGGATTTTTCTCTTTTTCTTGGTTTTAAGACTTTTTCCTTCATCTTGCACTTCCAAACCACGGGTACTACATTTCTCCCTAGCTATGTTTGCAACTTTCCCTATTCTCTAACAGGGTGACAGATTAGGTTGATTCAGTATCCAGAATTGAGATGTGTACAAACTACCTCAACCTATGGGGCTGCCATATAGATTTCAAACCGAGGATACACCCCTGGGTATTCAAACCAGACTCTAGTCTCAGAAATTCAGAACCTTTGGTTTCTAGGCCTCGCGTATTCGAACTCTAGTTTCCACCGTCTCAGTTGGTCTCTAAGGAACTCACTACAAACTAGGGGTGGGAAACGGTTTATCTGACCCGCACAACCCGCCCAAACTGACCCTACTCGCATGCATAAATAGGGTGGGTACGGGTCTATTTTTTCATACAAAATTGGGTTCGGGTCATACCCGACCCTACCCGTGAAAATCCGCAACCCGTCCACAGATTATGTTTTGAAATAAAAAAAGAAACTCTCTCACATGTTGAATTCATTTTTTGGTCCTCCTTTCTCTTTCTACCTAGCTGCTTCTGTCTATTTCTCTCATCTGAGCTTCTCTATCTCTGTCTCTCTGTCTCTCTCTCCCTCTCTCATCTCGCCTACCTCTCTTTTCCTCCTGTCCATCACCATCACCACAATCATCTCTCACCCTTGCTCGCCGTCTCTTTCATCTCCTCCCCGTCGCTATCTCTCTCCTCTACTTTATCGTCATCGTCATCTCTCACAGATCAACCTTACTCCATCACCGTCGTCTCTCCATCCCCTTCTCTTCTCCCTGCCAAATCTAGAAGATCTACTGCCAAAAAAAAAAAAAAAAAAAAATTTCATTGCATGAAGTGACGAAGGTACCAGATCTAGAATCCTCCTCTTTCATTTATTTATGGTTTGCTTTGCTGGTTGTGTTATGGGTTTGTAGACGTTTTGCTTTTGATTGTGTTATGTTGTGGGTTTGTAACTTTTTACTTTGTTTATTTAATAAAAGAAAATACTTTTGGTTGTGTTGTGGTGTGGGTTTACAGATTTGTTGTGGGCTTGTAACATTTTGCTTTGTTTATTTAATAAAAGAAAATGTTTTCATTGTTGTATGTGATAAAGCTAGGTTGAATAATAATAATAATAAAATTATTTGTAAATCACAAAAAATAAGGGTGTGTTTGAATAGGTTGAATAATAATAATAAAGTCTAATTTTTGTCCTATACAGAACCTCCAGTTGCAGTTGAAGCACAAAAGTAAAATTTCAAAAAGAAAAAAGAAAAAAAAAAGAGTCTAATTCACAAATTGCCCACATAACTACACGACCCACCCATTCGATCCACAACCTGCACTGCGGGCGGATGCGGTTCCATTTTTTCCCAACCTGCACCCCATCGGGCGGGTCCAACTCGTCATCCAAACCACATAGAACCAATCTGTGAACACCCCTACTATAAACACAGTTAGACAGCTATACCAAACCAACTAAAGTCGTTCGGGCATGACAAGCATCAAAGGAATTGTGCCTTTAGAGGATTTAAGGTCTCCTAGACCTAGTGAGTGCACAAGACAGTGCTATGCGGGTGCACAAGATAGTGCTGTGTAGGTGAATGCACAAAATAGTGCTATGTGGATGCACAAGATAGTGCTATGTAGGTGCACAAGTCAGTGTTGTGTGGGTGGACAAGATAGTGCGATGCAGGTGCACAAGATAGTGCTGTGTATGTCATGTAGAGTGAAATGAGTAGTATATAGAGTAGTGCATCATGTACCTTATGAAATGAGTGTAGGACAACTTGCCACAACTTATTTGAAATGTAACTGAAAAACACCAAAGGAGGCAACTCAATGAAACTCTACTATTACAAGTACAGAACAAAGTCAAGAGCAAGTGGAAACAATCATGCAGTTCAAATCAACCAGAGTGTATGAGCATGCATGCACAATCCAAAGCATATGTATTAATCAGAGGGAAGATGGCAATCCCAAGAGTGTTTTGAAATGGTCGGAGACAACTTTTGAAAGCTGAATTATATCAGAATCATCATGGGGGTGAGCCCACCCTAACCCAGGAAAAAGTGCCCAACAAATGGCTTTGGCAGACTGAGAGAAAGGTTGGGTTCATGCCCCTTGTTCAATTGATGACCTGATCAGATGTACTAAAAATTGCCCCTAGTGTCCAGTCACTGGCCACCTTTTTAAACATTATGTAATCATGTGTGATGGGGATCATCAAATCCTGGAACAGCTGCCAACCAATCAAACTCATGCTTCCCTTCAGAACTTACCCTAGTCCCCTCCAAAGTAGTGACGAATTCCTCACATACACTTTGCAATGATCATGGACTTGATGCCCCTTGTATGGGTACTTCCAGCTTGTTTATGAATTCCACACATGGACTTGTTTTTGAGTTTGGAGTGAACATTCATGTATGGAATTTTGGTGATGCCACTCTGTTGAACTATGGTGACTTGATGAAGAGCACTTTTGAGCGACAGACACACTATGATGACTCGATGAAGAGCGTTTTTGAGCGACAGACACGTTATGGTGACTCGATGAATAGCGCAGATTGAGACAAACACCAGACATGACACAACAGAACTCACAACTGAACCAAAAGTAGAAAAAGACTCAAGGTAACCGATCATTTATAGTGCCTCTAGTATTACTTATGTTCCTATTAGCACTCAATTTCGCAAAACCTGAGTTTTGATTCATTTTTTTGTTCAAGTTAGAGATTCTACTGATAAGTTTGAGTATTGAAAATTGCTCCACTTGTTGATTCAAGCTAGTTCTTCCTTACCCAACCCAAGTATGTGATATGCACAGTAGTCGATGTAGCTCATGGATTGATGCGAAACTGATCGTGTGAATTAGGCAAGATAATTGAGTTGAGATGGATGAGATGAATAGTTGAGACCGAACTTCAGGATGAAGTTGCCTACGTATCCCATGAATGGTCAATGGAGTTCATGGTTGAGGTTCACTCAGGTGTTGACAATCTCCTTTTGCACTTTAGCTTTAGCCAAAGTCGTCCCTTCGGGGTTTTCAGTCATGCAAGCTATATTTGTTTGATTTCTCATTTTTCATGCTCTAACTTTTGCCTAGGTCGCTTTTTCCGATTTTTGGCCTAGAGAGCCTCTTAAGGATAGTGTTACAATATTTGTGGTGAATTTGATCAATAGTTATCCTTGCCCTAATATTGGCTTCACCTTGATTTGAGTTCGGTTCTCCTTTTTTTTATGCATGCTTTCTTCCTTTCTTTTGCTCTATTTTTCAAAGTTGGTTCTTCTCGTGATGTGGTATCTCCTCATATTGGCTTCTCCAAATTCAGACAAAAGTTCCCTTCCTCACAGTTGCTTGGATTTCATTCCAATGAATACCCCTGGCTTGGCGGTTGACTTGTTCTTTTTTCGTTTTTTCTTTTCTTTTCTCTTTTTCTTTTCCTTTTTCTTTTTTCTTTTTGTTTTGTTTTTTGTTTTTTTTCTTCTTTTGTCTTTTCTTGTTTCTCTTTTGGTTTCGTTTATTTTCTTTTCTTTTTTTCTTTTGAAGTAATGAAAACACCAGAGGGAGAAATTATATGATTATGAGGCCGGAAAGCCGCCTTATGCTTGTGAAAATGATCACCTAACAACGAAGAGAATTCTCAGGACAGTGTAGAATGCCACACAAATCTATCTTCGCAAGTTTACAAAAGAAACAACTTGAAATTTTGAAATCATGAAGGACTTTGCGCCGATAGTTTAGAATCCACTCAAACCATTTGGGGGATCCTTTTCAGCGCCCAAGTTTATTAATGGAGTCTCATAAAAAAGTTTTTGAAGTTTTTCCATTTTCAAAAGGTCACACATAAATTACTGTAGGCACAATAAAATGATCAAAAACTTGGCTCTCGTTTTCTTATTATTAAAACAACAAAACGAAGACCTAAGGGTACACGAGAGTGCCTCAAAGGAAGAGACTCAACTTACGCAACAACACAAGAAAAGACAACGAAAATAAAACTCACAACTCAATTATTTACAGGACACGACTCAAAATGAAATCAGCATCCTTGAGGCAAAAAGGGTTTTTACTCTCCAAGTCCACCTGTAGATTTCAAAAACAACTTCAAGTAACCCACGTGAGGGTCCAAACCCGCCTTCAATTCAACAATACTAACATTCACACCTTGTAGGACTAATTTCAGGCTTTCAAACTGAGTCTCATAGGTTGAGCCTCACCATTACCTCGGTCGTCCCCACACATCTCCTTGACCAAAACAATTTCTTTTTCACACCATGCCCCTAGTTCAGAAGGTCCTTTTTCACATGCTTTCGACAATTTCCCTAGCTGAGACTGAGGTTCATCATTCCAACCATCATTGCTGGCATCAGTTAAGGGAGCCCACTTCTTTATTTCAACATTATCAAGCTCAAGATTGAGTAAAATTTCCACCTCTCCAAAGAATTTGTTCCTTTTGCTTTTCTTTCTCAAAACTTTTAAGGAGGTAAAGATTGGAAGATTCAGGAATGAACACAATGGGTTTGGGCTTGTTGGTGGGTATAAGGTGCTGGCTAGGGTCAAGGTTGGTTGTTGGCAAGCCATGGATGGGATTTATGTCATGGGGTGGAAATCTATTGCGGTCAGGGAGAGGTTTATTGAAAGCTTTGGGATTTTCAGGTGGGGTGATGACCTTATTTGTCAATCAAGTCTTGAATTTCATGGCGAAGGCAAAAGCAAAGGTTAGTGTAGTGACCATACTGCTGATGGAATGTGCAATATTGGGTAGGGTCATGTCTAGGTGGGAGAGGTCGAGGATAGAGCAGTTTAAGATACCTTTTCTCTATCAGCAGTTTCAATGCACAAATTGGGCTCATATGGGGATGGGCGAAAGATCATTTTTGGAAAGAGGAAGCATCAGTGTTAGAAATATTGGCAAATGGGTTGGCAGGTGTTGGCTGGGTATTCATAAGCTTGGGACTGGAAGCAGGATGGGTGCTTCTGATTAAGCATCCCTTTTCATTGTTTGGCCCCTGATTCAACATGCTCTCAACATGAGCAATAAAAGTGTTATCCACAATCTTTGCAACAACTACGAGCACTTGTTGCTTAAAAACCTTTTGACCTTCAAAGTATCAATAGCCCACCAAAGATGTGCATAGGGATCAATACTTGTCCCGGCCTTGTTCTTGCTACTTGCTTTAACTTGGCAAAGGGATTGGGTGGCTATATCGAAGCGAGGCCCATTTGTTGTTGATATGTCATCATCCAGACTTGAGATAGCTTCGGGTTGGCCCTTTCCAATTGTAGCTCGCCCCAAGATTGAGGAGCTTTTTGACGTGAACCTTTTGGCATATGATGTGGTCGATGATGAAACCAAGACCCCAAAGGTTAAATCTGTCATAGTTCTCCGAAGATCTTCAATCATGCTCAACAACCCAGGAGTAACAGGTTCAACCATTGGTGCTCGCAGTGTATTTGACCCAATTTGGTCTTGATGAATAGGTCATGTTGGACTCTTTGGCGTAGGTTGGACTGGAGTTGGGCTATTGTTAAGTTTTGGAATTTGAGATGATTGGGATTCAAGTGCATCCATCATGCATAAGTCCGTACTTTCTGGAATGAACACCTCAAGCTTGGGTAAATGGGCCGGGGTGATAAATATACTGCGATCGAAGGTAGGAGATAGTGTATGGATGAAGTTAAGATGAAGAGAAGGTACTTGGTCGTGGACGGGAAGTGGGTAGGTGGAAACATTGGGTTCTTGAGCTAGAGTTATCGTCTGGCTGTTGATGAGATTCTAAACCTCATGACGAAGGCGGTAGCAATGATCGGTACCATGACCGCGCTACTAATGGTACGCACAGTATTTGGTGGGGTTATGTCTAGCAGGGAGTGGGTTAGGAAGAGGTTGGGGATCAAGGGGTTTGAAATACCCTCTTTCCATCAGGACTTTTAGTGCACTAGTTAGGCTCATATGGGGAGGGTGAAAGTTCTACCTGGAGCTCGGGTTGGGCTGGTTGTTTGTGGGTTAGTATTGGCAAAGGGGTCGGCAATCTTGGAATCAATGGTGACGGTATTAATTTCAGTGGGTTTGGGAATAACGCTACAGTTAGCATTGGTACTGTTGGAAAACACTCTCCTTGTTGGTTCGTTTGTTCTAGGAATATTCCCTTTGTTAAATGAACTCTCAATCTGAATCCCTAATTCATTCAAATTTTTTAAAGTGAACAGTGGAACGACTATTAACTTTTGTAACATATCAGGCTCAAGGCTCTATACCACTATCCGCATTTGGTCCCTCTCAGAAGGTTGATTTGTCATTTGTGCGGCCTTTGCTCTCTACCTTGTAACAAATTCCACAAAAGGTTCTTTAGGATTCTGGTGGGTTGCTTCAAGCTCTTGGGTGGTCATTTCGATTTGGGTGTTGTACGAATACTGATTAACAAATGCCTCAGCCAAATCTTTCCAGTTCTGCTTTACTTTATCCTCTAACTTGGCGTACCAAGTGGCTGCTATACCCAACAAGGTTTTTCCATACAAAGAGAGTTTCTGAGGTTTAGTTAGACTCAGGATATCTAGGAAGAGCCAGATATGTACCATAGGATCTCCAGACCCGTCGAAACGGTCAATGAGTGGCATTTTGAATTTATCTGGGAGCCTTACGGCAGCCTCAGTGTACCCATCCTCAATGTTGGGAATTGAGATAATTCCCTGTGCCTTTTTGAATTGCTTCTCAAGGTTAGCAATTTTTAACAAGGTCAGGTCGAGATCATTAATATCAATAGGAAAAAGCACCTCATTAGGCTGCACCAAGAGTCTAAAAACTCGAGTTTGAGCCAACCTTTCTCGAGGAACTGGTCCTTGCAAATCTTTAACTGGCGGAGATGGGTCAAAGTTCGGTTGGGGGCCTAGGACTGGATGTGTAGTAGATGTCCCAGATGGGCATTGTATTTTAGCAATGGTTTCATCTTGCATGGCAATTCCTTGGTTTAGGGCTGTTATCATGGCGACATCTTCTTTTGGACTCTGAGTCATCACGGGTTTGTTGAGTTTGCAACCAAGGAAATGGATGGGTGTAAGCTCAGTGTTGACTAACAAGGATTTTGACCTGGTTATATTTGATGTATCTGAACTGGCTTAGTCTATACGGGGTGTAGACACTCCATTTTTGACCGCCCGTAAGACTTGGGCGCTACTGATGGTTTACTTGGTGGTGAAAGTTGTGCAGTGCCAAATGGTCGATTTCTTTAGCAAGGAGAGTCAAATCCTAATCTCACACCCCATTCTTGGACCAAAATATTTTAGATCTTAGAATCCTCTCTTTCAAAACACTTTTGAAAAAGTTCTTACGATGTTCCGACGCTCGCATTTTGTTAAATGTTGCGCTTTTCGGTAAACCGAGCAAGGACAAAGTGGAAATGAAGAAAAAAGAGATGAAATCTTTGAAAAATCTTTCAAAACATCTTGTTTAGGGGTTTGGTGTTGAAGAAAAGAGGAGTGGAGGGAAGAAACCTAGTTGAGGAAGAAGTTGGGCATGAATCGTTAAGAGAGAGACGAGTAGTCCTCGCTAAATTGGGCCTATCCCCTTGTATACTTGGATTTCAGCTATGAGTCCACCACCGTTGGAAAGAAGACTTCCGGGGCTTCATTTTACACTCAAGAATCTCCTAAAGCCGAGTCCGGATGGGGGAGATATGGTTGGTTGAAGTTAGGCAGCAATCCGATTGAGCTGGAAATGAGCACTCTTCACTAAAAGAGGGATATCTCTTAGCACACTTGGAATTTTGAGGTGAGGCTGCCACCATTGGAAATCTTACTTCCGGGGCTTCATTTTAGACGTAAGAATGGCCTGTAAAGGAGTCTAGATGAAGGAGTTATGCCCATTTGAAGTCGGACCTGCAGAGCAGAATTTGCAGTCGGCCACAGAAGTGGCCGATCAGGCAACAAAGTAGCAGGTCGGCCAAAAAGATGGCCGGTCAGCCACAAATGTCCAGAAAAATCAGAATTTGCAGATCTTTTCCCTCCAGCTGTTCCACACGAGCTCCACCTGTCCCAATTCAGATATTTTCGACCAAAGCTCTTGCTTTTGCTATCTATGGAGGCTATATCTCATATTTTGCAAGGTTAGAACATATTGAAGGGTGAGAAAATTTGGGAGCTTCTCACTCTAGAATCCTCTCTCTCTAGAAGATTTGTGAGCAAATTCTCCCCTCTAGAATTCTCTCTTTCTCCTCTTGTTTTAGGCTTAGAAGTGAGAATTTCCTACACTTTTGCAAAGAGACCCTTAACCAAAGTTGATCTTGTTTGGGCTGAGGTAGCTTGGGACTTTGCTTGAGCTCCAAAAGACTAATTTTGGCACAGATTTTGGCTGGTTTTGCTGCTGTGCTTCAAGGTGCTTCAAGGGTAAGCTTTTCCCCCTTTCAAGCATGTTTTTGCACATTTGCTTTACCCTCATTTTCCCATTATTTTGGACTATTTTGAGGTTGGTTTTGAACTATAAAAAACTCTGATTTTGAGGTTCTAGAATGATGGTTTAAGCCTTGTTTTGCTAGGGGGTGTTTCCTCCTTTTTGCTCCTTGGCTTGTAAGGCCTTTTGAGCTATCTTTTAAGCTTTTCAAACTTCTTTTGGCCTTAAAACCACTCAATTCCAGGAATTTCAGTGCGAGAAAACTTGCTTTGAGGTCCCAAATAGGTGAGGGTGGTCCCCTCTCCTCTTGTCTTGCTTGCTTGTCTTGTTGGCCTAATTATTGAGCATGTTTTTCTAGCATATGTTGGCTTGTTCTCAGCTTATTTTTGGCCTTATTTCAGCATGGCATAACTCTGTTTTGGGCTGGTTTGGTTGTTTAAGCTTGATATTGCATGCCCCTTGTGTTATGCTCTTTGCTAGCTTCAATGCTCTTGGCCCTTAGCATGCATTCCATGGTTTGTTTGCATGATTTCAAGGTCTTTAGCATCTCATTTCAGTGCTAAAATACATGCCATTGCACTCCATTGTTTACTCCTTCATTTGTTTTGAAAGTGGTCTTGAGCCCCTTGTTGGCTTGAGCATGGAATTGAGGCTCTCATGCGTAATGGTTTTAGCCTTCTCTTGAGGGCTTCTACTAACCAAAAGCATGAGGCTTCTTCCATGCTTAAGGTACTTGTGGTTTGGACCATCTTTCCCATTAGAGGACAATCACATTTGGACAAACCGGTTAAAGGACTTATCGGTAATCTAAAATGAGTAAACAAAATGAATCAAAGTAAAACATGCCAAGATAACATGTTTGTGTTGCATTACATGTGTTTGGATTGGATGTTAATCCAAACACAAGAAATGAGAGACGTTTCATACTTAAAGTAATGAAACGTGCCTCATTTCTTAGTCGCCGACACCCTTGATTGTGCATGATAGGGTGGAGGCTCATCGAGTCTATTTGTGCATTCATCAACTTGTACAAACTTGGCTTATCGGCCATCGTGCATTGTGATGCTTGGTTGGTGGTCCGAGAGTCGAGTACCATACTCCTTTGAGCTTGAGATATGATAAGAAGGGTGGTGGTACACACATTTCCTTGCAAATACACTGCCATGCTTCTGTTTGTGCTCTGCTGCAGCAAAAGGAGGAAATTCAGGGAATTAGTTGCCGACTGGCCACCAAAGCAGCCGACCGGCCATGAAAGCCTGCCGACCGGCCATCATTACTGGTCGATGGCCACCATCTTTGGCCGATGGCCACCATCTCTGGTCGATCATCCCTCAACATGTTCCTAAGATGGGTCAGAATTAACCTGGAAGTTGGCACAATTTTCAGAGGTCTAAAGGTGTGCAAAAACAGGCATCTTGAGGCAAGGCGGTGGATTTCCGGGAGGACGTGACTGAGCATGCATGCATCCCTCGCCCTCGAGGCCTTTTAATTTCTTTGCTTAGCTAGTTAATTCATTGGTTTTGTACTTAATTAGTTAACGTGCTTAGCTAATAGATCTATGTGGTAATTTGTAATAGTTAGCTTAATTAGCGTAGCTAGTTAGCTTTCATTTCATTTGAACCCTCCTGCGAGAGGGCGTATTGTTGTAATAAGGGTGCGTGCGTATGTGCATGTCTTCCAACCCCCAATTCTTTCTCCTTTTTACTTATCAGCTTTTGATGGTTAGGTTTAGGGCATGTTTCGATTAGCATACTTTATGCTTGCATGCGTGCATCATTCATTTGTCTTGCATGTCCTGGGCTCGGCGCATCATACAAACTGCATTGTATTTCAATACCTATTTGAATACATGTATCGAACTGTCGCATTCATATGACATCTTAGATAGTCGAGCCCATTTAGTTGCATTTTGCATGTGTTGCATTAGGCACTTAACAAAACTAGGATCATGCATTGATTACTAACTAGCTTATGTTTTGGCTCGGAGTACACTGTAAGTGTTTATGCTTTAGCAACCTTACATGTGTGTAAGTGACTGCCATGATAGCATGTTTGCCATGAGGCTATGTGTTTAAGTGATTAACTGCATGAATGCCTATGGATGAAGGCTTCATTACTTGAATTGGCACAATTCATCAAAATGTGAGTTTTAAGCCCACTTGAAGTGGCAAATCATCATGTTTTAAGCCCACTTGAGGGTGGCAAATCCGCATTTTAGCCTACTTGCGAGTAGCAACTTCAAACCATTTTCGAAAAACAAACATGAGATGTTTTGTTCCAACTTAAGCGATTTGGTCTATACTTGTATGCTGTGCGCATCACATAGTAATTCTAGATTAATAACCGGAATAAGAACACATGTATTTTCAAAAACAACATATCATGTTAGTAGAGGCCGATCCTTTGATCGGGCGGGCGGGGGTGCTCATTTCAAGACCTTCCCCTCTCGTACCCAAGTTCCCGAGCCGAGGCAACTTTGGTGATAACGGACATGTGGCCTTAGGCATGAGTCAGGGTTTCCTAAATTTTTCAAAATGAAATATTTAGGTGGCGACTCTGAAATCTGGCAAAGCAGTCCATGTTTGGCGCTTTTGATTAAAATCGATTTTCCAAAATGATTTGTCGAATTTGGACTCTTTGGTGATTTATCAGTCTTACATTGCACTTTGTGAGATTAGATTTAGAACCGTGATAGGAGTCCGAACTGTAGTAGCTAGAACACAATTCGTGCCCTCTCTGAAAGGGGGGCTCGCGGAGCGAGTTTGGGCTGTCTACAATGGGTTCGACTGGATTGGTTTTTTTTTATTATTTTAAGAATGGGTCTTTTGGCATTGGATGGATCTTTTCTGAGTTGGCCTTTGGGGATCAGATGGACTGGACCTTTACTAAGTGAGTTTTTCTTGGGATTGGATGGATTGTGATGGGTTAAGGCTTTCCGGGTTGGGTTGGGCTTGTCCTTTGCTGAGTTGGGTACTGCTCCTTCTTTGGTTTAGACAAACCTAGCATTAAAAACAAATGCCCTATCAGATGGGGACATTGGGTATGTTGGTCAAAACAAAGCGAGATACAATTTTTGGCCCTGGTTCTGGTCTTTCTAAAAAGTCACTCATATCAAACACAAACCCCTGGATTTTGACCTAAATTCTAATTCTAATATGACCCTAAAGTTTGAAAAGAATCGCCTCAAGATTAAGACTCTCCTAGGATTACATCACACATTTCCAGAGTTTTCACATTTTGCACAAAAGCATTCAAAACACCCCTATGAGAGGTTAAGGTGTCCCTATCTTAGCTTTGGAGTGATCTAGTGTATTACTATTCAAACAAACGGTATCACAACATTTGTGGCTTGCTTTTCGTACTCCTTGGAGGGATTTAGTCTACTCGAATACGATAGTCCTACAATTTGGACTCTCGTGATTCTAAATCTGGTTTCACAAGTGCAATGTGAAATAGAAAGAACACAAATGAGTCAAAATCTGACAAATCTTTAGAAAATCCATTTATCATCGGAGATACCGAAAATGGACTGCATTGCCAGATTTCAGAGTCGCTACCTAAATATTTTTGAAAAATTTAGGAAATCCATGACTCGTGCCAAAGGTCACTTATCTATCATCACCAAAGTGTCTCGGCTTGGGAACTTAGGTATGAGAGGGGAAGGTCATGAATTGAGCACCCCACTCACCCGAGATGTTTGTTTTATGTACATTATATGCTCTTGTTTCGGTTTATTATGCTAACTTTATTATGTGAGGTATACAAGTATAGACTATTTTTTTCACTTTGGAATGCTTTGATTTTATGTTTGTTTGAAAAGTGTTTTGAATATGTGCCACTTGAAAAAGTGGGCTTATATGTACATTAATCGAATCGTCCCAATTTAAGTAAATTAGCCTTCATCCACAGGCATTTAAGAGATATATCAAATAAGCACTTAGCCTCATGGTAAACATGCTTGATATGGCAACATGGACACACATGCAATATGCTAAAGTGAAAATGCTCACCTAGTACTCAACTGAGGCAAGCCAAAATAGAAGAAACTATTTAGAAAAAAATGCATGCTCTAATATGTAAGTGACTAATGTAATACATACAAAATGTAACTACTAGGTTCGGTTTATTAACATGACACATGGCTCAACTCAAAGCATGTGATAGCGCACATATTCAAGTAAGTAAGAAACGACAACAATGTTAGAATGATGAACTGAGCTTGATGTATGCAAAAATGGATATTTACACATGGTAATGATATGAAACCAAAACATAAATGCAACATGCAACCATCGTAAGCAAGTAAATAAAAAGTAGAAAGAATGGGGGTTGGAAGACATACACAATATTATAAGTTTGCCCTCACACGGGGAGGGTCCAAATGTCTGAATGCTAAACTAATTATTACAACGCCAAATTAACTAATTTAACTAGCTATTATAATAACTAAAATTAACTAGCTATTACAAATTCAAACGAATCTAGTTAATTAAACATACTACTATCAAAGCATTAATTTAACATGTATGAATGAGAATGTAAGCCCGAAAACCTCTTTGTTTCTTTGCCGAAGCTGCTTTTGTTTAGTCGAGAAAATTATTCTATTTACCTGATTACGCTCTATTTTTTCACAAAAAAGACACTATTTGCATAAAATAGGGTGGCCCGCCAGCCTTGGAATATGGTCGGCCAGATGGAAGGGTGGTCAGTCGACCACTATTTTGATGTTCTGCCTTGCTGGCACAGAAAAGAAACAGAGCAAAAACAAAGTGTTTCTAGGAGATGTTTGTCCTCTCTGCCTTTCCCTATCATGAAACTGATCAAGGGAGGAGTAGAATCGATTCACAAACCATCAATTGTCGCAAAGTTGTAGCGTGATGATCTATGAACTGATAGGACGAAAGATCAATAAATGGAAATAAAAGAACAACAAAACATCTCCCCTCTCATGGAGTTACCTCAAGGAAGTGGTTGACATTGCTTTTTGAATCATTGAACATCATTGAGAGTATGTCATGATTGAAGATTCAATGGGTTCAATATAACGTTCGATTAAACCCAACTCAATTTTGTTACCCTTTTTTACTTCTTTAGTCCAATTTTAACCTCTTTTACATTACCTTGCCATTCTTTATTTATTTTTGTCCAAAAGTGATAGCTATGTCCACTAAGTTCAAAGTGATAAAAAAAACTGTCAAACAAAAGGTTGTGCTACATGAGAAAGATGTAATGCCTTGGTAATGAATCACTAAATGTTTGAGACAACTCTTAATCAAAGGAAAAAAAGAAAAGATGGAGGTTACAGAGATAATTATGCAAAAGTGATTATTAAAGTGAGACTCTTAACATGGAAAATAAGTAATGAAAAGCTATCAACAAAAATAGATTGGTGCCTAATGCCTAAATCCCTAAATCTATGAGGACTTACAACAACACAAGCATAGTATTCAATGGATAAACTAAATAAATACATCAAAAATAGCCCCAAAACTCATAAAATAGTGCTGAAAAAGTAGTTTGAAAAGCTAGAAAATGGAAGCAAAATAAGAAAAGAAGAAAGCTAGTGAGCAAGCCTAAGGAAGGGTGGCTAAGCCCTCTTCTTTTTGGACCTTAAAATCAAATATTTTATCCTTTAAGAACTCTGAAAAGCAGTAGCCAAAAGTTAGGAAACAAGTGGGTAAAAAAAGGGATTCAAGCCATGGGATAAGGTTCAAGAAAGGGTGGTTAACCCCTCTACCTTTGGTGGCTTTTTATACACAAGTTTCAGCACTTGAAAAACAGCCAAAATAGTGTAAAAAGGGGAAGAAAAGAGTAGTTTAAACAAGGCAAAAAGATGGCAAGAGTTATACCATTGAAAAGAAGATACTCTTTTGTTCACAAACCATAAGTTGTTCACTCTCAAGGGTTGAAATTTTATCTCAATAATCTCAGCAAGAAACCTCAAAATATTGGTTGAGGAAGTGTATGTATATTGCAAGATAGAGAGGGAGAGTGTTTGGCAAGCTTTGAGCTCTTGGTTAATTTTTCTAACCTAAAATCAAGAGGGGTAGGTTTGTATTTATAGAAAAAAGTTTCTCATGTAAATATATGTATAAAGATTTGGTGCAAGACATGCACATAGTGGGGATAGTTATTTGTAAATATCTACTGTTGGGAAACCTGGCGGCGGACAATGACTTGTAGTTAACCACAAAAGTGGCCTGCCGGTCAAAAAACTACTCTTAAGCCCGATTTCAAGCGGGATAACTCCTTTATCCGGACTTGGTTTTACGTGATTCTTGAGTCTAAATTGAAGCCCCAAAAGTCTACTTTACAATGGTGGTGGTCTCACATCTAAATTATAAGTGTACAAAGAGATATGCCTAATTCAATGAAGGCTGTTCATTTCTTTCTTAACGATTTGATGCTCAACCTTTTCCCAACTAGTTTTCTTCCAACCTCTCATATTTCCTTCGATTCCAAACCTATAAATAAGATGTTTTTAATTATTTTTCAAAGAGTTCACCTCCTTTCCATTTATTTCTACTTTGTCCTTACTCGATTTACTGAAAAGTGAAATATTTTAATTGAAATGTGAGCCTCGGAACATCGTAGAAACATTTGAAAAAATATTTTGAAAAAGAGGACTTTAAGGTCTAAAATAGTTTTGGTCAAAATGAGATGTAAGGTTGGGATTAGAAACTCAAAAACCAAAGCCTTTTGCTAAAGAATTTGAACGATTGTACAGCGTAATTTTTCATCATTGAGTGTTCAATGTACGACGCCCAAGTCTTAAGGGCGGTCAAAAATGGGGTGCCTATAGTTGCCCTTCTTTGACAGAGCTTGAAGTCATGGAATGACGTGAGTGAATGTCAAAGCTCGAAGACAACCCATTTTGATAAGGCCATAAGACTTGGGAAAACAAATAAAATGTGGATGCAGTTGGTTGAACTCGAAAGTTGCCTACGTATCCCTTTGCAAAGAATCAAACCAACGTAGTTCAGGGACAGAATGCAAAACGATATACTCAATGTAACGAAATAATCAAATCAAAAGTAGTGCAAAACACATGAACACCATAAAGGAATAGAGATGCAAATCAAATTACGTTTAACACAGAAAAGGTGCCGAAACCCTTAAATCGTAATTCTTGCGGAATAGGTGTGTACACATGCAAAACTATGCATTTTGGGTAAAGAGTAAAAGTAATTTGGGTGGTATGTGTAGACACCCCCTTTTTGACCGCCCATAAGACTTGGGCGCCACAGGTTGATCACTCGGTGATGAAAGCTGTGCTATGCAAATGTTCGATTTCTTCAACAAGAAGAGCTTCTAAATCCTAACCTTACACCCCATTTTAGACCAAAACGATTTTGACCAAAATTGTTTTAGACCTTAAAACCCTCTCTTTCAAAATATTTTTGAAAAAAGTTTCTACGACGTTCCGAGGCTCGCATTTCACTAAATGTTGTGCTTTTCGGTAAACCGAGCAAGGGCAAAGTGGAAATGAATGAAAGAGAGGGGAACTCTTTAAAAAATCTTTCAAAATACCTTATTTAGAGGTTTGGAGTTGAAGAAAATTAGAAGAAGGGAGAAACCAAGTTGGGGAAGAAGTTGGGCACAAACCATTAAGAGGGAACTGGGCAGCTTCATTAAATCAAGCCTATCATTTTGTACACTTATATTTCAGTTATGAGGCCACCACTATTGGAAAGTGGACTTCCGGGGCTTCATTTTACACTTAAGAATCTCCTAAAGCCGAGTTCGGATGAGGGAGATATGGCTGATCTGGTTAGGAACGAAACTGAGCAGTCTTCACTAAAATACGGCTATCTTTTTTCACGCTTGAAATTTTGATGTGAGGCTTCCACCATTGGAAAGAAGACTTCCGGGACTTCAATTAAGGCTCAAGAATGACCTGCAAAGGAGTCCGGACGAAGGAGATATTCCTGTTTGAAATTGGGGCCAGAAACTAGTTTTTGCTTGCCAGCCCCTAGTGAGGTTTGACGGCCATGTGTCGGCCACAAATGGAGTTTGATGGCGATGTGTTGACCATGAGTGAGTTTTTTCAGCCATCAGTGGTGGCTGGTTGGCCACCAGTGATGGCCGGTCAGCCATTGGTGCAAAAAGTCACTTTTTGTGCAGATTTTTTCCCTCCAACTGTTCCACATTGCTCCAGCTGTCCCATTTTGAGATATTTTTGACCTGAGCTCACATTTTTCTATATATAGAGGACCTTCTCTATTGCTTTCAAGGTTGAAAATTTTGGGAGCCTCTCTCTCTACAATTCTCTCTCTCTAGATTTCTCTCTCTCTTGAACCTTTGTGCATACAACTAGAGATATACTTCTAGTTTGCCTATCAACCCTTAATCAAACTTGACCACCTTTGTGCTGAGTTCTCTTGGAGTCTTTTTTGAGCTCTAGAAGGAGGTTTGAGCTTGGATTTGTGCCTAAGTTGTGCTTTGCTTCAAAGGTATAACACTTACCTTATTTAAGCTTGTTTTGCATACTTATTTTCCTATCTTTTTCTACTGTTTTTGGCCTAGTTTTCAACTGTAAAAACCTCTGTTTTTATGACCTAAAAATGATGGTTTGAGGCTATTTTGGGTTAGGGGGTGGTCCACCTTTCTTGCTCTTTGTTTGTTGAGTTTTTTCTGCTATTATTCATCACTTTCAAATCAACCTTTTTGGGCCTTTTAACCATTGAAATTGAGAGATTTTTCAATAGTAAAAACCAATTTTTGAAGTCCAAAATTGGAGGGGTTAGCCTCCCTTCCTTGTGTTTTGTTTGCATGCCTAGTTAGCTTCATGAGTTAGCATGTTTTTCTAGTTTAACTTAGCTTAAGTCCAGTATGTTTTTGCCTCTATTTTGGCTATGTTTTGGGCTAGTTAGTTCAGTTGAGGCTTGCATTGCATAGTTGTAGTGTTATTTCCTTTATTAGCTTGATGTTTTAGTGCTTTGATCATCATTGTTTTGAGTTAATAGCATGTTTTAGTGTTGTTTTACACTTCATTTCAGTACATGCAATCTCTGCAACCTCCCTCATTTCTTCACTTTTTCATTTGTTTTGAGGGTTGTTTAAGGTTGAGATTGAGGCTCATGCTTAATGGTTTAATCCTCTTTTGAGGGTTCATTACCAATGGCATGAAGCTTCCCTCATGCCTTGAACTACCCCTTGGTTGACACTTCTCTCGCTTTAGAATACACTCACTTTTGGACTTAATCGATTAAAGAATGAATCGGTAATGTAAAATGAGTAAAAAAATTGGACAAGTAAAAAAGGCAAGATAAGCATCTTTCATATTGCATTGCATGTGTTCGAATCGGACGTTAATTTGAACACTAGGAAAATGGGACATTTCATACTCAAAGTGATGAAATGTGCTACTTTCTTTTGTCACCATCATCCTTGATGATGCATGATAGGGTGGTGGTCTCTTTGAGTCTTGTTTTGCACTCGTTAACTTGTACAAACTTGGTTCTTTGGCCATCATGCATGGAAATTGCTTGATTGGTGGTTTGAGAGCCAAGAGTTTCACTCATTTGAGCTTGTTTGATGATAAGGAGTGTAAATGGTACACACAAACCTGTGAGAATACACTGTTTTGCTCTGTCTGCTCTCTATTGCAGCAACAAGAGGAGTTCATGTCATCAGTGGTCGACCCGCCATCACTAGCAACCAACCAGCCACTAGTGGTAGCTGATCGGCCACCATTGGTAGCCAACATGTCCCCTGTCAGCCACAAATGAAAATTGCACAGTGTGTTGGTAAGGTGAAGCAGAGGCATTCTGGGAGTTAGTAGCACTGTAGGTGCTCAAATGTGCAAACAGAGGCGTTCAGTGGCAAGGAGGTGGCTTTTTCGGGTGGAGAAACTAAGCATGCATGCATCCCTCGCTTCCCGAGGCCATTTAATTGCTTTGTTTAGTTAATTAGTGGTAGCTAATTGATTAGTTTAATTGCTTTGTACTTAATTAGCTTAGTTTTTAGCTAATTACTTCGATTTGTAATATTTAATTAGCTTAGAATATGTTAGTTAATTCGTTTCAATTGTTGTAATAATTAGCGTAGCTAGTTAGCGCTTATTCATTCGGACCCTCCTTCGCGAGGGCGTAATGTTGTAATTAAGTGTGCGTGTGTGTGTATGTCTTCCAACACCACATCTTTCTTCCTTTTATTTAATCGCTTTTGATGTTTAGATTAGGGTCATGTTTTAATTAGCATATCGCATGCTTGCATACATTCATCTTGTCTTGCATGCATTGAGACTTGGCGCATCATTCAAATTGTATCGTTATTTCAATACTTCTTTGAATACGTGTTTAATCGCATGCTGTTCAAATCGATTCATGTGCCATATTAGTAGCCGAGCATATTAATCGCATTATTGCATGTGTTGCATTAGGCAACTTAACCGATTCATATGCCATATTAGTAGCCGAGCCTATTAATCGCATTATTGCATGTGTTGCATTAGGCATCTTAACATAGTTAGGATCATGCATCTTTCTAACTAGTTTCTATTTTGGCTTGGAGTACTAGGTAAGCTTTTACGCTTTAGCATACTTGCATGAGTGTGATTGCCATGTTTCCATGATTAGCATGCTTGCCATGAGACTATGTGCTTAAATGCTAAACTGCATGAATGCCTGTGGATGAAGGCTTGTTGTTTGAATTGAAACAATTCAACAAATGTGCATTTTAAGCCCACTTTGTTAAGTGGCAAATCATGTTTTAAGCCCACTATGTTTGGTGGCAAACCCGCATCTTTAAGCCCACTTGAGGGTGACAAATTCAAACCATTTTTGCAAACAAACATGAGTTGAATTGTTCCAAGTTGAGCAAACTAGTCTATACTTGCTTATGTGCGTCACATAGTAAAGCTAGTCTAATAATCGGAATAAGAACACATAATGTTTATAAAGGAACATATCATGATTAGTAGAGGTCGATCTTTGATCGGGCGAGCGGGGGTACTCAATTCATGACCTTCCCCTCTCGTACCTAAGTTCCCGTGCCTAGGCAACTTTGTGATGATGCACACATGGCCTTTGGCATGGGTCAGGGTTTCCTAAATTTTTTCAAAATAAAATATTTAGGTGGCGACTTTGTATCTAGCAAAGCAGTCTAATTTTGGCATTATTTTATTTAAAATCGATTTTCCAAAAAGGTTTTCCGGATTTGGACTTTTTGGTGTTTATTAGTTTCACATTGCACTTGTGAGACTAGATTTAGAATTGCGGGAGTCCGAACTGTGAGGCCTTCTTTTCAGACCCTTTCCGAAAGGCAAGGCACGGAAAAAGGCGAGCTTACGGTTTCTGGTGATTTCTGGCGACTCTGCTGGGGATTTAGGAAACTTGACTCGAACTTATGATATGTTGTTTTATTTACACTTATGTGTTTCTTCGTATTTGCATTTGCATCGGTGTGCTTAAGTCACAGTGTTTGCCATTTGCTATTCCTGAACGGTTTCTCAGAGGCTTGCTTGGAAAAGCTTACCAAAAGGCTGACCGGTTGTGGGCTCTGCCGCGATGGGAACATAACCCTTGGATCTGGACTACTGCTGTACCGTTTGATCCTCCTTTCACTTCTCGGTGTTAGGTGTGAGAGGTATATTAGGTAGTCTTGCCGAGGTACCTTTTTTGACCAATCGACCTAGTTGCATATCGGAAACCATAGAGACTGTTCCAAACTAGGACATGATGCTTACCTGAATGTAGGATTATGTGAAGCCACTTGTTTTGAATAGTAAACCCTAGCTATTGACGAAACTAAGACAGGGTAACCTTACCCCCTTATAGGGGTGTTTTGGCTCTCAATTAACTGGTATGTGCTTTACAGTGAAACTGTACATGAATGTGAATATCAATTACGAGTTTGGTATATGATTTTGGGACAGAATTCAGTAAAGAGTACAGTCATTCAACTGTGATCATATCTGTTCTAGCGAAACCAGGTTGAGGTGTTGTCTGTTTTCTCTTTTGCTAGGTAGTCCTGGAAATATAGCTTCAGAAGGTTCTGATATGCCCCAGGTACTCTGGACTAATGTCGATAGACTTTGTCAAATCAAGAGCAACTAGTGTTCCCTTTGCCGGTGGCAAGGCAAAAGAAGGGCTAGACAAGGCTCACTGGTTCAACTGATCTGACAACCACCAGTTAGGTCACCTTTGTTCAACTCAGCAGATCCGTGATGACACAGAGTCCAGAAGAAGTTGTGGCCATGATAGCGGCGTTAAACAAGGGAATTGCCATGCAGGATAAGATCAATGTTTGAATGCAACGCCTATCTGGGGCATCTACTACACATCCCATCTTGGGCCCCCAGCTGAACTTTGATCCATCTCCACCAGTTGAAGATTTGCAGGGTCTAGATCCCCGAGAATGGTTGGCTCAAGCTCGAGTTTTCAGACCCCTGGTACAGTTTAATGAGAGGCTTTATCCCCTTGATACTAATGATCTCGATCCGACCTTGGTGAAAATTGTGAACCTTGAGAAGCAATTCAAAAAGGCACAGGGCCTTAACTCCATTCTCGACATTGAGGATGGGTACACCAAGGTTGCTGTAAGACTCCCAGACAGATTCAAAATGCCACACATTGACCGTTTCGACGGGTCTGGAGATCGTATGGTACATATCTGGCTTTTCCTGGACGTTCTGAAACCGATGGATTTGATTGAGCCTTAGAAACTCTTTTTGTATAGAAGAACCCTTTCGGGTATAGCAGCCACTTGGTACGTCAAGTTGGAGGATAAAGTGAAGCAGAACTGGGAAGAGTTGGTTGAGGCTTTTGTCAATCAGTACTCTTATAATACCCAACTTGAAATAACCACTCAAGACCTTGAAGCAACCCACCAGAATCCTGAAGAGCCTTTCGTAGAATTTGTTGCAAGGTGGAGAGCAAAGGCAGCACAGATAACAAATCGCCCTTCTGAGAGGGACCAAGTTCGGATAGTGTTGCAGAATCTTGAGTCTGATGTGTTGCAAAAGTTAATAGTGGCTCCACTGTTCACTTTCAAAAGTTTGCATGAATTGGGGCTTTAGATCGAGATCGCGTTCAACAGAGGGATTATTCCCAGAACAAGTGAACCAATAAGGGGGGTTTTTTCCGGGAGTACCAATGTTATTCCCAAACCCACTGAAATCAATACCGTTGCCACCACTCCCAAAACTGCTGACCCATTTGCCAATCCAAGCCCACAAATAGCTGGCTCAATCCGAGCTCAAGGCAGAACTTTCACCCCTCTTTATATGAGCCTAACTAGCGTACTAAATGTCCTGATAGAAAGGGTATCTCAAACTCCTTGATCCTCAACCTCTGCCTGACCCACTTCCTATTAGACATAACCCCACCAAATACTGCGTGTATCATCAACAACGCGGTCATGTTACCGATCGTTGCTACCGCTTTCGTCATGAGGTCCAAAATCTCATTGACAACCAAACGATAGCTCCACCTCAAGACCCCAATGACCAAGTACCTTATCCACACCTTAACCTCATCCATATACTACTTTCTACCTACAACCCCAGCATATACATCACCCTAGCCCATCTACCAAAGCCTGAGGTGGTTATTCCAGAAAGCACGGACTTGTGCATGATGGATGCACTTGAACCCCAATCATCTCAAATCCCTGAACCCACTACTTTTGAGCTGATGAGCATGATTGAAAATCTTCAGAGAACAGTGGCAGATCTAGCCTTTGGGATATTGGCTCTGTCATCGACCACATCACATATTAGGAATTTCATGTCAAAAGGCTCCCCAATCTTGGGACGAGCTGCATTGGAAGAAAGCCAATCCCTTGGCAAAGTGGAGGCAAATGGCAAGAACAAGGTAAGGCAGCATTGGTCTCTATGAACATCTTGATAATGTTGAGGCTTTGAAAGCCGAGGGACTGAACAAACAGCAAGTGCTCGTAGTTGTTGCAAAGATTGTGGATGACACTTTTGCCACTCAGGTTCGGAGCATTCTGAATCAAGGGGCCAGCCAGGAAAAGGGATGTTGTACTAGAAACGCCCATTTCAGCTCCAATCTTACACTCAGAAGAGATCATCAAACCCAGTCAGCACCTGTGAACCCCTTTGCTGGTACATCCAACACAACTCCACAAACCTCAAGCCATCAGGCCCGAGGCAAGAGGGTCTTCACCCCGCTTTACATGACTTTATCCAAAGCTCTCCAAATCATCTTAGGACAAGGCCATTGTAGACACCCCATTTTTGACCGTCCTTAAGACTTGGTTGTGCTTGCAGGTACATCCAGCCACAAGTTCGATTGCTCGTCGAGCACTCGACTTTCGCGGCGAAACGTCACAGGTTTGAGCTTTCCAAACCCTGTATCCTTTCTGCCCCTTGTTTGGACCATGTGTTGGTCCTTTCAACATGCTTGGTATAGTGCACTGCCGGCCACTTTTTGGGACTGCCGGCCATGCATTTGTCCCTGCCTGCCATTGATGAAGCCTGCCGGCCATCAATGAAATCGCCCACCGGTGATGGCCCAGAACATTTTGTCTCAAAGAGATTCCTCAGATCTTTTGAGCCAGTTGGGTTTCACTCATCCCTCCTCCATACACGTGTATGGAGGGATGAAACCCTTTTCAAGCTTGTTTAACAAGCTTTGCATTGCTCTTTTCTATACAATGAGAGGCTCCTCCTTCATTTTAGAGGTTCAGAAAATTGAGGCTTGAGAGATAGATATACATTTGTATCTATTCTTCCTTGTTTGCTCTTGTTTTATGCTTAAAAGTGTCATTTTGTGTCACTATTGTACACAAACACACACTCAAACACCATATTCTTGGAGCTGAGGTCCCTTGAGGTTGTTTTTGAAACTTTTGAACAGATTTTGGATCAAAAAGGGTGCTGGAGTTGCAGCCTTGAAGGTGGTCATCAAGGGTGAGTTTCTAACCTTTAAATCCCCCCCATTTTTGCTTAAGCTTTTAGCCCTTTTTGCATGTTGTTTTGAGCTTAACTTCCTACAATAAAAATTTCTGAATTTTGGTGTTTAAAAAGTTTGTTTAAGGTCACTTTTTCATTGGGGGTTGTTTATCCCCTCTTAGGCCTTGTTTGGCGTTGCTTTTGTCCTTTTTTTGTGAGCCTTTGGGACCACCTTGTTTTGGCCTTCTCACCACTGAAAATTAGAGGAATTTCAGTGATGGGAAGGGTGTTTTGAGGTCTCAAACAGGAGAGGGTCATCCCCTCTCCTTGTGTCTTCAATACTTGCTTCATTAGCCTCATGTGTGAGCATGTTTGTTAAGCTTATGTTGGCTATATCTTAGCTTGTATTAAGGGTTATTTCGCTGTGACATGCCTCTGTTTTTACTTGGTTTTGTCACTCCGTGCATGCATAATACACTTGTAGTGTAAATCACACAAACTAGTCTTGTATGCTTCATGAAGTAACATGTCATTCTAGTTTGTTTTGTCTCCATTTTAGTAGGTTTTTGGTGTTTTTTTAGCATGCCATGACTCTATTTTGGGTGGGTTTGATAGCCCCTTGCATGCTCCATACACTAGTAGTGTAATTCCATGAATTAGCCTAGTGTGTCTCATGCTTTAACATGTCATTCTAGCATGTTTTTGGCTTAACTTCAAGAAGCTTTTGTCCACGTTTTAGCATGCTTAAGCTCTGATTTTAGTTGTTTTGGCCATGCATGACTTTCTTTGTATAGCTATAGTGTATTCTAGCTTGTTAGCTTTGTGTGTCAAGTCCACTAGCATGCTTTACTTGGACTATTTGAATGATTTGGCATCATTTCATATGTGATTTCAATGCATGTTTCATGGTCATGCACTTGCATTTATCACTTATTCAATGCGTTGGAGGGTTTGCCCCTTTATGCCTTAACATGAGTCATTACGTATGCCTTCATGCCTAAGCTTGCGAGCTATCATTTCAATGTGTTTTTGGGGTTATTATGCCATGATATAACTCTGATTTTTGTTTCTTAAGTCACCCCATGTTTGGTCCTAATAGGAGTAGTGTAATCTACCATATTTGCCTTGTATGCATTGTGCCTTATGCCCTTCATGCTAGCTTGTTTTGGCTTCCTTCTATACATGTTTTAGTATTACTTTAACATATTTTAGGACTGTTTTGGGTTGCCTTTGCCATATGCTTCATGCTTTGTATAGCTGTAGTGCAATTGGCCTTGCTAGCTTTATGTTTTGTTGACTCATGTATGCTATCTTTGAGCTATTTAGATGATTTGGCATCATTTAATACTTCATTTCAGAGCTTATAGCATTGCCATGTTCCCATTTCTTGCACCCTTTGAGTGCCTCTAAGGGTCATGCATTATTGCCTTGTTTGTGGCCTAGCTTGTATGCATGCTTGTCTAGACTTGTGAGCCTTTATCTCAGCATGATTAGGTCTTTGTTTAGACCTAGTTAACCTCTATCCATGTTTGGTTCAATCATTTGTGCCATGTATTACATGCCCTTTGTGTAGTCCCTTTAATGGCTTTGTGCCTTAGGTCCTCTTGCATGCTTTACTTGTGTTGTTTGAATGATTTGGCATCATTTCACACTTGATTTCAGAACCTTTAGTGTTGTCACACTTCCATGTTTATCGCTTCTTTATCATGCTTGAGGTTCGTGTTCTGAGGCCTAGTTGTTAGGCCATTGCAATGTGCATGCTTGCCTTGCCCTTTTTGTGCCCTTATTTTGGTGTTATTGGCCACTGATTTGGGCATGATTGAAGTCTATTAAACATTGTGCATGCCATGTAGTTCATAGCATTGAGTATGCCATGTCGCTTTGCATGTTGATTCATTGCATTGTGTATGCTAGTTGTGCATGTCATTAGCCTTGTTAGGTTATTCATGATTGCATTGCATGTTTGCATGCTTCAGTCGCATTGTGTATGCCATGCTTGTGTTGCATTTTGTTTGGAATAGGTGTTAGTCCAAACACGAGAAACAAGGGACGTTTCATACTTGAGGTGATGAAACGTGCCTCAATTCTTGGTCGTCGACGCTCTTGATGATGCATGATAGAGTTCTAGGCATTTATGTGTTTTGTGCATTCATTTTATATTGAAATTTGCACAAGTTGGATCTTTGGCCATCATGCATCGAGATGCGTGATTTATGGTCTTGGATCCGATTATGCCTCTCCCTTGATGTCTTGAGGTGATATGGAGTGGCATAGTGCGTACATACCCTTGGAAGACCCTCCATTTTCTCTATATTGTGTTCTGCTATAGCTTGGTGTCACAGCACACCAGTGGCCAGCATCCTTTTGTTGTTGGCCGGCAGATCTTCATTTGTGGTCAACAGTGTGCACTCTTGGCCGACAGGGGGGTCAGCAGCAGCTCCTCATGGCCGGCATGCCACTGGTGCACTCCTCAACACTGTTTTGGTAAGATCCAGCAGCTAATTTCTCAAGGACACCCTGCTGACAGAGCCTTTAAAGAGCATTTGGAGAGCTTTTCGGGACAGCAACCGAGCATGCATCCTCTTCTCCTTCAACCAGAGCTGGAACAGCTTAGTTTAATGCTTACTTGTTAGTTAGCTTCAATTTGTAATTTAATTAGTTAATTTGTTAATTAATTAAGTGTTGTAATAATTAGTAAGTAGATTGCTTATTATTCATTTCGGTTGTGTAATAATTAGTCTAATTAGATTATTATATTAGTTAGCTAGCTTAGCTCAGCGTAGCTAGCTTAGCGTATTCATTCGGACCCTCCATCGAGAGGACGAATTTTGTAATAAGTGCGTGAGTGTGTGAATGTCTTCCAACCCCACGTCTTTCTCCCTTTTATTTAACCGCTTTTCATGGTTAGTTTAGGGTCATTTTCAATTAGCATACTTATGCTTTCATGCGCATCCATTCATTCGTCTTGTATGCACCGAGCTCGGCGATCATATAAACGCATTGTATTTCGATACCAATTTGAATACATGTTATCAAGTTACATCATATGCCATCTTAGAATAGCCGAGCCTATTTCTAGTTGCATTTTTGGATGTGTTGCATTAGCCATCTTAACATGAACTAGGATCACGCATGATTACTAACTAGTTTCTTGTTTTGGCTCGGAGTAATAATCGTGAGTGTTTACGGTTTAGTATACTGCATGTGTGTTATTGATTGCCATAAAAGCATGCTTGTCATGAGGTTAATTGCTTAGTTGATATAAACTGCCTGAATGCCTATGGGTGAAGGTTGGATTACTTGAATTGGAACAATTCATTGAAATCCTCGATTTAGCCTACTTACGAGTAGCAAATTTCAAACCATTTTTAAACAAACGGATATGCAATGTTTTGTTCCAAATTAGGCGATCTAGTCTATGCTTGTATGTCGTGCGCATCACGTAGTAAGATTAGCTAATTAATCAGAATAAGAGCACATGTGTTTTCAAAAACAAGATATCATGTTAGTAAAGGCCGATCTTTGATCAGGTGAGTGGGGTGCTCATTGCATGACCTTCCCCTCTCATACCCAAGTTCCTGAGCTGAGACAACTTTGGTGATGACGGACACGTGGCCTTAGGCACGAGTCAGGATTTCCTAAATTTCCCTCAAAACAAAATATTTAGGTGGCGACTCTGTATCTGGCAAAGCAGTCCATGTTTGGCACTTTTCTATAAAAATTAGTTTTCCAAAACGATTTACTGGATTTGGACTCTTTGGTGATCTATTGGTCTTACATTGCACTTTGCGAGATTAGATTCAGAACCATGACATTGAGTCCGAACTGTAGTAATTTAATGAACAAAACGGATTTTTACGCCATTTTGCGCGCGGAGCCCGGGACGTTCGGTTGCATCTACAGCCATCTCAAACCCTTGGACCCTCGACCTCTCCCGGATCCCCTTCCAGCTAAGCATAATGTTGCCAAGTACTATGCCTTCCATCAACAAATCGGTCATGACATTGACAGTTGTTTTTGTCTTTGCCATGAAAGACAAGATCTGATTGACAGCAAGGTCATCGTCGCACCAAGTCCTACAAAGTCTATCGGTACTGGATTAGTGAACTGAGAGGACAATGTGACTATGTGATTGAGGGATGAACCACCTGCTAATGGCACTCATTTTACTCCAGATGTGGTGGATGACACGCACTGTTTTGAGCAATTTGAAAATACTGTTTATTGTACTTTCTGACTTGGGTATTGAGTCAGTTCTATTGTGTTGTATTGAGTCTATCTTGTTGTGTCGAGTCAGTCCTGTTGTGTTAGAGTTGGGTGATTTCGGGGGTGTTACCTCGGACATCACTATCTTGTTTTGTGTTTGTCTTTTGCACTCTTTCTTTTGCGTCTATTTCTGCCATTGCGCCAATTGTGCCAGAAGATCTGAATGAAACGGCAGTACATTTTCACCTACTTTTCTGTGCCTTGAAATCATTGCATTAACTTAAGTTTTTCAAAACTTTTCTAACACTATAATGAAAACAACGAGGAAAGAATTTCTCGAGATTTGCAAAAATTTGATTAATGGAGAGGAAAAGAGGCATGCTAAGCCCTTAATGAATGAGATCATGTTTGTTAATGTAAGTACTGAGAAGGATCCTAGCTTGATTCAGATTGGTTCTACATTGTCTTCAAAGGAGCTTGAGCGACTAGTCGCTTTATTAAAAGATTTCAAAAAATGTTTTGCATGGTCCTACGAAGACATGCGTGGAATTGATCTTGAGATTGTGCAACATAGGATTGCTTTCAGCCTCAAGACTCGACCCCTTTGCTCTCAAACCTTGAACCTAGACTCAGAATGTTCAACGATAAATCACAATATAAAGCTTGTATGGTCGGATCAGAAGCAACCCTTGAACTAGGGGCAAAAATGTCAGATCAAGAAGGTCAGATGTCATCAAAGGAAGCTTGCAAAGCTGGAACAAAAGTAGCCCTTGAACTAGGGGCAAAAATGTCAGATGTGCTCAAAGATTCAAAAATTAGGTCATCTCTCAAACCAAGATCGGCAAGAAAGCCAAATCCCAGAATGGAGAAGAAAGTTTTTGCTGAAGGACAATTGACTTCCTATCCACGACACTAGTGGCAAATTCAGACCCGATTAGATGGACTCCTACATTATCAACGAACAACAACCATTTTATTGGATTCAGATAGCTTTGTGATCTCAAACCGATCAACATGGACAAGTTAAATTTTTCTATCCTTGAGAGGCTCGCTGAGCCGAAAACCCAGAAGGGCGACCCAGACAAAAATTAGATCAGGAAAAAAAGAAAGAACAAAATGAAAAAAGAAAGAAGAAGACCAAAAAGAAGAAACAGAACAAAAATGAAAAAATGGAAACAAACAGAAAGGAAATGGAAAAAAGAAAGAGAAAAAAAGAAAAGGAAAAGAATAAAATATAGCTCGCAAGGTTGAAAACTCGGAATGGCGGCCTTGGCAAAAGTTAAAGCACAGAAGGAGAGTGTTAACACCCGAGTGAACCTCAACCCGGAACTACGTATGGCCTGATTCCCATGTTTGGGATACGTAGGCAACTTCATCCTGAAGTTTGGCCCCAATAATTTTTAGCCTGCTTAGCTTATCCGTGCTGATTGGCTTATCCTTGTTCAAACTCGTATCCATGTCTAAATTGGCTCATATTCGTTCAAATTCGGTTCTTCTATCCTGTTAGAAGATTCAGCTGCAAGACAATTCAAGTTCAGATTTGAGGTTGCGCATCTCAAGAGTTAATTCCCTGTTGGTCGGGTAGTAGCCATTTGCAAACAGTTTTGAGGATTTTTTAGTGAGGTTGACTAGTTTTCTCGAAAATTATTCCATTTTTCCAAAATTGGATCATTTCTTGGACCAAAAAAACGAAAATTTTTAGTGCTCACAACCTGACTTTCATGATATCAAAGCAGAAAGTCAAACAAGCATGTTAATCAAACTCTCATGTTGATCAAAATTGTTTTAGCAGAAAGCCAAAAGCAAAAAATGGTCAAAATAATGAACTAGGGGCATAGTTGAGTTAGGTTTTCTGTCTTTTCTCTATTGTCAATGTATTTGCCAGAAAGGGCACAACTGAAGTTAGTAGCAGGGGGCCAAGCGCTCTCTCATCCCCCAAACAGTGAGGTATCATGCCAAGTGCGAAGCATGGACTGGAAATAGAACAGGGTATTCGACACCCTCATCTAGACAGGTTTGATCACACCCAAATTGGCATCTGACCCGGAATGAGGATGTAGAAAACGCAATATGCGAGACCAATCAATTGTATACTTGGCCAGTGGGACATGTTGTAACTCATTTCGGTCAAATTAAGCTAAGGGCATCGTCAACCGATGTCAATTGCAGATCTGCTGTACATCCAATCGCAACACAACCCCTCTGTGGAAAAGCTCATTAGTTATGAGCGAAGGAATGGGAATCTAGTAGAATACTGGGGGCAAGAGTCTACAACTACTTGCTTATCCATCAACCATCTGGAGGAGGGATAAAAAAAAGAAGAGAGATTAAAAAATAGAGAAATGTGCGTTGAGAGAAAAAGTGAGGAAAGGGTTTTTTTTTTTTTTTTTTCCAGAGAAATAGAGATTGAGTGCTAGAGTGATATGAGAATCACAAATGAGAAAGGGTGGGGAACAATACCTAGAGAAATAGGCCCACTCTTGCCGACGGAAAGAAAATGTCTGAGTGTTGTGTTTGTGGTTTTGTTTGTTGTAAGTCTTGTTTTGAGTTGTTTTGTGTTTAGGTTGTTTTTACTTTCCCTTTGTTTAGACATTTTGACTGTGGTCAATCGTAGGCTCAATACCCGGTCAAGAACTCATTCTCAATCTTAATTTCAAAAATAAATCGTTTCGTGCTCAGAGTACTATGCCATTCTTAAAATGACTTACAAAACAGAATTCTTTATTTCATAAACTGCAGGGTTCAACCCCGATCAAGAGAGAGCAATCGAACCAGGACCTATCTGAAGCTACATAGGTTCCGGACTTTGAAGCAAAAGAAAAGAGGGAAAATTGGAGCATCTGAGTGTGTTTCAACTTCAAATTCAAGTCGCAGATTCGAGATGCACTTCGCAGCCTCGCCATTGCTCTGGAATATGAGTGTCCTTCGACCCCGAGTTCAAGCTTGCTTCAAGTCAGAATGGCGATCAAAGCAGCATGCAAATGTTACCCCTCGCCAATATGAATAGGGTGCATTCTTTTTGAGTTGAGCATGTTGTAAAGTCCTCCGAGAGGTAAATTGGAGGCACCAAAGCACATATTCGATTCTCTTCTAATGCGTAGAATGTACACTTTCATATACACTTATATTGCATGCGTGCCTGCATCGTTTCATTTATGCATAGAATATGCTTTCTATTTTGCATAGAACATGCTTTCAAGTCTGCATAGAATATGCTCTTGTTTCTTGCATAGAACATGCTTTCAAGTTTGCATAGAGTATGCCTTTGTTTCTTGCATAGAACATCATGCATCGGTTGTTTATCTTGCATGGAACATGCGTTATCACTATATTGATTTGTAAACATTGCTCATTTGTTCATTTTGTGCATCTACCGCACAATAATCTCATTTTGTGCATCTATCGCTCAATAATCTCACTCAATGCATCTATTGCACAATTTCAATTTACATCGCACTATTTTGTGCACATCATACGATCCTAGTCACATTGCATCGCACTATTTTGTGCACCATTGCATTGTCTTGTGCATTTAACACACATAGCACTATTTTTGTGCACCTTTAGTTCGCACTGTTTTGTGCACTTTCTTAGCAATGTTTCATTCACTTTGCATCCCACTATCTTGTGCATTTCAACTTGTATGCGCACTATTTTGTGCATTTCACTTTACATTCGCACTATCTTGTGCACCTTATTCACACTATTTTGTGCATTTCAACTTGCATCGCACTGTTTTGTACACCCTGTATCGCACTGTCTTGTGCACCCTGTATCGTACTGTCTTGTGCATTCACATCTATTTCGTGCATTCAAACTTGCATCGCACTGTTTTGTGCATCCTGTTTCGCACTGTCCTGTGGACTTTGTATCGCAGTAGCTTGTGCATTCCACCCTTGCATCGCATCGCCTTGTCTTGTGCATTCACCTTCAGATCGCGCTATCTTGCGCACCCTTTGTACGCGCTACCTTACGTATCCACTGCATCGCATTGTCTTGTGCAGTTCAATTTACATTGCACTATCTTGTGCATTGCATCACGCTGCCTTATGCACTTGCATCGCATTGTCATGTGCACCTTGCATCGCACTGTCTTGTGCACTTGTATAGCACTATTTTGTGCATTCACTTTACATCGCACTGTCTTGTGCACTTCTGGTCTAGGGGACCTCAAATCCTCTAAAGGTACAATTCCTTTGGTGTTTGTCGTGCCCGAACGACTTCCGGTGGTCTAGTATAGCCACCTGCCTATGATTGCGGTGAGTTCCTAAGAGATCAACCGAGACAGTGGAAATTAGAGTTCAAATGGCCAATGACTAGAACGCAAAGGTTCGGCATTTCTGAGACTAAAGTCTGGTTTAAATACCCAGGGGTGTATCCTCGGCTTGAAATCTGTATGGCAGCCCCATAGATTGAGATAGCTTGTATGCGCCTCAATTCTGGATACTAAATCAACCCAGTCTGTATCCCTGTTAGAGAATAGGGAAAGTTGCGAACATAGTCAGGGAGAAAAATAGTATCTGTGGTTTGGAAGCACAAGATGTAGAAGAGGAAGATCTCCAGCAGCATAAGGTGAGTCATCGCCGATTGCCCCTGTAAGACACTTTCTAAAGCATCACTTCCTAGCTGCATCATAATATCCATTTTAATCTATTACTTCTATCGCATTGTATATAGCATCTATTACATGCATTTACTGTATTATTTGTTTTATCATACTGTCCTTTCCACGTTAAGTTTAGTTTGGCATGTGCTCATACATTTCCTTCGTTGAAGCATAGCTCTGCATGTGTACACGCCTATTCCACTAAGAGAATTGTGGTCTGACGGTTTCGGTACCTTTTTTGTGTTAGACATGGTTTGGTTTGTGTCCATACCTTTTCTAGGTAAGACGTAGTTTGGCTTGCGCTCCTTGCGCTCCTTATTTACAGCATCCATTGCATCATACTTTGTTTTGTTATGTTAAGCATTTAGGATCATTATCTTTCCTCAGCAGATCATTCCTCACTTATATCATACCATCCAATTATTTGTACTCTTACTCTTTCTACGAAAAACATAGTTCCGCATGTGCACGAGCCTATTCCGCAAGAATTGTGGTTAGAGTACTCTGATACCTTTTCTATATAAAACATAGTTTGATTTGCATTGCCATCCTTTATGATATTTGTGTGTTTTGTTCTGCTTGTGGTTTGATTATTTCGTTACATTGTATATCATTTGCATTGTTTCGTTATATTGTGTATCACTCGCATTCTGCCCCTGAACTACGCTGATTTGATTCCTTGCAAAGGGATACGTAGGCAACCTTCGGGTTCAACCAATTGCATTTGCATTTTGTTTGTTTGCCCAAGTTTTACAGCCTTGTCAAAACGGGTCGTCTCTAGGCTTTGACATTCACTCACGTCATTTCATGACTCTGAGCTCTGTCAAAGAGAGGCAACTGTAGACACCCTATTTTTTGACCGCCCATAAGACTTAGGCGCCACATGTTGATCACTCGGTGATGAAGGCTATGCTATGCAAATGTTTGATTTCTTCAGCAAGAAGAGCTTCTAAATCTCAACCTTACACCCCATTTTTGACCAAAACGATTTTGATTGAAATCATTTTAGACCTTAAGACCCTCTCTTTCAAAATATTTTTGAAAAACGTTTCTACGACGTTCCGAGGATCACATTTCGCTAAATGTTGCGCTTTTCGCTAAATCGAGCAAGGACAAAGTGGAAATGAATGAAAGAGAGGGGAACTCTTTGAAAAATCTTTCAAAATACCTTATTTAGAGGTTTGGAGTTGAAGAAAGTTGGACGAGAGCAAAGAAATCAAGTTGGGGAAGAAGTTGGGCACAAATCGTTAAGAGGGAACTGGATAGCTTCACTAAATCAGGGCTATCCTTTTGTACACTTAGATTTCAGCTATGAGGCCACCACTATTGGAAATTGGACTTCTGGGGCTTCATTTTACAGTAAAGAATCTTCTAAAGTCAAGTCCGGATGAGGGAGATATGACTGGTTGAAGTTGGGCATCAATTCGGTTAGGACCGAAACTGAGCAGTCTTTACTAAAATAAGGATATCTTTTTACACGCTTAGAATTTTGATGTGAGGCTTCCACCATTGAAAAAAGACTTAGGGGCTTCAATTTAGACTCAAGAATGACCCAAAGGAGTCCGGACAATGGAGATATTCCTGTTTGAAGTCGGGGCCAGAAACCTGTTTTTGCTTGCTAGCCCCTAGTGAGGTTTGACGGCCATGTGTTGGCCACAAATGGAGTTTGACAACCATGCGTCAGCCAAGAGTGAGTTTTTCACCATCGATCGATGGTTACCATGGTCGGTCGGCCATTGGTGTAAAAAGTCACTTTTTGTTCAGATATTTTCCCTCCAGCTGTTCTACACTGTTCCAGCTGTCCCATTTTGAGATATTTTTGACCTAAGCTCACACTTTTATATATATAGACACTACAACAAAACTGACTTTTTACAACACCACATCAACGACATACAATAAATGCACGCCGTAGTTTCTCGCTTTTACGACTTACTTTTTTTGCATGTCTGAAATACTTTTCCAATCACGGCGTGTCTATTGCGTAGGCCGTGAATGCTAATAACGATGATTTTTTTACGGCTTGCAATGTTAGTCGTAAATAATAAAACTTTCTAAGACGAGCATATAACATGCCATTAATACATCAACTATACACGACACACATACACTAGCCGTTAAAAATATTGAATATTTCACGACGCACAAAAAAGCCAGCCGTTAAAAATATTACACTTTTTACTGCGCACAAAAAGTCAGCCGTTAAAAAGTATACTTTACATGATGCACATATGCTAACCATTAAAAGTATTTCACTTTTCACGACACGTAATTTCTACCGTGAATAGTATGACTAAAATAAAAATAGGAACCAAAATAAAAATTTTAGACGCCAAACACCTAAAAAAAAATTATAAAAAACAAAAAAAAAAACAATCAAACGCTCTCAGCCTCACTATCTCTCTCTGCCACACTATCCCTCGGTCTCTATGTTCTTTCATCGTCTCCTTGCAAGAACATTATCATAGAAAATACTCTCCAAACCCTCTCTCTCTCTCTCTCACACACATACACCCAAACCCAAATCGACATCAAGAGCTCAAAGAAGCAAAAACCTATTCAAGTTGAACACAATGATGTGAAGCTATTGACTTAGACCTGATGTTCGATTCTGATTCATCTATTCCAGGAGTAACCATAGCAACTAGTGAGAAGTAGAATAACGAATGAAGAAAAGATGCAAAGAGAGAACTTTGAGAATAGAAGAATGAAGAGAGAGAGAGAGAGAGAGAGAGAGAGAAGTAACGATGAAGTGAGAGAAAACTATCGGAAAGAGAATGCTTGAAGGAGACGGAAGAGACAAATGCATGCCACTCGGTGAAGAAAAAATCTTCGACCCATCAGTCAGGTTTGGAAATTCAAACTAGGGTTTTGATTTGGGGATTTTCATTGAAAAATTAAGGTTTTGATTGAGCAAATCAAAAATTAGAATTGAGTTTTAGGTTGTATATGTATAGTTTTCCTCTTCTCTCCTCTGGTCTCCTCGACTGTCTTCTCCTCTGCTGTCCTCATTGGTTCAATTGATTGAATAATTTTGATTAAGAATATATTTAATTAATGTATTGTGTAATTGATGTTTAGCATATGCTGTAGTTATAAAAAAATTAAAAAAAAAAAAAACTCTTTTGTTTTCTAGTAGTGTATCTTTTATGTTCTTCAATTTCTGCTAAACCAGAAAATTTTAAGAAAATATAATGAAATCCCATGTGATTTATATGTACTTAGCACTTGTTAAACTCACTGGTTAAGGAATCAATTAATTCAATTCAATTAAATGAAGAATTCAGTTTGAAATCAAAATTACAGCACTGATAGGAAATTGCCTAACTAGAATACAGGGAGAAACTGAGCCTGTAGGGATCTTCTTTTGCAGAATTATGTTTTAATTTATTATGTTTTAATTTTAATTTTTAATGTATATATATATATTTTTATTATATTTGTTTGTTGAAGGAATTTGTCAAATTTGAACTTGGGTGGGGAGATTTCACCAGCCATTGGAGACCTGAAGAATCTGCAGTCCATGTACGCTTTCTTTGCTAATCCTGTTGATTTGGTGTTCTTGCTCATTGTAACCAGGTTAACATAATACCAACTTTAGATGTTATATTTGAAATATTTTCAGGGATTTTCAAGGGAACAAATTAACTGGTCAAATTCCTGATGAGATAGGCAACTGTGTTTCTCTGATGCTGGTGTAAAATTTCATCTTCTTTCTTCATTGCAATTTTATTTTCATATATGTGGATGTATTAATATCTTCTTCTGTCTTTAGGTGATTAAGATTTTTAGTCTTTATTTTAATAGTGGCATGTTATTTTCTATTATATCTCATTAGCCCTGCTTTGAAGTATCTCGCTACTACAATTTCCAACTTCCCTGCCTTACAACTACTAGAGAAGACTAGAACAGAAACTAAATGTCAATTCTTTTGAGGAAAACAGAATGGTGGTTGCATTCTCTCTCTCTCTCTCTCTCTCTCTCTCTCTCATTTTCCTTCTTTTTGGCTTGACTTCATAAGTTGGTAGATTGAATATGTTTTTGACATGTTTGTCTATGACTAGTTTGTTACTTAACTAGTCTAGTTCTCCTGTAGCAGTGCTTAAATGAATTCATAATTTCTTTATATTTCATGAGTAAAACTTTTCTTTTACAGGGGATTCTTCCACGGATACTCATTAATTACAACTCTCATGTTCTTAACCATGCACTAAGGTAAAAAGATTGAATTTGTATCATCCATCGATAGCTGTTTTCCTTTCTAGTTCCAAATTTTCTGATTTGATAGAGATCACTCTCCCATAGAAATGTGAAGATTTGGCAAATTTTGTAGATTATTATAAACTCACTTCAAACTTCTTGAGCTCAGGTATTCAGACGGGGTTGAGGAAATGTTTATTGCTTGCATTGTTGGTAAACATTAATGGACACTAGCCCGTGCAATGTGTGGTAGTAAAAGACATAACTTGTACCAAATTCATTATTTATTATTCTAACGGAAATTATTTCACTACCTTAGGTTGGGTAATCTTAACTATTAAGTGGAATAAAATTTTCAAGCATGTCAATTTCTACAATTATTTTATTAGACAGTACCATCTCATAGATATATGTGTAGTATATAAATGAAATGTGGTCCCAATGGATAAGTCGTTTCCATCAAGGCCAATTTTTTTTATAAAGAATATTACAAAGAATACTGTATGTCAGAACCATTTATTGGACCATGGTGAGAGTCCATGACAGTTTTCTCGTACATTACTGGTTTTACATCATCTATTTGACTATTTGTATCAGTTGTGACTTTGATCAATGAGACGGTCTCTAGCATGAATTGACCCTTTTTTAGTTTTTTGTCATGCATAATCTTGTACTGAATGTCCTTTTTCTGCATATTACTTATTTAAATAAAAAAAAAAAAAAATCCTTTTTCCCTCTTAACATAATCTAATACTGTGAACTTCATAATATAAACTAGTTCGTTTTTGTAATTTAGTTTTTAGTTGAGGGATTTTTTTGTTCCTTTTATTCATAAGTTTTTTTTTTTCTTCTTCGGGTTTCATTTCCCTTTTCTGAAAGGAAGAAAGGGCATCCATAAATTTTTGTTGATTGTTGGCTGTTGTAAAAGAATGTGCCCTGTGGAGCACCTGCTACTTGAGTAAATCAATTGACTTAGCTAAATAGCTCCATTACATATGAACTTTGGTTTTTCCTGTTGACTTATGATTAATTTAAATAGTTCCATTTTACATATCTAAATTTGTTTCTTCCAGTATGAATTAATTTGTTATCTTTGCAGTGGCATTGCTGTATCGATGGGCATGAAGTATGCTGACAATATTGACAATATTGTGAAGGTGTGTCTATGAATATTGCTTTGTATTTGTATCAAAGGTGCCCTAGTTCGCATACTGTGCCTGTATAATGTTCTACATTTATTCATTTATGATGCAAAGAAAAGAACTAGTATAACTAGTATGTATTGGCTGGAAAATGGTTAATTGTCACTTCAGCGTGGAGGCATGCTCCACCGAACAGTAAGCTTGCATGGGGATTTCCTGGATATTGCCACCTAGTGCTGTGCCTTGACTTGAGACTAGCCTTGACTAGCACACGTGGCAATATTTAATTGATCTAGGTGTCACCTTACGAGGTTGGCATGTGGAATCAAGATCTATTGGAGGAGCTAATCTGGCAATGGCGTGGCCAAGCCACATGCATGGTGGACCCATGTACCTGCACTTGTCAAAAAGAAAAGGAATTCTTTCTGTATCAATACACATTGAAAAACGTGTTATATTGTTTGGTTCCATAATGCATGGATTTATCTGTAATTTACTGCATGGAGATATACCATTCTCAATAACCAAGCTTAAGCAGCTTGAATTAGTGTAAGTTAAATACCTGAAGTGAAGTACTATTAACTAAGTATGCTGGATTGTTTTAGATAAGTTTTTAGTTCTACCAACCAAGGGCTTGAGTAAGCTCTGTAAATGCAGGAATTTGAAGAACAATCAATTGGATGACCCTATCCCTTCAACATTAACACAGATTCCTAACCTCAAAACTGTGAGTTTTACTTTTTTTCTATTACAATTCTCCTGATGATGTTATTTTATTTTATTTTATTCGGTTGGCTTTCCATGTGTTTTGCATTAGCCACAACTGGTTGCATATGAAATTCTTGATAAAAAGATTCAATTAGAAGGATCATTTGCTAACAGATGTGTTATCATAGGCAACATGTCTCCTATTTGGGACTCTAGAACCTTTGTATACTTGAGAAAAGTCTGATACCTATATTCGAACATATTTTATTTATTTCACGTAAATAGTCATGGCTTAATATTTTTCAATATAATTTTGTGAGAACTCCGTGAAGCTAACTATTTTGTGAGAGCTCCTTGAAAGTCTGAATGTGCTTCTTTTCTCTTGAGCTTCTTATGGCCTAGATTTAGTAGCAAACTATATTTTCCTTTACAAACTTAATGGTTTGTTTGGAGATTCCTACTCATTTCCCTCTAGAAACATTGCAACAAAAGAGGTAATTTCATTTGAGGTATGAAAAAAAAGGTTTTGCTTTATGTGGATTTTATTTGCATATAAGTTGAGACTATTGAGATCTTGAATTTTTGCTAATTTTTCATTATGACATTGCTTTTATGGGGCCACTGAATTATCTTATTAATTTTGAAAATGTTTTGTTGATGTTTTAAAATTTCTTGATCATTTCTTAATATCTCAAGAAATATTTTTGTCCATAAGTCGTTGGTTTTTGTACTTATGTGAAGTTTCCTTTGTCATGCAGACAAGAAATGCAACAAGGTTAGTTGCTCCAGCTATTGTTGCGGGTTTAGGTGCCTTAACACATACATTGGGCACCCTCGTCCCTGTGATAGATCAAGTGGATTTGCTGCAGTTGCAATTGTTATAGGAACTGTTGTCGATAGTTTTAGATAATCTCTTAATAGTTGTCGATATGTTTAGAAAGTTAGATATATATAGTTTTGGATGGTTTAAACTTGTTGTACAGTTTAAAACTTAAGGATATAGTTTTCGAATGTTTGAAATGTAAAGACAATTGTTGAATATTTATAATTTATGGATATAGTTTCTTTTTAATGTTTCAAACAATATTTTGGTGGTTGATTGATGTTTTGTGATGCTTGTTTGTAATATTTGTTAGATTGTACAAAATTGGTCAAGTAGAACCTACTGAATTTTTTTTAAAAAAAAAACAGCATATTCTACGATAGACATAATAAGTCGTTGTATTACATATTTTACGGCGTGCAATCAATGTCATTACTTGTCTCACCAATTAATGATGTGCAAAAGTAGTTGTAGAAAAAATAACAATGATACACAAAATTTGCCGTTAAATAGTTTTTAATGGCATACTATAGCATGTCGTAGAAAAAGTAATAATGACGCACAAAATCTGCCATAAAATAGTTTTTAACGGCGTATGAAGCATGTCGTTGAAAGTAAATGACTTTCAATGATTGGTTATAATATGACACGTGTTACACGTCGTAAAAGGGTTTTTACGACGTGCATTGCGCGCCGTAAAAACCCTTTTTTGTTATAGTGAAAGGACCTTCTCTATTGTTTTCAAGGTTGGAAAAATTTTGGGAGCCTCTCTCTCTACAATCCTCTCTCTCTACAATCCTCTCTCTCTAGATTTCTCTCTTTCTTGAACCTTTGTGCATACAAGTAGAGCTATACTTCTAGTTTGTCTATCAACCCTTAATCAAACTTGATCACCTTTGGGCTGAGTTCTCTAGGAGTCTTGTTTGAGCTCGAGAAGGAGGTTTGAGCTTGGATTTGTGCCTAAGTTGTGCTTTGCTTCAAAGGTATAACACTTACCTTATTTAAGCTTGTTTTGCATACTTATTTTCCCATCTTTTTCTACTGTTTTTGGCCTAGTTTTCAACTAAAAAAAACTCTGTTTTTATAACCTAAAAATGATGGTTTGAGGCTATTTTGTGTTAGGGGGTGGTCCACCCTTCTTGCTTTTTGTTTGTTGAGTTTTTTGTGCTATTATTCATCACTTTCAAATCAACTTTTTTGGTCCTTTTAACTACTCAAATTCAGAGATTTTTCAGTGGTAAAAATCAATTTTTAAAGTCCGAAATTGGAGGGGTTAGCCTCACCTTCTTGTGTCTTGTTTGTATGCCTAGTTAGCTTCATGAGTTAGCATGTTTTTCTAGCTTAACTTAGCTTAAGTCCAACATGTTTTTGCCTCTATTTTGGCTCTGTTTTGGGCTAGTTAGTTCAGTTGAGGCTTGTATTGCATGGTTGTAGCGTTATTTCCTTCACTAGCTTGATGTTTTAATGCTTTGATCATCATTGTTTTGAGTTAATAGCATGCTTTAGTGTTGTTTTACAATTCATTTCAGCATATGCAATCTCTGCAACTTCCCTCATTTCTTCACTTTTGCATTTGTTTTGAGGGTTGTTTCAACCTTACGGTTGTTTAAGCTTAGGTTGAGGCTCATGCTTAATGGTTTAATCCTCTTTTGAGGGTTCATTACCAATGGCATGAAGCTTCCCTCATGCCTTGAGCTACCCCTTGGTTGACACTTCTCTCGCTTTAGAAGACACTCACTTTTGGACTTAATCGATTAAAGAATGAATCGGTAATGTAAAATGAGTAAAAAAATTGGACAAGTAAAAGAGGCAAGATAAGCATCTTTTGTATTTCATTGCATGTGTTCGAATCGGACGTTAATTTGAATACAAGGAAAATGGGACATTTCATACTCAAAGTGATGAAATATGCTACTTTCCTTGGTCACCATCACCCTTGATCATGCATGATAGGGTGGTGGTCTTTTTGAGTCTTGTTTTGCACTCATTAACTTGTACAAACTTGGTTCTTTGGCCATCATGGATGGAAATTGCTTGATTGGTGGTTTGAGAGCCAAGAGTTTCACTTCTTTGAGCTTGTTTGATGATAAGGAGTGTAAACGGTACACACAAACTTGTGAGAATACACTGTTTTGCTCTGATTGCTCTCTGTTGCCAGAAAAAGAGGAGTTCATGTCATCAGTGGCCGACTGGCCACCACTAGCAACTGACCGGCCACCATTGGTAGCCGACATGCCCCCTATCGGCCACCAATGAAAATTGCACATTATGTTGGTAAGGTGGAGCAGAGGCATTATAGGAGTTAGCAGCACTGTAGGTGCTCAAATGTGCAAACAGCGGCGTTCAGTGGCAAGGCCGTGGCTTTTTCGGGTGGAGAAACCGAGCATGCATGCATCTCTCGCTTCCTGAGGCCATTTAATTTCTTTGTTTAGTTAATTAGTGGTAGTTAATTAATTAGTTTAATTGCTTTGTACTTAATTAGCTTAGTTTTTAGCTAATTACTTCGATTTGTAATATTTAATTAGCTTAGAATAAGTTAGTTAATTCGATTCAATTGTTGTAATAATTAGCGTAGGTAGTTAGCGCTTATTCATTCGGACTCTCCTTCGCTAGGGCATAATGTTGTAATAAGTGTGCGTGCGTGTGTATATGTCTTCTAACCCCACATCTTTCTCCCTTTAATTTAATCACTTTTGATGGTTAGATTAGGATCATGTTTTAATTAGCATATCGCATGCTTGCATACATTCATCTTGTCTTGCATGCACCGAGGCTCGGCGCATCATTCAAACTACATCATTATTTCAATACTTCTTTGAATACATGTTTAATCGCATGTTGTTCAAATCGATTCATATGCCATATTAGTAGCCGAGCCTATTAATCGCATTATTGTATGTGTTGCATTAGGCATCTTAACATAGTTAAGATCATGCATCTTTCTAACTAGTTTCTATTTTGGCTTGGAGTATTAAGTAAGCTTTTACGCTTTAGCATACTTGCATGAGTGTGATTGCCATGTTTCCATGATTAGCATGCTTGCCATGAGGCTATGTGCTTAAATGCTAAACTACATGAATGCCTGTGGATGAAGGCTTGTTGTTTGAATTAGAATAATTTAACAAATGTGCGTTTTAAGCCCATTTTGTTAAGTGACAAATCATGTTTTAAACCCACTATGTTTGGTGGCAAACCCGCATCTTTAAGCCCACTTGAGGGTGGCAAATTCAAACCATTTTTGCAAATAAACATGAGTTGAATTGTTCTAAGTTGAGCAAACTAGTCTATACTTGCTTGTGTGCGTCACATAGTAAAACTAGTCTAATAATCGGAATAAGAACACATAGTGTTTATAAAGGAACATGTCATGATTAGTGAAGGCCGATCTTTGATCGAGCGAGCGGGGGTGCTCAATGCATGACCTTTCCCTCTCGTACCTAAGTTCTCGAGCTGAGGCAATTTTGCTAATGATGGACACGTGGCCTTTGGCACGAGTCAGGGTTTCCTAAATTTTCTCTATATAAAATATTTAGGTAGCGACTCTGTATTTGGCAAAGCAGTTCAATTTTGGCATTTCAGTCCAATTTTGGCATTATTTGATTTAAAATCGATTTTCCAAAAAGGTTTGCCGGATTTGGACTCTTTGGTGTTTATTAGTTTTACATTGCACTTGTGAGACTGGATTCAAAACCGTAGGAGTCCGAACTATGAGGCTTTCTTTTCAAACCCTTTCCGAAAGGCGGGGCACGAAAAAAGGTGAGCCCACAGTATACTATAAGTGAGGAATGATTTGCCGGGGAAAGATAATGATTCTAAATGCTAAATGCAATAAGACAAATTATGATGCAATGGATGCAATAGATGAAGTAAATAAGAGATGCAGGCCGAACTATGTCTTACCTAGAAAAGGTATGGACACAAAACAAACCACGTCTAACACAGAAAAGGTGTCGAAACCCTCAGACCACAATTCTTACAAAATAGGTGCGTACACATGCAGAGCTATGTTTTAATGTAAAAAGTATGGGCACATGCCAAACTAAGCTTAACGTAGAAAGGATGCAGGTAATAAAATGGTATGATGTAATGGATGTAATGGACAATGTAGTAGATGCATGTGATAGACGTTATATGCAATGCGATAGAGGTAATAGATAGATATGATGTAGCAGCTAGGAAGCGGTGCCTTTAGAAAGTACCTTACAGGGGTAATTGGCGATGACTCACCTCATGCTGCTGGGGATTTTTTTTCTTCTTCTTGTTGTGCTTTCAAGCCACGAGTACTAATTTTCTCCTTGGCTATGTTCGCGATTTTCCCTATTCTCCAACAGGGTGAGAAACTAGGTTGGTTCAGTATTCAGAATCGAGGCGCATACAAGCTACCTCAACCTATGGGGCTGTGTAGATATCCCATTTTTGACCGCCCGCAAGACTTGGGAGTTTTATTTTGGGCACTCGATGATGAAAGTTACATTGTGTAAATGGTTTGAATTCACGAAGGAATCCAAATTCCCAACCTTCCATACCCACACTATTTTTACCTCAGAAATCCATTTTTGAGCACTGTGCCAACCAACATTGAATCTAAAACCGAGGAATAGGGGAGCCACATTAGGGCCCGACCGTGCCTTGTGGGTGATAAACACTATTAGGGGTGAGCATCCGCCAGCTGTCTATTTTTGAAGGTATTTGTGACCTATTTACCTCAAATTCTATAAATACGAGCTGATATCTCTATTTTGAGGGTTAGAAAAATTTCAAAGAGCTAAAAGGACCTTTGAGAGCTCCTTTTTCCTTTGCAAGTCACCTTTGTGCTATCCTATCATCCTTGAACTATATACATACACTATATACACCGTTAGAGCTTAAGCTTGGAGCCTTGGTTGAGACTTTGGAACCATAATTCAAACTTCAAAGTGCTTTAGGATCAAGTTTGGTTTACAACAAAAGCTTTCTCTCTTTAAGAGGTATAATCTTGCCACCTTCTTCCTTGCTTTCATTTCAATCTTTTTCTTTATTTTTCTTGTGTTTTCATACTGTTTTGAATCAATTCCAATTGCTGAAACTTGGGGTTAAAGAGCTACTAAAGGTGGAGGGGCTTATCACCCTTTCTTGAATCTTATTCCATAGCTTGTATCCTTTGCTTTCCTACTCTTTTCTTTGGTTTACATACTGATTTTTAGAGCTTTAAAGGGTGGAAAAATATAATTTAAAAGTCCCAAAAGTGGAGGGGTTAGCCACCCCTCCTTAGTCTTGCTTACTAGCTTTGTATCTCATTATTTTTGGCTATGTTTTGTGCTCTCTTAAATATGATTTTAGGCACTGTTTTTTATTTTTTATTTTATTTTATTTTATTTTATTTTAAGGGCTGTTTAATTCATTTAAATAGTTTATGCTTTGAATATTATACTTGTAGTGTTGTAGGTCCTCATGGCTTCGGTTGTTTAGGCCTTAGACATTGAGTCATTTGAGTTGATAGCTTTCATTACCTAGTTTTCATGTAAAGAGTCTCACTTTTGTAATAATCAACTTTGCATAATCATCTCTGCAACTTCCCTCCATTGTTTGTTTTTTTGATCAAAGAGTTGTGTTTAATAAAAGGGTGTTGTTCAAGCATAAGAAAGAGACCCTCTATGCCTAATGGTTTAATCTCTTCAGAGGTTCATTAACAAGGCATTACATCTCTCTTATGCTAAACATACCCTTTTGTTTGTCACTCCTCTTTATCACCAGTGTATTTATTTCTAAGGGACTAACTTTCTAGTTTGGCCCTTGGAAATCACAAAAGAAGGTTTCATTATAGCTTGTTATCGAGTTTGGGTTTAGAGTCCTTATCGCTCATTGTGGGTATGGCTATATCATTATCGCTCCTTTGAGTTTGACTAGTCATTATCGCCCATTTTGGGTTTGGGTTTGACTCCGACTCCCTTATTGCTCGTAAATGAGTTTGACTCCTCTTTTCTAATTTCCCCCCAAGAAAAGGGCTTGAAAGGCTCATTTCTCAGGTTTAGTCGATACTTGCTCATTTACATTGCTTTTGAACTTAGAGGACTTAAACATCACTTTTGGACAAAATGGAATAAAAGATAAAGAAATGGAAAGGTAAGTTGAAAAAGGCTAATAAAATCGGCTTAAAATTGATTAAAACCGACATAAAGAAGATTAATAAAATTGGTTGGATTCGGTTGAACGTTATACCGAATCCATCGCATCTAGAGTCATCACATACTAATTTGTGATGTTTGATGATTCTTGAGGTGTGTCTACCTCCTTCCTTGAACTAACTTCATGATAGGAAGGAGGGGTGGTGTGTCTATCATTGTATTCATTAACTTTTACTCCTATCGCGTTCAAAACCATCAAGCAATCAACTTGCGCCTATTGATGGTTTGGGAACCGAACCTGCTCTTCTCTTGAGTATCTTTATGATAGAGAAGAGCAGAAAGGACAAACATGGCTTAGAAATGCCTTGTCTGCACTGTTTTTACCTCAGAGTACAAAAACATTTTTTTGCAACAAAATAACGCACGACCAGATTTGTTTGGGCCCGGCTGGGTCTCACTGTGGGCCATCCGAGCTCCAATGTATGGTAAACAAGGCATTTTTGGTAGAAACAGAGAGTAGTGTCAGAGGGTGAAACAGAGCAGTTTTCTAGAGGGCAGACAAAGCAGTTTCTGAAGATTGTTTTAATCGGCGCGCATGCGATTCTTGTGCATTCTTCACATATTATTGTTATAATATCATTGTTGTAATAAATTTGATAGTTAGATATTTATTTTTCATTTGGATTTGTAATAAGTAATTAGTTCGGACATTTGGACTTTCGGACCCTCTTACACGAGGGCAAAATATGTAATAATTTGTGTATGTCTTCCAACCTCCATTTCTTTCTCCCTTTTATTTATCTGCTTATAATGGTAGCATCATATTTTCCTTAGCATTTTTCATGACTTGCATCCATTCGTTTTGCATGCCTAAAGGGTTCGGCTTATCATACTAACCAATGTCAACTTCATATTCTTTACTCAAATACGTGCTCTCTTGCATGCCTTGAATTAACTCACATGCCATTCCAGTAGTCGAGCTTATTATTTGCATAATGTGTGCGTCGCATTAGTCATATTGCATTGTTTGGGAGCATGCATTTCTTCTAATTATTTTAGTTTTCTTTGGCTTACCTTGGAGTACTAAGTGAGCATTTATTACTTTAGCATATTGCATACGTGTGATTGTTGCCATATCAAGTATGTTTACCATGAGGCTAAGTGTTTAATCGATATACCTGTTTGAATGCCTATGGATGAAGGCTTATCTGCTTAAATTGGGATAAATTGATTAAATGTACATTATGAGTTCACTTTTTCAAGTGGCACATATTCAAAACAAAAATGAAATCAAACCAAGAGAAAGGGAAAATTTTAACCAGGAGAAATCAACAATCTAACGCATTTCACGTGAAAAGAGGTAAATGTGGTGTGAACAATAGGAACACCTGATGTTTTTAACCGAGTAAAACAATTGCCTAGCATGTCTCATGCGAAAGGAGAAAAGATGGTGTGAACAACAGGCGCACTTGATATTTTTAACCAAGTAAAACATTTGCCTAGCGTGTCTCACGTGAAAGGAGGAAAGATGGCGTGAACAACAGGCATACCTGATGTTTTTAACCGAGTAAAATCACAACCTAATGCGTCTCACGTGAAATGAGGAAAGATGGTGTGAACACCAGGCGTACCTGATGTTTTTAACCGAGAAAAACAATTGCCTAACGTGTCTCACACGAAAGGAGGAAAGATAGTGTGAACAACAGGCGTACCTGATGTTTTTAACCGAGTAAAATCCTAACCTAATGAGTCTCATGTGAAACGAGGAAAGATGGTGTAAACACCCGGCGTACCTGATGTTTCTAACCGAGGTAAATCACAACCTAACACGTCTCACGTGAAAGGAGGAAATCGAAAGAGCAAACAAATTTTCAGAATTCAATAGAGCAAGATTATCTCATCCTGGAAAGGCTTCGGAGGATGAATCTCATGGAGATAACCCAATTCAAGGTACAAAGTTTAAACGTGAGTTTGACGAAGATTTGAACGTAAGTTTGACAAACCAAAAAAAGATGCACAAATCAAAATGATCAGAACGATGCTCGAATTAATAATAACACGAAATCAATCCCGTTGATTTTCTCTTAAAAATGGGCCTAAGTAACAAACCAGAAAAAGTGACAAAAGAAAATGAATGCAATTTGGACCATGATTCCGTAATACGCAAAATCCAGAACAACTTATGAAATAAACAAAACAAAACAACAAAAAGAACAAAACTCCGTCTTTCTTTTCTTCTATTTTGTTCTTTTATTCTCTCTTCTTTTTTTTTCTTTTTCTTTTTCTTCTTCTTTTTTTTTTCTTTGAACTCTTCTGTTTTATTTTTTTGAATTAGGGAGCACTCAAAGTTGGAATAAGACTACCCAGTACCAGAATAACCAAAACATACAACCTGTATTACACTTGGGGTCGGCTGGGCCTAAATGAAGCACAACTGTGTCTCAATAAAGTTGGTCGGGTCGCGATGGCGGCGGAGGGCAGTTTAGTAAAAATACAAACCGTGGCCCTTTAAAACACAATCCAACCCGTATTTCGCATACACCCAATGCCGAAAACACTCTTTCTCTTTCCCTAGGCTCCTCCTCTCTCTAGATTTTCCTTTTATTCGCGATACCCAACAACCCTTGCAATTTTTTTTTGAAAACCCTTTTACACCTCTATATTTTGAGCCAATTAGAATTGGTTTTGGCAGAATTTTGAGATTTCTCTTGGTTTTTCTTGATTTCTCGCGTGTTTGCTCAGGTTTTACCCACCATCTCTTGATTTTCCTATTCTTTCCTTGTTTTCTCTCTCTTAGGGTTTATACTTGGGGTTTTTCACCCAATCTCACTCACCAACCTACTTTTCTTCACTTTTTCTCATTCTCCCTCTATGGCTAGTGATGAGGTCCCCATTCCGGACCCTGCCGTGGGTATTGGTGCCATCCTTGGTGAGGACATAGAGGCCAAGGATGTTCTTTCTCCCGTACTCGAGCTTGAGTTGGTTTCTCTTACTGATAGACCTTTTGATGTGGCCACCTACTAGCCACGCACACATACCTTAATCCCTGGTGGTATTATAAGATTTGAGGGCTTCATCCTAGGGATTGACAAGGATGTCTTGTTGTGAGAGCTCGCGGAGCACTTATCTGCCGATGCTTTTATGGTAAGAAATCTTTTTCTTGGTTTTGAACATATTTTGAATATCGTAAGCAAATCCTTTATTGTCCTTTAATGCGAATACCGACAACATTTCTACACCACAGGTGATGGCCAGAAGGATAGGCAGCTACAAGACTATTTTTGGCCCCCGACATTGGTACGAGAGGCTCCCCCAGAGGTCCGCACACTAGTTGACGCCGCCGGCTTCAGGCCTTTCTACTCAGGACTTATACAGATAAGGGTCGAGCCACTGCTATACGGGTCCCTAGTGGATAGGTGGTGGGACACCATTGACTCCTTCCACTTCTTATCGATTGGGAAGATGACTCTAACCCTATATGATTGTTCGATGCTCACAGGATTGTGGGTAGGGGTTGGCGACCCAATCCTATTTGATCCCGACATGACATAGTGGAGAGCTGCACAGCTTCATCTTCTCGGGGCGATCCCAGATACTGCCGGCCATGGGATGGTACACTATAGCTGGTTCTTGGACCACTTCTTTGGTCTCCTGCTAGTTACTCCAGAGGAGATTTCTCAGTACACCCACAGATTCCTTATGTATATCCTTGGTACTACCTTGTTTGCGAATAGGGAAAATACCGCGGGGCTATACATCGCGGGCACACTGGTGCATCTACCACAGGTGGTAGAGTATGACTTGGGTGGTGCCAGCCTGGCCACCCTATACTGCTACATGAGCTTCGTATCCTGCCGAAAGGCAGATTCACTTAGCAGTTACTAGAGAGTTTGGGAGGTACACCTCACACTTCCTTTTCTGTTTGCTTTGCATTTACCATTTATATCTGCTCTATTTGTTTACTTGGTTCCTCAACTTGTTTTCCTTTTGCAATTGTGGGTTTATACATATTTCACTTCCCTTGCCCCAGTCCCAGTGCGGTCGATTGAGTTGTCTGTACCCTGTCTCGGTACTACAACTCTCGGTTTGAGCGACGATGACGCATAGATCGTGACTTTCCTTACTTCTGTCGCTTCTTTGATACTGTCACCACGGAGAAGGTAACAAAACCTGATACTAGTCTTTATCTTTTACTGCTTTATTATTTTCATACTGTTCAACCCATGATATCTGATACGTGCCTTACATCTTCTATTCGTAGATTTACTAGCACCCCTGGGCATTCCTCAGGCATCGAAGATGGCCTACGTTGCTACATGGGAGGTTTTCTCTATGCGGATTCTCTTCGAGGGTCCCTTTGGCAGGGCATAGCATTTGGGAGAGCGATTCATTCACCAAACTCAGGGCCAAAACCCATCTTGATGTTCCACATCTCCCTCTTTTAGGTATGAGGATGGCTAATGACCACCGCGACAGGCCCCTGATCGATCACCTTATCAGGGAGAGGATGGTGATCGGTACCACGGAGTCGACGACTTCATCATATTCCTTCAGACTTGCGTGATGGCTTCTCTTACCAGGGGTGTGGTCTGTGCCCTTCCTAAGGCTGCTGCCGTTGTTGCTGGAGATGTTCCTGCTACAGCTCTCATTCCTGGGCTTACTGCAGTACTGACCGAGGTTGTATACATGTGACTAGATGAGGTGATTGAGCAAATCCCTCTTGAACACATTGAGGAGAGAAATCGCATGTTGGTGTTTGCTCCCGGTGTTGAGCAGGTAAACACTTCCCTTATATTTCTGTCCACTATGCTTTACCACTTTGTTCCGCATTCTCAAATTCTCTCTTTTGAAGGTGCCTGTAGGGTATGTCAATGACCTCCTTTGGACGGTTAATCGACTGTTTCTCATGGTGCGGAGGTGACAGACTGCTTTGGTCACCCATGGGATCGAGGTACACTTTGTCCACAGTTTTGCCACAATCTTGCCCATAATCTTGTTGGATCTATTCTAATATCTTCACTATTTTCAGCTTGAGCTGGCGCCAGTTACACCTACAGGACCTCTTCTAGCTGGGAGAAGGAGAGGGAGACAGGCCCTGGTGAGAGGTAAATGATGGGTTGATCGTGGGAGAGGTAGAGTGAGACAGTGCTCACTTTTTTTCGAGGCTACTTTTGATTAGTACACGACCTTTGAGGATGAGGGGGATGATGACGTCATCCAGTCCAGCAGTGCTAGTGATGATAGTGGCGCGCCTCCTCCCCAGCCGAGGATAAATAAGGCTATGATGGGTTGGTTTCTCTTTTTCTTTTTTCTTTTTTGCTTTGTAGTTAGGAACTACGTAGTTTCAGATAGACTTTTTGTTTTGTTTTTGAAGACTTTTCTTTTGCTTTTGTTTTTGTAAAACAATGATCAGGGTTTGACCCACTAGTTTATGAAAAGAAATATTTTGGATGGTTTCTCCTTGCATAGCATGTGATGAATAGTGTAACCCTTGCATAACAATACTTCACAATAATGCTTGCTTTGAATTCATTCTTGAATCACATAATAACCTACAACTGGAAAAAAATGCAAAATACAACTCGATAACAGAAAAAAGAAATAAAAACAACCTAAAAACACTAAAAAACACTTGTTGGGACCAAGGCTAGACTCAATACACAACCATAGTGAACCAAGGCAAGAGCCAGTTTTCCTCTACAACTGCTCTGTTCTGGGCAAACATTTAGACCCGGCCAGGCCGGGTCCAAAAAAGATGTCGGTGGGTGTGATCCAACTATCATGCATTGCCTCTTCTCAAACTCTATAAAAGGTGTTCCTATGCTGTTTTTCTAGCATAATGGTAAGTCTTTGATATTTTGCTCTCAAGATGGAGATTTTGCTCAGCAATAGGCTTCAGGATTGGATAGCCACTTTGGATGGCTCAGAAAAGGTGAATTTCCATGGCTTTGGCATAAACGCTCTTTTTTCTTTGAGTTGTACTTCGCTTTGTTTTTCGTTCCTCTATGTCGTTGTTCGATGCTGGAACTTGGTTACACATGTATTTCGCTTTAGGGCTTAAGAAATATGCCTGACACTTGAAGAATTTTAGGCTTTAATGGCATCCCAGCGTGACGAGGAGATTATACCCCAGCCCCATTTTGGCCATGCACGGGCACTTGAACGGATGTGCGGGCTCATTTTACACGAGGCTCAATCCTTAGCCCATAATGGGGAGCTAGATATACCCAGCTTAATTCATCGGTTTTCTGATATTGGAGACAGTTTTGACCTTCTCTGGTGAGGCTACTACCACCATGCCCTTTGTTTATGTTTACTTGCACACTTTCTACTTGCCCTTAGTTGTAGCGGAGCCAACATCAGGTTGATTGAAGTGGCCCAATGTCTGAAAGAGGGTAAGAGTTGCATAGGTTTGGCACTGGCTGAGACCTTGATGGGTTTAGACGCTTTTCATCGGCAAGAGACTACTCGTTTTGCAGGGAGTCCGCTGCTTCTCCAGGTATTGTTTCCCACCCTTTCTTACTCATGATTTCTTGCATCCCTCGGCACTCACTCTCTATTTTTTCTCAAAGCCCTTTCCTTACTTTTCCCTCAACATACATCTCTCTGTTATTTAATTTCTCTTATTTTTCATCCCTTCCCAGGTGTGGTTGATGGACGAGCTAAAAGTGGTAGACCCTTGCCCCGAGTATTCAGCTCGAGCGTACTTTTTCCGTCCACGGCTAGTGGACTTCCCCTCAGAAGGATTGTGGTGTAATTGGATATGCAGTAGATCTGTAGCTGACATAGCTTGGCGTTGCCCTTGACTCAATCTAACTGAAATGAGTTACTACATGTCTCATTAGCTAGGTATACAGTTGGTTAGTCTCACACACTATGTGTTCTATTTTCTTTTTCAGTTCAAACGCTAGTTTGGACATGATCATACTTGTCTAGATGAAGGGGTGGAATACCTGGCTCCATTTCCTATTCGTGCTTCTCACTTGACTCGATACCTTGCTTCTTGGAGGATGAGAGAGATTCTAGCCCCCACCCCTAACTTTAGTTATGCCCTTTTTGGCGAGTATTTGGCTTGGTTTGAGGACGAGGAATAGGTTGGGCCAACTCTAGTGGCAGAGGCTTCTACGAGTGTGAGCAGAAGACATAGGGCCACCTGACTTATCTGTGCCCCTAGTTTTATTGCTTTGACTTTCTTTTCAAGTTTGATGTAAAAGCAACTTTGATTTAATCAGAGTGTTAGAGAATGTTCTTGTGTTGAAATCAATGGAATTAAAATTGTGAGCACTGAAAATTTTCCTTTTGGTCCTAAAAATGGTCTAAGTTGTAAAAGGGTAAAATTGAGGAAAATCAATTCATTAAAACTTTTCAAAACAATTTTCGGAAATGGTCACTACTTGACACATATGGAATCAATCCTCAACATGTACAATCCCAAATTAGGAGATCACAACTATCCATAATTGCGCTCACCATTGCTACTCTAACGTAAAACCGGCCCTTCTGCCAAATGGAGGTAATACAACCACATTCACAGATGACGAAAAAAGATAGACCGATCAATTAAATAGATATGACAATTGAGTTGGAGATGGTGGTGGCCGAACTTCAGGATGAAGTTGCCTACGTATCCCAAAGATGGAAATCAGGCCTTACGTAGTTGGGTTCTGGTTCACTCGAGTATTAACTCTCTCCTTTTGCGCTCTAACTTTTGCCAAAGCTGCCCTTTTGGGTTTTTGACCTTGCAAGCTCTGTTTTTCTTTGTTTCTAATTTTTCATGCTTTAACTTTTGCCTAAGTCGCCGTTTTAGGTTTTTGGCCTAGTGAGCCTCTTAGGGATAGTATTTTTTCAACTTGTCCATATTGATCAGTTGTGAGAACTCTAGGCTATCTAGATCCATAAGGATAATCACTCCCCTAATCAGATTGATTTGATGATGTAAGGGTCAGTCTAATTGGCTCTAAACTTGCCCCTGGGGTCATGGATGGGAGCTCGGTTGTCCTTGAGCACCATATCCCCTTCCTTGAGGTTTCTGGACTTGACTTTTTTGTTAAAGGCCCTGGCAATTCTACACTGATACCCTTGGATGTGATATAACGCCTTTAACCTCTTCTCATCAAACAACATCAATTCTTCGAATCTGCTCTGCTGCTAATCCGCCTTTGTTATTTGACACTTGGCCATGATTCTGAGTGACGGTACTTCAATTTCAATTAGTAGAACAGCTTCTATTCCATACACTAGTGAATAAGGGGTCGCTCCCATAGATGTTCGAATTGACGTTCTGTACCCCCAGAGTGCAAAGGGTAGTTTATCCGGCCAATCCTTGTAAGTTTCTACCATCTTCCGTAAGATGTTCTTGACATTCTTATTAGCGGCCTTAACAACTTCGTTGGTCTGTGGTTTGTATGTTGTTGACTTAAGAAAAGCCGCGTTATATTTCTCAAGCAAATCAACCACCTCTTTCTTGAAATGCGACTCGTTGTCTGAGATGATCTCATTTGGCACCCCGTACCTACAGATGATGTTATTCTTGATGAACTTGGCCACATGTGACGCCTTCAACACAGAGTAAGACTAAGCTTCCACCCACTTGGTAACATAGTTGATTGCTACTAAAATGTACTCATGTCCATTTGAACCCTTTGGCGAGACTGCCTCGATGACGTCAATTCTCCAGACTGAGAAAGGCCACGGTGAAATCATGTTGTAAAGCTTTGATGGCGGGATGTTTATGCGATTAGCATGGATTTGACACTTGTGGCATCGCCGCACAAAGGTAATGTAATCTTCCTCTATAGTTGACGAATAATAGCCTTACATGAGGATCTTCCTGGCCAGCATCACACCATTCATGTGTGCTTCGCACTCTCTTCTATGGATAGCCTCTATGAGACGCTTCAACTTTTCTTCAACACAGATTTTATGCATTCTCAGATGGCCTCTCTTGTACAGTTTACCCCCGCAGATGATAAATTGGACAGCCAAATGCCGTACTCCCCGTTTATCTTTGGCATTTGCCTTTGGTAGATACGTATCCTTCTCTAGAAAATTTCAAATGTCATAATACCAGGGGTTCTTGTCTTCAACCTCATCTATTGTGGCAATGGTCTCATAAGCAGTTGCATATTTCTATTCAATGATGATTGGACGCATCTTGTCTCCAAGTGGGATATCTACCATGGAAGATAGAGTTGCTAATGCATCAGTGAACCTGTTGTTCTCTCTCAACAGATGTGTAAATGTCAGTTTTGTAAACCTCGGAATTAAAACGTCCAAGGCCTGATGATAAACCTTCATTTTCTCTTCCTTGACTTTCCAGTCTCTGTTAGCTTGAGAAACAACTAGGTTCGAGTCTCCGATGACGTCCAACCTTATTGCCCCTAGTTCTAGGGCAACTTCAATCTAGCGATACATGCCTCATATTTTGCTTCATTGTTAGACACTTTGAACCAAAGTTTGAAAGCTAAAGGTATATGGGAATTGTCGAGTGCTACCAGCAACAAACTTATCCCATAGCCATATTGATTAGATGCTCCGTCAAAGTACATTGTTTATGTTTGTTCTTCTATCTGTAGAATGTCTTCATCTGAGAATAGATACTCCACTGCCTCATCTCCTTCTACTAGGTGGTTTGCCAAAAATTCCTCTACAGCTCTCCCTTTGACCGATTTGCGTGTAACATACTTGAGATCAAATTTGGAGAGAAAAAGCAACCAACGAGCTAGCCTACCCGTAAGCACTGGTTTCTCAAAGAGATATTTGATGGGATCTAATCTCGAAACCAGAATTACGGAGTGAGCTAACAGGTAGTGCCTCAACCTCCTGATGGCCCATACCAAAGCTAAGTAAGCTTTCTCGAGAGAAGTGTAGTGGGTCTCGTAATCCATTATCTTCTTACTCAGATAATAGATGGCCTTTTCCACTTTAGCTTCTGATTCCTAAACTAGCATGCACCCCATGGTCGAATTTGTCACTGACAGGTACAAGATCAGTGGCTTCCCCAGATCTGGTGGTGACAACACAGACGAATTCTGTAGGTACTGCTTGACCAGCTTAAAAGAAAACTGATATCGATCATCCCATTGGAACTTCTTCCCTTTTTTCAAGAGACCAAACAGTGGTTCACAAGTCAAAGTTAATTTTGAGATAAATCATCTTATGAATTGCACTTTACCCAGAAATCCGTGCACCTCCTTTTTAGTCCTCAGTGGTGGCATTTCTAAGATGTCCATGATTTTAGATGGATCTACTTCAATTCCTCTCTATGTGATCAAAAATCCCAGCATTTTTTCTGCAATCACCCCAAAGGTGCATTTCTGTGGGTTCAACCACATTCTGTACTCCCTGATACGTTCAAATTTTTTTTCTAGTGCAGTGTAGTGGCCTTCTCGCTCTTTAGACTTGACAATCATGTCGTCCACATACACCTCAACCTCTTTATGGATCATGCCATGCAAGATCATGGTGGCAGCTCTCTGATCAACCCTCTAATATGTAGCCCTAGCATTTTTTAACCCAAAAGGCATGACTCAGTAGCAGTAGGTGCCCTACGGTGTATTAAAAGTAGTCTTCTTTCTGTCCTCTAGCACTATCAAAATCTGGTTATACTTGAAAAACCCATCCATGAACGATAGCAATGCATGGCTCGTGATGAAGTCCACCAACTCGTCAATGTGCGGTAATGGGAAGTCGTCTTTTGGGCTAGCTCTGTTCAAATCCCAGAAGTCGACGCAAGCCCTGATTCTGTTGTCCTTCTTCTGAACTAGATCGATATTGGCCAACTAAGTTGGGTACTCAGACACCATCAAGAAACCTGTCTCAATTTGTTTGGTGACCTCTTCTTTAATCTTCAATGCCCAATCTGGATAGACTTTACACAGTTTCTACTTAACTGGTCAGGCCTTAGGCCCAAGAGGGATCCGGTACTATACAATCTTAGGATTGATTCCAGGCATGTCTTCGTAGGACCACGCGAAAATCTCTTTGAAATTTTTTAGTAAAGCGATTAAATGCTTGTGTTTCTCCGAAGACAACGTGGACTCGATCTGGACCAAGCGGGATCCTCCTCAGTACCCACATTAATTGCAATGATTTTATTTGTGCAGGGCTTAACACACCTCTTCTCCTCTTGGTCAACCAAGTTTTTCAAAGCCCGAGGAATTTCTTCCTCTTCGTTTAAATCAAAATTTTGAAAATCAAGATCAGTGCAACAATCCAAAGGCACAGAGAAGTAAGTGAAATCTACAGCATTCCCATTCAAGAAGCCAGGTTCTTCGGTTACAGTTGACTCAAAAGAAAAACTGAGAGACGACCTAGATAGGGCCTTGGTATCCGGGTTACCCCTCCCGGAAGTACTAGACTCTAACTCCTTAAAAGAACATGAATCTGATCCCGACTCAACAGACTCGGTGGAATTAGATTCAGACTCATTACTCGGTTTAGAATGACCAATGGTACCTTTCTCAAATAGCCAGACCAGACATGGAGCCTCAGATGCGTCCACAATGAGACCAATGAATTCCGCTGCTGGTTTATCCTCGATCATAGAGATAGTAACACTATCCCCCAAGTTGACGGGCTTAGTCCTAGCACTGGAACTTGCTAGTGGGTCAGCTAGTGCTTTCCCTAATAGCTCTTCTTTGTCAATGCCCAAGCTTGCAGTCCTGCCTTACTCTATACTGCTGCTCAGGTCCTTCTACTCATTCTCCTCTTCTGGTTATTGGTGCTTGAAGAAGATCTCAAACCTCAATTACTGTATCTTTGTTTCTGGGTCAACCCATGGCTTTAGAAATCCACAAAAAGGGAAATCTTCCCGTTGGCGAACAAAGCGTCCGTTTAGGGTTCCTCGTATTGGCATGTGGACTAGCTCATACTGCCTCTCAGCCCTTTTTGCTTTAAGTCTCCTGCTCAACTCATCCCCTTTCCTCTTCTAATCTGCGGCAGTAGGCTTGTACCCCGACCCAAAAGCATGGGGGTTGTGACATATCTCTCTAGAAATGGTACCTCTCTGACTGCCACTTCTGCCCAGTCCTGATCTAAGAATATGCCTTTGTTTGTTCATCATGTAGATGGACTAAGCGCTCACTTAGTTTTGGTCATCTTTTGCCATGACCGACTGTACCAGACGGGCCTCTACCAAGGAAAAGCTGAAGAGGAACACATCCTCTTCCCCATGTATTATTTCTAGCAAGGGCATGGTAGTTCCCTAGAGAGGGTGGATCGCAACATTGCCGTAAATCGTAGCAATCCCACCCTTGAAGAGGTATTTCACCAGTTGGTGAATCGTTGATGACACTACCCTCATCTGGTGTAGCCAAGGCCTTTCCAAGAGTAGATTGAAAGTTTCCAGTACATTCATAACATGGAATTCCACCTCATGCTCAGACGGGTCGATCTGTATGTGGGTCTTGAGCATTCCCATAACATCCCAGCTAGTGTTGTCATAGGCTCGAAAGGCTTGGATTGTGGGTGCGAAGTCAGATGGCTTCAAACCTATAGCATAAGTGATCCTTGTCGGACACACGCTAATCGCCGAGCCGGTATCTACTAGTACCACCAAGATCCACTTTTTTCGGCTCTCTAGAGTCACATACAAGGGTCGGTTATGGTTTGTACCCTTAGGCGGCAACTCTTTATCTGTAAAAGATAGCGTTGGATTAATGTCCCCGGACGTGACTAATGACACCAGTTGATCAACAGTGGTGTCAATAGACAGCTTTGTTTTGTTCATTGCCTCTAGCAGCGTCTACTTATGTTCTCGAGAAGCCATCAGCAGCCCCTAGATTGATATGTCTGCCTGAATCTTTTTAAGTTAGTTCAAGACCAGGTCTTCTTCAAAGTCTTTCTCTTTCGATTTCTCAGCTTCTTTCCCGAAGGACTTTGGTTGATCTAAGGTCGGGGGCTTAAAATACCAACCACTTCGGGTCATATGGTTAATATCATCTATATACCATGTGTCATCAGGGGTATCGGCTTTCACCCTTTGTCAGCATATGCATAGCTCAAATCACTGTTTTTCTACCATTTCCCTGCAGTCATTGATAGACTATTGTCTGGTCCCACCCGAATCATATTCACATCATGCCCTTCGTTATCGTACCATTTATCTTCTATGGCAGTTACAGTCTCTGCATTGCGGTACTATCTGAGCTTCTTTGGCAGCCTTTCCCTGTCATTAGGTTCCCATTTCAGCTTTAATGTGTTTCGGGCATCGCTGACTCGGTCTTTGCTTTTCTCTTTCCCTTTGCCTGTTCCTAAGCTATCTTCCTCTAGATTTCCTCTATTCTCTCCCGTTGGAATTGCTCCAACGCTTTTTCTTTTTCAGTCATGGGTATGGCCTCAGCCTTGCTATTCTCATCAACCTCCTCTCCTTTCACAATCTCCTTTGCTTGCTCCTCCATATCTGATTCCTCTTCATTTAGCTATCCAATGCTAGATTCAAGCTGGCTTAGATCCCACCACCCGATTTGAACGTTGCCCATATCCTTCTCTTTGAGGAAGTAAAGGTTTTTCAAGTCCTCCTCCAGTTCTGCCAAGTCTTCCTCCCGTTCTGCTAAGTCATCAAGACCTTGTCCAGGCCAAGTGTTTGGATTCTGCCCTGGCTTATTCTCCCCACGGGCGTTGATGCTGAGAAAGTTTGGTAGCATGACTACAAGCTTTGGCTAATCAACGGTCAAAATGTACATGCTGGGGTCATACTCCTCTACAAGTGAGGCCCCCTTCTATATGACTTGGGCATCAGACAATCCAGTCTTTAGCGCATTCTTTTTCTCCTCCACCTCCGCCACTACAGGCCCCGATTAGGTTCTGGGTGCTATGTCCATCATGCACCTAACTGTGCTTTCTGGGATAGCCACCTCATGTTTTGGTTGATGGGATGGGGTAATATATGCACAGTGTATGGATTAGGTTAATGTTTCTGGGTAGGGGTACTTGATTATGGGCGGGAAGCGGGATGGTGGTCATGTTCGGTTTGGAGGGCGGGGTGATGATTTTATTGTCAATAAGATCCTGGATCTTATGACGCAAGCGATAACATCGATCAGTAGGGTGACTGTGCTGTTGATGGAAAATGCAGTACTATGTGGGGTCGTGTCTAGGTGGTAGTGGGTCAGGGAGAGGTCGAGGGTTAAGGGGCTTAAGGTGTCCTTTTTCCATTAGTAGTTTAAGGGCGCGGGTCGTGCTCATGTGGAAAGGGGTAAAGGTTCTTTGGTTTTGGTTTCGCTTAGGATTGGTACGTGAAGTTATGTGATGAAGGGATCGGCCATTTTGGTAGCTATGACGACAATGCTGACCTCTGCGGACTGAGCTAGCATTGATACTCCTAGTGAACAGTCTCTTCACAGGTTCACTAGTTCTCTAGATGATGCCTTTCTTGAATGCACTTTCAATTTGGACCTCCAACTTGTGTAGTGAAGCAAATGTAGACAATGACGCCACTATCATTCGTTGTAACATATCCGGCTTGAGGTTCTAAACCACTAACCAGACTTGTTCCCTCTCTGATGGCCTATTCGCCATTCTTACTGCTTTCGCGCTCCACCTGGCAACAAAGTTAATAAAAGGTTTTTTTGGGGTTCTAGGTAGTTACTTCCAGCTCATTGATGGTTATTTCTATCTGAGTATTGTATGAGTATTGGTTAACAAATCCCTCAGACGGTTCCTCCCAATTCTATTTCGTCGAGTCCTTCAACTTGGCGTACTAGATAGTTGCCACATTTGAGAAAGTTCAGCCGAACAGGGATAGTTTCTATGTCCGAGATAGGCCCATTGGCCTCAGAACATCCGAAAATAGTCGAACATGAACAATGGGGTCCCCATTACCATCAAATCTATCAATGTAAGGCATTTTGAACTTTTTTGACAGTCTGATCGAGGCTTCCGTATACCCTGTCTTCAATATCTGGAATGGAATTGAAGTTTTGAGATTTTTTAAGTGCTTTGGTGGTCAGCCAGTGTTAGTCTCTCTTCCACCGATTGCTCGATGAAGAAAGGGCAAACAGTTATCAGCACCAGCATAGAGCACTCAGCAAACACCTGTGCTTTCCCATCCATTCAGCTCACTAGTACCTAATTCACCTAGACCAGTAATGGCACAGAGCGTAGAGGAAGTTGCTGCCATGATGGTAGCATTCCAGAGGACTATGGATACCTTGAATCAGAGGATAGCCGCTTAGGAGGAAACTATCGCCAACATGCAAAGACCTTCATCAGATGTGTACCCATCCGGCCACGCCAAGTAAAATCCTAACCCATCTCTACCAATTGAAAACCCACCTCTACCAATTGAAAACCCACATGTCCTGTATCCACAAGAGATGTTTGCACAGGCTTTGGCTTGCAGGCCCTGGCACTGCCTCATTGGGGACTCCTTCCCTTTGACATCAGTGATATTGATCCGGCCATGATCAAAATTAAATAAAAATCACATCAAGATTTGTAGAGACTGATCTTTGATCGGGTGAGTGGGGTACTCAATTCATGACCTTCCCCTCTAATACCTAAGTTCCCAAACCAAGGCAACTTTAGTGATGATGGACAAATGGCCTTTGGCACTAGTCATGGGTTTCCTAAATTTCCCAAAATATTTAGGTGGCAACTCTGAAATCTGGCAATGTAGTCCATTTTTGGCATTTTTGATTCAAAATCAATTTTCTAAAAGATTTCTCGGATTTGGACTAATTTGTGTTTATCTATTTCACATTGCACTTGTGGAATCAGATTTAGAACCACGAGAGTCCGAATTGTAGCGCTAATCGTATCTAAAAGTAGCACGAAAAGCAAGCTATAGGTCGCCATACAAATTTCAAGCTGAGAATACACCCCTGGGTATTCAAACCAGACTTTAGTCTTGAAAATTCCAAACCTTTCGTTCTAGGCCTCGGCCACTCGAACTTTAGTTTCCACCGTCTGAGTTGGTCTCCTAGAAACTCACCATAAACACAATCAGATGGCTATACCGGACCGCCTGAAGCTGTTCGGGCACGACAAATACCAAAGAAATTGCACCTTTAAAGGATTTAAGGTCTCTTAGACCCTGGGAGTGCACAAGACAGTATGGGCGAGGTGCACAAAATAGTGCTACGCAAGGTGCACAAGATAGTGCAATGCAAGGTAATCAAGATAGTGTTGTGTTGAATGAATGGACAAAACAATGTGATGCAAGTACACAAGATAGTGCAATGCGGAGTGCACAAAATAGTGCGATACAAGGTGAATGCACACAACAGTGCAATGCAAAGTGCACAAAAACAGTGCAATGCTAGGTGCGCAAAAACAGTGCAATATAAGATGAATGCACAAAATAGCGTTGTATAGGTGCACAAGATGGTGCGATACACAGTGAATAGCACAAAACAATGCAACACAAGGTGAATGCACGAAACAATGCGATGCAAGGTGCACAAAACAGTGCAATAGAAGGTGCACAAAACAGTGCGATACAAGGTGCACACAACAGTGCGATGCAAGGGAAATGCACAAAACAGTGCGATACAAGGTGAATGCACAAAATAGTGCGATGCTGTAGACACCCCATTTTTTTTATCACCTTTAAGACTTAGACATCTCAGGTTGATCACTCGATGATGAAATACTACGCTGTACATACATTTGATTTTCTTAAGAAGAAAGCTCGGTTTGGGAGTTTCAGAGTCTAGAACCTTGCACCACCTTTGGGCCAAAACTTGATTTTTCCAAGCCAAACCACCCAGAGGCCTATTGGCCAATAGGTAGCCGGCTGGCCAAATATTGGTGGCTGGCTATAGCAGGGGTCTGAAAACTCAAGCTTGAGCCAACCCTTCTCGAGAATCTAAACCCTAAAAATCTTCAGCTGGCGAAGGTGGGTCAAAGTTTGGCTAGGGGCCCTGGACTGGATGTGTGGTAGATACCCCAAATGGGTGTTGCATTTTAGTACTGGTCTCATCCTGCAGGGCAATTACCTGGCTTAGGGCCGTTATCATGGCCACAACTTCTTCTGGACTCTGAGCCATCACGGGTTTGCTGAGTTGGCAATCGGGAAAATGGATGGGTGTAAGCTGAGAGTTGGCTAACAAGGATTTCAACCCGATTATACTTGATGTGTCTGAACTGGATTAGTTGAGACAGGTTTGATTGGATTGGGCTTTTTAGAATAGATTTTTTGGGATTGGATGGATCTGAGTCACTACAACAAAAAACACATTTGGCGACCCAAAAATTTGTCGCCAAAAGTACAAATTCCGTCGCCAAAAGAATCGGCGACAAATATACAACTTGTTGCCAAAGGCCTGTCACTAAAAGTATTGGCGACGAAATCAGAAACTGTCACCGTAGGTAGACATTTAGCGACAAGCAAAATTTGTCGCCAAAAATCATATATTTCGTCGCTATAAAATTACAATTTGTTGCTAAAAGGTTACAATTTGGATAGGCTATGTAGTTTCAGTGACAAATAAATATGTCGCCAAAAGTACTATTTAACGACAAAATTAATTTGGTCGCTAAAAATCACATTTTTAGCGACGAGTAAATTTTGGTTGCTAAAAGTTCTTGGAATAACCACTAACTTTTAGCAACAAAAACAATATTTCGTCGCCAAATATATTAACAGCGACCAAAATACCACTTGTCACTAAAAATTCAGTACACAAATTTTGATTTTAATAATTTTCCTATTCAAAATAATCCAAAACACTTGTTTTCCTGTGCACAATATATACACAAACGTAATGTAAATAATAATACACCTGTGCAAGACATTCATACTAATTCAAAATTAATAGCTATGAAAAATCCCAATAAACATAATTATAATTCTCTGACAATCTAAAACATGCATACCAAAGTACTTACAAACTACTAACATCAAATCCATAAATACATTACCAAATCCTATGTCAAAATGTTTTCAAAATTACAACCAAATATTTTGATGTTAAACATTTAAATAACGAGTCCTTTACTAAAATCCTATGTCAAAATATTTGCAAAAACACAAAACCAAATATTTTGATGCTAAACATTTAATCCATAAATCATTTACCAAAATCCTATGTCAAAATATTTCCAAAAACACAATCAAATCTTCTGATGCAGCCCAAACTATTTTCCACCATTGCCAATCTGTCACATGAAAAAAGAAAAAATAATATTAGATTGACAAAAAAAAAAAAAAAAAAAAAACCTTGATATGAACTTCACAATTTTGATTTTAATTTTGTAACGGGAAGTCCAATCGGGTGCTGTTTGCTCATACAACTCTATTTAGGCTTGAACAAGCTACCTGTGCCAAGTTTCGGTGGTTTCCGTGGTCATTTTGCAATTTTGGGCCCCGAACGGGCCTTTTAAGTCTTGTGTTTTACATTTTTTTCTTCTAATTTTCTAACCGGAAATCCAATCGAGATCCCGTTTGTTCCTACAAGTCTATTTAGGTTTGAACAAGCTGTTCGTGACAAGTTTTGGTGGTTTCGGTTGTCATTTCGCAATTTCGACTCCTGAACGAGCCTTTTAAGTCTTGTGTATTACAATTTTCCTTTTAATTTTCTAACCGGAGATCCAATAGAGGTCCCGTTTGTTCCTACAAGTCTATTTAGGCTTGAAAAGGTTGTCTATGCCAAGTTTGGGTGGTTTCGGTAGTCATTTTGAAATTTCGGCCCCCGAACGGGCCTTTTAAGTCTTGTGTTCTACATTTTTTCTTCTAATTTTTTAACCGGAAATCCAATCGAGGTCCCGTTTATTCCTACAAGTTTATTTAGGCTTGAACAAGCTGTCCGTGCCAAGTTTCGGTGGTTTCGGTGGTCATTTCGCAATTTCAGCCCCCGAACGGGCCTTTTAAGTCTTGTGTTTTATAATTTTCCTTCTAATTTTCTAACCGGAGATCCAATTGAGGTCTTGTTTGTTCCTACAAGTTTACTTAGGCTTGAACAAGCTGTCCGTGCCACGTTTCGGTGGTTTCGATAGTCATTTCAAAATTTCGGCCCCCGACCGGGCCTTTTAAGTCTTGTGTTTTACATTTTTCCTTTTAATTTTTTAATCGGAAATCCAATCGAGGTCCAGTTTGTTCCTATAAGTCTATTTAGGCTTGAAAAATCTGTCCATGCCAAGTTTTGGTGGTTTCGATGGTCATTTCGCAATTTCGGCCCCCCGAACGGGCCTTTTAAGTCTTATGTTTTACAATTTTCCTTCTAATTTTCTTACCGAAGATCCAATCGAGGTCCCGTTTGTTCCTACAAGTCTATTTAGGCTTGAACAAGCTGTCTGTGCCAAGTTTCGGTGGTTTCAGTGGTCATTTCGCAATTTCGGCCCCCGAACGGGCCTTTTAAGTCTTGTATTTTACAATTTTCCTTCTAATTTTCTAACCGGAGATCCAATCAAGGTCCCGTTTGTTCCTACAAGTCTATTTAGGCTTGAACAAGCTATCTGTGCCAAGTTTCGGTGGTTTTGGTGGTCATTTCACAATTTCGGCCTTCAAACGGGCCTTTTAAGTCTTGTGTTTTACAATTTTCCTTCTAATTTTCTAACCGGAGATCCAATAGAGGTCCCGTTTTTTCCTACAAGTCTATTTAGGCTTAAACAAGCTGTCCGTGCCAAGTTTCGGTGGTTTCGGTGGTCATTTCGTAATTTCAGCCCTATAACGGGCCTTTTAAGTCTTGTGTTTTACAATTTTCCTTCTAATTTTCTAACCATTGATCCAATCGAGGTCCCATTTGTTCAACACAACCAGACATATTAAATGAAATGCTTGTAGTGATTTGAAAAGTAAATTATGAAAAATATACTTACAAAAGTGTTTGTCAATAAGATTCCTTTGATGAATAATCATTTTCATTAACCTGCATGCCTGCTTGATCCTTGGTCATCCTCATAAACTTCTCAATCTCTTCAAATCTTTTGTTTTGCATTTCAATCATTTTAGCTTGCTCTTGTGCTACCAGGTTCTGGGCTGCAATTTGTTCTTGCTGGACCTTGGACAAATTCTTCAATGACTCTAGTTCTTTTTGTAGGCTCGAAACCACCTCAGTATGTGCTTGTACAGTGACAGAAGATCTGGATGATGATGGTTTTGGACCAACTCCAAAGCCTTTTAGGTATCCCGATTTCTTTCCAAGAATCTCGATTGATAGCTGCTCCTGAGTTAAAGGTATTGCCCCAGGTTCTAAAGACTCTTCATGTCGCTTTTTCAAAGCTTCCTATCAATTTGTAAACAACTTCAACAAATACCATCATTTACATAAATATGTAACTCTATTAATTGGCATACTTACATGTAATTGACCACATATTGGGGCTACCCAATCCGACTTTCTCTTGCTCCAATGGGAATCTTTGTAGAAGTCTACAAAGTCAGCCTTCTCGGTACCCTAATTCCATTTAAAAGTAAGCATACATAATTAATTTCAATCATTATGTTAGATATAATAAATGCATCACCTGTTTATACATTGCAGCTTGAAATGACTTGGAGCCCATTGTATGATTATATGATAACCTCGCTCGACTATCCCTTGCTTTTTTAGCCAAGTTCTGCAAAATTAATTGATTAGTAAAATTAAATTGAAATTACAACATGATTCTCTAAATTAGGAAATTTTACCTGATAATCGCGATCAAGCCATACATGATCGATCATGTATACCCAAGCCTCATAATCGACCTCTTTGTATGGTTTACTATAAGGGTCAACACCAGCGTCTACCAACTTCGAGTAATGAGTCTTCATCTTGTTACGCCAACTTCTGTAAAGAGTTTTACACTTTTTATTGACTCCTTTCCGAACCTCTTCATCTTCATCATAATCAACAATCTCAAATTTATCCTACAAATATAATGAATGCTTTTATTAATATCAAAATGCAAGTAATGGTGATAATCTAATTATCTGAAAAGTAGCAAATACAGGTACCCGAACTGCTTGAATGATTGGGGCTTTATGAATCTTATCAATCTTGTCCCACTTTTTTTATACCAATGATTGGAGCAGCCATCCTTATCTGTAAGCCAAGTTCATTTGCAAATGGAGTGGCATAAGGCCCTCGGCACCTTTTGCATCTCATAGGATCCAAACAGGAAGTTTGTTACCACCATTGTTAGCTATGAGACGTGCTATGCTCTTCCCTCAAGTCTGACCCCTGACTTGTCTAGAACGAGTACGCAAACTAGTGGTAGATGGTACATCATGGGTAGTAGTTGCATTTGTAGATGGTGCAACCTGAGTAGTAGCTACATTTGTAGATGGTGCAGCCTGGGTTGTAGTTGCATTTGTAGATGGTGCAACTTGGGTGGTAGTTGCATTTGTCGGTGGTGTAGGCTGGATACTTAGAGCATTTATAGATGGTACACTCTGAGTAGATGGGGTTAAAATAGGTGGTGCATGCTGAGTAGGGGCAACAATTTTAGCTGCAGCTTGTTGGGAAGGTAGAGGAACTTTGGATGATGTTGCACGTCGAACTTTACCAGGGCCTGCCATCTAGCACAACAACTCAACAATTACATGTGTGAAGCATATGTACAATAAGCAATTACATTAATATCAATGGCTATATAATAGAATCAATATCATAACATAAGTGATAACTAAACAATAACATAACATAAGAAACAATAAAAATAAAATAGACAGAGAGAGACAGATAAGGACACACACAAACACACATATACAAAAAAAAAAAAAAATCTTTTTGAATTATCATTGTACTCAAACTCAAAGGCACTTAAACAACAGTGTCATAAAAACATAAAAATGACAAAACAATTAAAGTTCTATGTCAAAATCTATATTACAATCAAAATGATTATGTAGCTCATCTTCTCGGATAGTCAATGCTCGTAGTAATCATCTTCATTATCGCACCCCTCTTCCTCATCAACACCATCGTTGTGTGCTCGACTAACTGATTGTAAAACCACCTCACTTGGGATAATTTGAGGATCAATGTCATTCCTATGAAGTGAGATTGTCACGGGGTCTTCAACGCCATCGACAAAGATCGCTTGTTTCATTTTGTTGCAATACATTATCAGGTTCAAAGCCATCTTGTTCTGGTACATCCCATATTCCTCGATGTTGTAGTCTTTCTACGACTTTCCAATGTCCGCCTAACTTTGTATCATCAACGTAGAAAACTTGTTTCACATGACTTGGCAAGACAAATGGATCATCTTTATACCATCGACTTCTAACATCAATACTTGTGCAATGTGTATCGGTATGTAATGTTCTATTACTACCGGTATTGAACCATTCGCATTGGAATAAAACAACTCGATGTCCAAGCATGTAATGCATCTCCCACACTCTATTCAAGTACCCATAAAAGTTAACTGTTTGTCTCTCATGCTCCCCTTCCACAACTAACCCACTATTTTGGCATTTATGACTACTATCACGATCCTTACTATGAAATCGAACACCATTGGAAATGCAAGCTGAATACAAATTAACATTCACACTAGTCCCATTTCCTACTGACCACAAACCATCCGTTGCTTCTGGTAATCCTTGAGCTCGTAATTGGTTCATCTACATAACGACATCAATTTCAATCATTATGTTAGTATTCATATAAGTGTAGCTGAATAAAGTTTGGGATTATATCTTACATGTTCTTTGAACCACTTGGGGAATTCCTCTTTCTGTCTATTTGTGATGTCACGTACACCTTCATTTTCTAAAAGATTCTTGTGTTGCCTACTTACAAACATATGATTCATAAGTAACATATTATATTGAAAACATAATTCTACAAAAAAAAAAAAAAAACAATATTAAGAACGTACTCTAGATAATGGTCAAGCTCGAGGCTATTATTCAAGACAAACCAATGAGCCATTTCACGTTCTTTTTGAGATACGTTAGAAACCCTTGTAATTAGCCCAAAAGGACGAACATTTTGCGTGAAGACCTCTAACCCCGACTCATGCACACTAACATCAACATTTCGTTCCTCTCGATTAAATATAGTTTCAATTCCACCCAGATACATTGAGCAAAATGTGAGACACTCCTTGACAACATAAGCTTCTGTGATCGAACCTTCTGGACGAGCTCGATTTGCAACATATCCTTTTAAAGTTCCAAGTAGCCTATGAAACAAACAATAGAATAATCTTATTACACACACACTCACATTTTTACAAATATATATATACAGGTTGTGCTACAATTTACGTATTCTAGTGTTTTAATAAGTTAGTAAGTACCTTTCAATGGGGTACATCCACCGATATTGCACAGGCCCACCAAGAATGGCTTCACGCGGCAAATGAATCGCCAAATGGACCATCACATCAAAAAACGCTGGTGGAAATTTTTTTTCTAACTTGCATAGTATGAATATTATGCGATCTTCTAATATTTCCAAATTCTTCATCTTCAATGTCTTCAAGCAAAGCTCTTGGAAGAAATTTCCCAACTCAAATAATGCGACACAAATATCATTGTGAAGATATCCACGCATTCCAATGGGAAGAAGTCGTTGTATGAGGACATGACAATCATGACTTTTTAGGCTTATTAACTTATCACCTTTTGTGTTCACACACCTTGAGATGTTTGTCGATAACCATCAGATACTTAATTGACTTTAAAACTCACAAAACCATTTCTTTCATCCGAGGACAAAGTGTAATGTCAGCTTTTTCAAAGACCCATCGGCACGCCTTTTTAAGTGCAACTCCTTCCTTATTTTCATATCTTCCAAATCCATGCGTGCTTTTTCTGTGTCTTTGTTCTTCCCATCTATACTCAGTAATGTTCCAAGCAAACTATCACATATATTCTTCTCTATGTGCATAACATCGAGGTTGTGTCGGAGTTTAAGTGTTTTCCAATATGGCAACTCAAAGAAGATGCTTTTTTTTGTCCAGTTCAATACTAGATTTTCCCTTTTTCTTTTCTTATTGGTTGGATGCTTTCCAAATGGTTTGAATGTCCCTAAATCCAATTGTTCTAAGATTTGTTCCCCTGATAACTCTAAAGGTCTTGACAGGAACTCAGTCTTACCATTATAAAGTCGACTCCTCCGCCAAGGGTGGTCATCAGCAGTAACGACGAGCACTGTGGTACCCTATCTTACCTCTCAACCGCTAGAGGAAGCATTTTGTTAGGTGGGACAAGCCTAATAACCTTTCGTACTCCATCCTGACAAGTTTCCATATGCAGGAAAGTCATTAATTGTCCACATAACAGCTGCATGCATTTGAAAACTTAATTCAGTTGAGGCATCATAAGTAAGCACACCATCTTCCCACAACTCCTTCAACTCATCAATTAATGGTCGCATGTAAACATCGATATCTCTCCCTGGTGCTTGTGGTCCAGGGATAAGCAATGATAGCATACTAAATGATTGTTTCATACATTTCCAAGGAGGAAAGTTGTAAGGCATAACAATCACAAAGCCACATATCGCTGAGTTGCTCATGTTTCCAAAAGGATTGAAACCATCAGTGGCCAACCCTAACCTCACATTTCGACTCTCTTGGGAAAACAAAGGATGTTGCCTATCAAAATCCTTCCATGCCTCACCATCAGCCGGGTGTCTCAATATCCCATCATCTACTCGTTTCTCTTTATGCCATCTCATATCTATTGTTGTTTTTCTCGACATATATAATCTCTGCAACCTTGATGTCAACGGGAAGTATCTTAAGGTCTTGTGAGGAATTTTTTTACCTTTTCCATAATTCGACTTATATCTAGACTCTTGACAAATAGGACAATTCTCTAAATTTGCATTCTCTTTCTAGAAAAGTGCACAATCATACTTGCATGCATGAATCGACACATATCCTAAGCCTAAGGTATGTAAGAATTTTTTGGCTTCATAAAGAGTCCATGGAATCACTTGATCACTTACCGGTAGAAGGTCCTTTAATATCCCCAACAACATGTTGAAAGACTTATTGCTCCACTTGTTCAACACCTTCACATGAAGCATCTTAACAACAAATGATAAAAGAGAAAACTTATGACACCCAGGGTACAACTCTCTTTGAGCATCATTCAACAATTTGTTAAAGTTGGGCATGCCCTCTTTTTCAACATTGTTAGCCACATCATCGTCATTGTCACCGTCATCCTCATCCTCTTCATTTTCATCATCATTTATGGTAGTCCCCATGTAAACATCTTCTAACAAATTTAGGATTTCATCCTGATCTTCGCCAGTCTCTGCTTCCATTCTATCCCCAACACTTCCAAAGTTATTGTGGTTGTCATCATTCAATGCAGGAGATTGATTCATGGAAACAGATTCCCCGTGATGCACCCAAGTCTTATAAGAAGGGGACATCCCTTTCACAACTAAATGATACTCCACAATTTTACAAGTATGTCGTTCATAATTCAAACAGTCCATACATGGGCAACGAATCTTATCATTTGGCCCTACATTCATCATTGCAAACTGAACAAAAGCCTTCACCCCATCTCGATACTGGGAACTCATCCTATTCTTAAGTAACATCCAACTCTTGTCCATATTTGGTCACCTACAAAGCCATGGTTATGTGAAATTCCTTTGAATGCTCAAAACATTAGGTAAACATTGACAAATAATAAAAAAAAAATGCCCTAAAATATAGTCAACAACTTTTTCTGACAACTAGCATAGTCAAGTTGCTAAATGACGTATCTAGTCCCATTTTTTTGACAACTAGACTTATTAAATTTAATAAGGTTATATAGTTTCAAGATCATAGGTGTTTATTAAATTTAATAAGATTATATAGTTTCAAGATCATAGGTGTAGAAACTAAAATGACTAACTTGATAAATAAATTAAAAATGCCCTAAAATATAATCAAAGCTTACTTGATGTAGTAATTGCCCCCAACGAATGATTGCAGCTTCTTTATCTCTTTGCATTAGCCAATAACCTATAACATTTGAATTGTAAATCAAAGTTTAAATTAAAATCGCACTATACATGAAATCAATGGAGAGTGGACATGAAATGAATGTTATATGATGAAATTATTAAAAGGGTCATCGATACACAAAATATCTATCAAGATTTTGCCACATAATTTCAGACTACACAGCAAAAAAATAAATTTGGTTGTATTCTAAGAAAATCTTATGTGGAAACTAATTTTCTAATTTGGTGATTGATGGAACTTACTTATCATTTGTTTTTCCAAGTCAATAAACAACCATACGAAGGTCTTCTTCTTTTATTTATTATTTATTTATTTTTGATCAGCAAAAAAAGAGGAACCTTTGTAGATGGAAAATCATACAAGATATGAGATTACATCAAATAAAGGGAAGGAGTTTGGTGAGGAACCAAACCCGAAAGGGAAAAAAAAAGCAGAAGAATAGAACACAGACAAAGAGAACCAAAAGTAATGTAAAACTGAATAGAACAAGCACAGCAGACACAGCAGAGAGGAGGCAAACTTTGCATACATGGACCTTACACAGCAGATTCATCCATAAATTTCCAGCAGCCCACAAATTTCCAGCTCAAATCAGTTTAACAACTCAGCAAAACAAGATTTCCAACAAACATAACAGAGCACAACACAGCAAATTTCAGCACAACAAACACAACACAGCAAATTTCAGCACTCCACCTTATATCAGTTCAGTGCAGTTCTGCTTTCCACATTAAGAAACAATATATTAAAAAAAAGAAAAAGGGGTGTGATTGAAGCAAGAATGTCAATAAGTTTGGCTAGTTCTCCTAGGTGGTTCCATCTTTTGAGCACCAAATTGAGGCACATCATCACCTTATTTGAATTCTTGAATAAAAAATATATTATTGGCTTTTGGACCATTAATTTTGGGAGAACATATTTAGTGTTTAATAGTCATTGATGCGCACACTTGTGTCAACTTTTGGGAACTTCTTTATTGGTTAGATTGAAACAAATAGAGAGAAGATGGTGACTAGTGCTGAAATTGTGGTGGCCTGCATAGAGGAAAGAGAGACCAAATTGAGGTAGTGATGGTTGTCGCTGTCAGGGTGATAACTGAATTAAGAGAGGCTGGTGGTGGCTGGGGTGTAGTCACTAGCTGGAGGGAAGTTATGAGATGGCAAGTAAGAGGTCTTTGGCTGGAGATGAAGGAGAAGAAGTGAGAAAAAAATAAAAAAGGAAGAGAGACAAAGACACTGAAGGTTTGGTGATGACCGTGCAGTGGTGTTGGATGCAGTGGTTATGAGTGGTGGTGGCAGTACCAGATGTGGCGGTGGTGGCTTGTTAGTGACATGTAGTGATGCTTTGATGGGATTGGTGGTGTGGTGTTGGAGGAAGAAGATGGGCAGAGAAGAGAGAAGAGGGAAATTAGGTAAAGTCATTTTTTGGTGTAAAATGATTGTTTTATGAGAGGGCAATTACAAATTCAACATTTCTGTTAGGTCTGTTGGTGAACTAACTATGTCAGTGAAGGTCAATATAATTTCATGAAACTAGTGGGACTTGTTCTAATAAACCCAAACCTTATGAGAGAGCAGTGTAATTTCATGAACCTTACTAATGTTCCACCACAGTTATTGACACAAATCGTTATTGGTGTAGCTAAATTTCTTCCAAAGCAGAAGCTAGTTCCTCAAAAAGACTTAGCTGAGTTGGCATTCAGAGACTTGCATAAGAGAGAACTGGTTTGCTTCTCTCCTTTTCTTGAATAAATTATTTATCAGGTCTTGGGTTATGGGTTTTGAGATGGTACAAAATATTAGCTTCTCAATGTTGTAAATAGTGCCGTTTTTTTCCTCTACACCTGCCTCTCACCATTATTTAGTCCCTGCATCCTATGTGATTATGGCTCAAATGGTTCTGTTCTTTGAATGCAAAAATTTATAATGTTGTTGCTTACAAGCATAAACCACGCTTGATCGCCAGAGCTTCTAAGAACCACCCAAGAGATAGAACGTCATTTAGAAGAAGTATGTCACTTCGCTTCTCTATTATTATACCATATGGGAATACACTATCGCAACATCCCCACCCCCTTCCTTATTTTTGGGATAAGTAAGACATGCACAAGCACATGCGCACACAACATACACATGTCACAACCGCAACTCAATTCTATACCTCTGGTCTCCGCTTCGCTTTATTATCTCAGGCTTGTTGTCTATTATGCAACCTATTGTTAACGGTTTTCTAAGTGTATTTAGATTTTTCAAGAAGCTACTATATAAATTACTGATGTTGCCTTAAGGAGCATGTGCACTTGGAAATAGTGACAATATTGTGACAGAGGTAGGTATTGTTGGGGCATGGTTTTTACTAATGTCAGTGCTTATCTTAGACGACTGTGATTTGATGACACTGCCAATGAAAGTTGAAGTTTTTATAATTATTGTAATACAATTGCACAGTTGAAAGCCAATGCCAGAGTGGTCAAATCGCAGTGTATATAATGCATATGTATGTGTATGCTTATGCACTAGTCAGAAAATAACAAAAAAATAACTCCACTTCATTCAGCTATAAAGGCCACTAAATTACAACATGATCAGAAACTTAACGTGCTTAACTATATCAGCAATCTTTTGTAGAGCTTGATGATGAGACTTCGCATCAGCTTATAGAATCAAATGAGCAAAAATGACATATCAGAAAAGCATCAAAGCATGAAGATCATTAAAAAATATCATTTGGTGGGAAAAATATCACACAAACAAGAGAGAATAAAATGTAGCATAAATGAAAGGAAGTCCAACTTATTTGCTATCACGCTGGTTAATCCCCAGTGCCAACCTAACCTTGTTCAAAGCAGCAGAAAAATATAGAAGACCCTAAACCTCAATATTAAAAACTTATTTGGTCTATTCTACTTAAAACAAACCAACTTCTACAAATGCCCTATGAATACAAATGTAAAGCAACAAATAACTGATGGACAGGTAAGGCATAAAGATCACAGGTAAGGCATAAAGATCAGATCAGACAACACTAATGGACAATCACAAATTGAATATATATATATATATATTTTTTAAGTTAGAACACTAATGGATATAGGGTGCACTCAAAGGTAGAATTGTGGAACTAAATGAGTGAACTCAAAGGTAGAATTGTGGACAATTTCAGAACAACAAGAAAAAAAAGAAGATATAGGGTGCAATTTTAGCAACTGACACCAGCTCCTACACTCAGCAGGCCTCTGCACTACCTTCACAGACAGATCAGCCCAGCTACACTCAGCAGGCCTCTGCCTGTGATATCAGCTTGCCTATATCCTGACAAGTCATGTTATCTGCTTCCATCCAGCACTAGCACCAAACTACTTCCTATAGGAACCATAGAACCAAAAACATCAGCCATAACAGAGTAATTTGAACCACAAACAAAGTAATTTGATAGCAGATTCAACCACTCATCACTAGCATCAAACTTCTACCCATAGGAACCAAAAACAAAGTAATTTGACAGCAGATTCAACCACTATACAGCAAAGTCCAACTTCAGTCCAGCAAATCTGCCTAGCCTATTAGTTTTAAACCCAGCAAAATAAGTTACCAACAAAACAATCAGAGTAAACAAACAGGCAAGCTGATATTGTAATAAAGTATAGATTAATTCAAGCTAATGTTCCATTCGGTAAATCTTTATTAGCAATTCTAATCAAAACAGGAGGCTTACATTTGTGATGATCTTGTATTTATTCAGTTTTCATTAATCTAATTTTAAAAGTTTATTCCATAACTTTGTGTATATAACTCTGTAGTGCTCATTCTAATGTATTGCAGTCAAAAGAGGCAACTTCAAGTAGTCTTCCTCTAATGATATATATGTACCTACCCCTCCTGCATTCCTAGGAATCAAAATTTGTATCTGCTTTGTTTGACTATTGTTCATTATTTAAATATTTTGATTTATTTAATCTTTGTCAGATTAATTAGCAGCCAATGGCCAAAAGCACACATTTGCATATTAATTAATAATAAAGCCAAAGAGCCCAAACCCATTTGCCACCTTACTAATGTTAGCCCATTGTATCTATACATATGAACAGATGAACTGGAATAAAATAAAATAAAAGTCAGACTGGCTCTTAATGTTATAGTTCTCTCTCACTTTGAAAGCTTTATTATAATTTTCATATTCGCCAACTCTCCCAAAAAGAGTAATAAAATAGTTTTTTTTTTAATTTTATAAATTTGTTATGGTAAATATTTATTTATTTATTTATTATTATTATTTTTGGATAGCATGATTGGATAGTTGTTGAAGTTCTAGAATATGAATAGAGAAAAAATTGAGAGGAGGCACAAAGACTATGGTCTGTGGGCTTAATTTGTTAAAAAGACACATGAGTATGTGGATATACCTTCTTGGGCTTCTTGGCCCCTTGGGAGAACACAAATACTGGTACTAATAGTAGTATAGTCAAAAATTGTGAAACAGTAAGAGATGCCTAGAAATATTTGGGATTGAAAAAATAATTACTATTAATGGATTGGGTTTAACCCAAATTCGATCTTAACTGATTTGAAATATTCCAAATATGTTTAATAAAATCTGGATTCAATCATTACGATTCTATATAAAATGGAATGGATTTGGATAAATAAATCCGATCCGATCCAATTATTTATCAGTGTTTTGCATGTTGGTCCACTATGATGAACCAAAAGATCTAAATATTAATTGTGTTTGGCATGTAAAAATGATTGCAAGTATGCTCTAAAAAGAAAAAAAAAAAGAAAAAAGAGAGGGCTAGGTCGGATTTATGCATCAGACATCTAAACAATCACATTTGTTAAATTTATAGATTCAAATAGATAGTTAATTGGCTTGAAATTCAAATTTTTTAAATCCAATGTTTGAATTAGATTTATTGACAGCCTACCATGCATAGTGTCAAGTGTTGAATTAGATCCATCGGCAAGTCTATGATTTCAATCTTTTAGGTTGTGATTGAATTGTAAATTTGTGGAAAAACATGTAAAGAACAAATAAAAAGAAAAGTTCAAGAAAATGATGCCAAAAAAACTAATTGCTTACTTTTTATTTCCCTATCATTTTGTTGATAAATCAAGAACCAAACATAGAATCAATGTACAATAATGTCATAAGAACCTACCATGGTTTTCACCTCAAAATGTACTTAGGAATATAAAAAAATCAAGAATAATAAATTTTTAGTAGTATTGTTATGCATTTATTAAAACTAATCTGCCCAATATATATATATATATATATATCAGTTTTAATCAAGATTAAAGGTGCAACTCTGTTCATGCAATTACTTTTACTATATCTACCTGATAATTAAGCACATTTCTACCCTTGATAACTCACTAAATTTTGATATAGTCGTTGTGAAAAATGGTATTCTTTAATAAAAATACTAATAAAAGTTAGACTGGCTCTTAATGGCCCTGAAAGGTTAATCTTTCCTAAACTATAGAGTTCTCCATAGCCCTTTTGTGTTTCTCCACCTTCGCAATAAAAATCAGATTGGCTCTTTATGGCCCTGAAAGGTTAATCTCTATTTAACTATAAGAGTTCTTCATAGCCCCTTTGTGTTTCTCCACCACCCCCACCCTCACCCTCACCCTCACCCTCACCCTCTTTCACTAAACTGTTTCTTGAAACAAAGACATGAATCTTTTAAGGACCAGTACTCCTGCTTCAAATGCAACTATGCTCTTATCCCATGGTTAGTCTTCTTCTCCTATGGGTGCTGCTGTTGATTTCTCCAAAATTTATGTAACAAATAAATCTGGGTTAAAATTTTGTTAGGGAGTAACAAACAAATAAATTAGTCACATAGTCACATAATAAATTAGTCACATAATAAATCTGGGTTAAAATTTATGTAACAAACAAATAAATCTGGGTTAACAAATAAATCTGGATTTATTAGGGAGTGATCAAAAAAGTCAAGAATCAAGTACAAATATTCAAATTCTAGTTCACATCCACAACCCAGAAAATATAAAAACAGAAAACAATGAAAATGACTCTAATTAGTCACATAGTCAAAGAAATTGCTCATACAAATTCTAGTCCGTTGCAACTTTTTGTCTCTTTCAAACCAACACACAAACACGTGGTGGGTGTGAAAAAAACACTTACAAAATGCACACCAAAAAACAATTACTCAAGATCACCTATAATTACTATGAATATTCTGAAATCTTCAAAATATTCACAAAAATCAAAGCTTAATGCCTAGCACAAAATATTGGTTCAATAAATGATCAAACTACCAAACTCAAACCAGATTTCACAAGAATCAAAATCTATAAGGTGAGAGAGTGCCGAATGTGTTGTGTTCTGCAATGCCGAATGAAATTGATGATAAAGAAGAAGGAGAGGAAGATGAGATAGTGTGAGAGAGTGAGAGGGAGAAGGAGAAGGAGAGGGAAAGAGAGATGAAGAAGAGGGAGAGAAGACATACCTTTTGTCTTCTGTTGTGCAGCTTCAGGTTGTGGAATGAGAAGACGAAGAAGACTCATCCTAGGTCACTATTGTTTATTCGGTCATTAAAAAAAAAAAAAAAAGACAAATTCAAAACGACGTCGTTTTGACAAGAAATTTATTGGCGACGAAAATTATTATGTTGCCATAAATATTATTCACCTTTCAGCGACAATTTTATTGCCGTCGCCAAAACGTCCAAATTGGCGACAAACATTTTTGTCGCCAAATGTTAATTTCGTCGCCAAAACTTTTTTAGCGCTCCCGCCCAAAAAAATAATTTCGCGCCAACCATTTTTGGCGACGAATTTAGATATTTGTTGCTAATGGTGTAGTTTTTGGCGACGAACACGTATATTGTCGCCAAAAACATATAATTGGCAACTAAATTCAATTTGGTTGCTAAAAAATGTCGCCAAAAATGCTTTTTGTTGTAGTGAGTTGGCGTTTGGGGATCAGATGGACTGGACCTTTGCTGAGTAGGTTTTTTCTGGGATTGGATGGACTGGGCCTTTGCTGAGTTAGGTACGGCTCCTTCTTGGTGACCTGGCTTAGAAAAACCTAGCATTAAAAATAAATGCCCTATTAGATCAAGATACCAGGTATGCTGGTCAAAACAAAGCAGGATACAATTTTGGGTGGTTCTAGGCCTACTGAAAATTCACCTATAACAAACAGAAACCCCTGGATTTTGACCTGAATTCTGATTTTGATATGACCCTCAAGTTTTGAAAGGAATCGCCTCAAGATTAAGACTCTCTAAGGATTGCATCACACATTTCCAATGATTTCACATTTTGCACAAAAGCATTCAAAACACCCCTATGAGAGGTTAGGGTTTCCCTGTCCTAGCTCTGGAGTGATCTAGGGTTTCACTACTTCAAGCAAGTAGTTTCGCAACATCCTGTATATGGGTGAGCATCCTGTCCTATTTTTAATGGTCTCTAGAGCTCACCTCACTACATGCACTAGGCTGATTGGTCAAAAAGGTACCTCAACAAGATTGCCTAATATACCTTTCACACCTAACACCAAGAAGTTAAAGGAAGATCAAGGGGTACGGTGATAATCCAGATCCAAGGGTTATGTTTCCAACATGGCAAAGCCCACGACCGGCCAGCCTTTTGGCAAGTTTTTTAGGCAAGCCTCCAACAAGTCGTCCATAAATAGCAGATGGAAAACATAATGACTTAAAGTAACAATGGGAATGCAATGCAATGAACATATATCTGTAAATAAAATGTCACATCATGAAGTTCAAGTCAAGTTCTCTAAATCCCCAGTAGAGTCATCAGAAACTGTAGCTTGCTTTTCGCACTCCTCGGAGGGGTTTAGTCTACTCGGATACAATAGCCCTGCAGTTTGGACTCCCGTGGTTCTGAATTTGGTTTCACAAGTGCAATGTGAAACAGAAAGAACACAAATGAGTCCAAATCAGGCAAATCTTTAGAAAATCCATTTATAATCGGAGATGCCAAAAATGGACTGCATTGCTAGATTTTAGAGTCACTACCTAAATATTTTTAAAAAATTTAGAAAACCCGTGACTTGTGCCAAAGGCCACTTATCCCATCATCACCAAAGTGTCTCGGCTTAGAAACTTAGGTATGAGAGGGGAAGGTCATGAATTGAGCACCCCACTCACTTGATCAAAGATTGGCTTCTACTAATCATGATGTGATTTTGTGTACATCATATGCTCTTCCTGTTTATTATGCTAACTTTACTATGTGAGGCATACAAGTATAGACTATTTTTCCCACTTTGTAATGCTTTGATTTTATGTTTTTTTGAAAAGTGGTTTGAATATGTGCCACTTGAAAAAATGAGCTCATACGTACATTAATCCAATCATCCTAATTTAAGCAAATTAGCCTTCATCTACAAGCATTCAAGAGATATATGAAATAAGCACTTAGCTTCATAGTAAATATGCTTGATATGCCAACATGGACATACATGCAATATGCTAAACCGAAAATGCAAGGCAAGCCAAAATAGAAGAAACTAGTTAGAAAAAAAAGCATGCTATAATATGTAAGTGACTAATGCAACACATACAAAATGCAACTACTAGGTTCGGTTTATTAACATGACACATGACACATGGCTCGACTCAAAGCATACGATAGCGCACGTATTCAAGTAAGTAAGAAACGACAACAATGTTAGAATAATGAACCGAACCTGATGAATGCAAAAATGGATATTTACACATGGTAATGATATGAAACCAAAATATGAATGCAACATGCAAGCATCGTAAGCAAGTAAATAAAAAGGAGAAAGAATGGGGGTTGGAAGACATATACAATATTGCAAGTTTGCCCTCACACGGGAGGGTCCAAATATCTGAATGTTAAACTAATTATTACAATGCCAAATTAACTAATTTAACTAGCTATTATAATAACTAAACTTAACTAGCTATTACAAATTCAAACGAATCTAGTTAATTAAACATACTACTATCAAAGCATTAATTTAACGGGCCACGGGAAGTGAAGGGTCGCACATGCATGAATGAGAATGTAAGCTCGAAAGCCTCTCTGTTTTGCTACCAGAAGCTATTCTATTTGCAGTCATAAAATTATTCTATTTGTGCCCCAGTTTCTGCTCTGTTCTTCCACAAAAAAAGACACTGCTTGCACAAAATAGGGTGGCCGGTCGGCCTTGGAAAGTGGTCGGCCAGATGGAAGGGTGGTCGGCTGGCCACTATTTTGATGTTCTGCCTTACTGCCACAGAAAAGAAACAGAGCAAAAACAGAGGCCTTGTTTGGTTTGATTTTGGGAAAATTTTTTGGGAAATATACTCTACAAACACTTTTTTAAGAGTAATCAAACCAAATAGATTTTTCCAAAAAAATTCTCTGAAATGTGTTTGGTTATCTAATTTCCAGGATTACTTTTGAAACATGTTTGCAAAAAAGGCAAACCAAACAAGTTTTTGTACTTTTATCTCAAAAACTACTCTACAAAAAAAGCCAAAGTTATTTTGGAGAGAATATTTGGAAAGAGACAAACCAAACAAGTTTTTGTACTTTTTTATCTCAAAAACTACTCTACAAAAAAAAAAAAAAAAAAAAAAAACAAAAATTATTTTGGAAAGAATATTTAGAAAAAGGCAAACCAAACAAGTTTTTATACTTTTTTTATCTCAAAAACTACTCTACAAACACAAACCAAACAAGGCCAGAGTGTTTCCAAGAGATGTTTGTTCTCTCTGCCTCTCCTTATCATGAAATTGATCAAGGGATGAGTAGAATTGATTCACAAACCATCAATTGTCGCAAAGTTATTGCGTGATGATCTATGAACCAATAGGACGAAAGATCAATAAACGGAAATAAAAGAACAACAAAACCTCTTCCCTATCATGGAGTTACCTTAATGGAAGTGGTTGACATTGCTTCTTGAATCATTGAACACCACTGAAAGTATGTCATGATTCAAGACTCAATGGGTTCAATATAGCATCCGATTAAACCCAACTCAATTTTATTACCCTTTTTTACTTCTTTAGTCGAATTTTAACCTATTTTACATTACCTTGCCATTCTTTATTTATTTTTGTCCAAAAATGATAGCTGAGTCCACCAAGTTCAAAGTGATAAAGAAAACTGTCAAACAAAAGGTTGTGCTACATGAGAGAGATGTAATGCATTGGTAATGAACCTCTGAAGAGATTAAACCATTAAGCATAGAAAGTCTCTTTCTCATGCTTTGAATAACAACTAAGTGTTTGAGACAACTTTTAATCAAAGGAAAAATAGAATAAAGGGAGGTTGCATAGATGATTATGCAAAAGTGATTATTAAAGTGAGACCCTTAACATGAAAAATAAGTAATGAAAAGCTATCAACTCAAACAGTTTGGTGTCTAAGGCCTAAACCCCAAATCTACGAGGACTTACAACAACACAAGCATAGTATTCAACGCATAAACTAAATAAACACATCAAAATAGCCCCAAAGCTCACTAAATAGTGCTTAAAAAGGAGTTTAAAAAGCTAGAAAATGGAAATAAAATAAGAAGAGAAGAAAGCTAGTAAGCAAGCCTAAGGAAGGGTGGGTAACCCCTCTACTTTTCGGACCTTAAAATCACATATTTTAGCCTTTAAGAACTCTAAAAATCAGTAGCCAAAAGTTGAGAAACAAGTGGGTAAAAACAAGGATTCAAGCCATGAGATAAGGTTCAAAAAAGGGTGGTTAACCCCTCCACCTTTGGCAGCATTTTAATCACAGGTTCAGCACTTGAAAAACAACCAAAACAGTTAAAAAAGGGGAAGAAAAGAGCAGTTTAAACAAGGCAAAAAGATGGCAAGAGTTATATCTTTGAAGAGAATATACTCTTTTGTTCACAAACCACAAGTTGTTCACTCTGAAGGGTTGAAATTTTAGCAAGTGCCTTCTGCTGCGGCTTAGGCCTATCTTGCATGCACTCTAGAGCTATTTCAAGTGTCTCACCTAACCTTTCTTGAGACTCGATGCCATCACATTTATTCATCTCGAGGTCATCCTCTCAGGGTATGAAGTCTGGCCCCCAAGACCGTTATAAGTAGTAAACTGTCTTACTACCATCACGCACTTTAACAATCTTCGGCAAGGGACTTGTGGACTTGCTACTTCTCTTGTGCCCACTGCTTGTTGGAAATGCCTCCACATCTCGAATGTCTTCTCACCTTGGCAAATTTACCCCTGAAACTTTGTCAGCCCTTGGGGTTTCATCAGTTAATAGCTCAGTAAAGCAAATTGCACCAAATTAGTGTGTCTTGTCTACTCTAAACGGCTTTTCAGACGCATTTATGGTTACTGTTCTCTTGCCTAGTTTTGCCTTTACACATTGGTGATAACTTGACGGGATAGCGCCATATTGGTGCATCCAGGCTTTGCCAAGTATCGTATGATAGTTTGTATCTACCTCAATTACATGGAACATAGTTGCAGAGCGGATCTCGCCAACTACTAAATCCACTACAACATAGCCCTTAGTAACTTTCTTTTTGCCACCAAAGCTCGCAAAGGTGTCGGTAGTCATGATGTTTTATGCATGCCCTCCTATTAAGGAAAGCACGCTTGAACTCCACATCATTGACGTAAGCCGTGACAAAGAGAGGGTGGTTATGGAAAAGTGGCTATGCTCTGTTTGTCTCTGAAAAAATAATGGACCCATGGTCTTCCTGGATAAGCCGAGGCACATACTCCTTAGCGTCAACAACTTCGAAATGATATACTTTAGAGATGTTGATGAGGGCCTTTGTAGCCTCAAACCTGGTGGCTTAGCTCATTCTCAATTGATCAAAGAAGGTACAAAACTTGACAGAGTTTTGTAAGGCATGGACATGGGTATCCTCTGTGAGTTTTGCCTCCGTAGTTACTGGTTTAGGAAGTTGGCCCGCTGTAATTTCTTCTAACTCATCATAGTAGGATTCCATGTGCACTTGATCGCGCGCAAGCCCAAGATATCCAATCATGTGTACATTCTTCCCTTTTTCCTTATGGTTAGAATAAGGGTCCTTTCTTTTTTCACGGTTACTCGCACCTTTGAACTTCAACTCGTTCGCAGCAACTTTCTTCTTGAAGAAACTTTTCAAAGTCCAACAGTCCCTAGTAAGGTGTCTAGTGGCTCTGTGATAGATACAATAGTCTGGGCTCTCTTTGTCATCCTTGGTTAGAGGGACATCAACTGGTGAGAGGGTAAGTTCACCATCGACTACCCACTCTTTGACCAAGGCTTTGACATTCTTAAGACTGCAAGGATAGGGATTTTTGTCCTCGTAACTTTTCCTCTTTTGAGAAGATGACGCCTCGCCTTGCAAGTGACTCCCTCCTAGGGAGGTTACCGTAGCAACTATGCTATTATGAGAGTAGCGATGACTTTCACGAGATCTATGCAAGGGGCCTGTGGTACTAAGATTTCTAGCCACTTCAATCAAGGCTGAAAAGGTGAGTAGATTATGGTTCACCAAGAAAAGTTTGTAGTCATGTATGGCACCCTCCACACATATGCTGACTAAATGAGCTTCATCCACTGGTTCGTAGAAGTCAATGGCTTTGTCCTGGAACCGTTTGACATAGTCCAGTATATCTTTGCCTTCTTTCTAGACATCTCGACCAAGTGTGAGGCTTATAACTTTTTCTTGGACTTGGAAGAACTTCGTGTGAAACTTTTTCGCCATCTCCTTCTAACTCTTGATCGAGTTAGGGGCCAAGTTCACGTACTAGCTATAAGCCCTTTCAGTGAATGATTTGAAAAACTCCCGAATGCACAGAGGGTGGACATTACTATGGACACCAAGGGTTTCGATGAACCTCACTACATGCTCTCTGGCGTTACCTTGCTTCCCATGAAACTTCACAAACTTGGGTACCATATACCCGGTTGGATATGGCATGGCCAGTATCTCTTGAGGATATGAGGGCTTAACATTTGGATTTGGAAGAGATGGCAACTACTTCTTGCTACACTCTTCCTCGAGCATAGCTTGGACGTCGACTAGAGTAACGAAGTGAGTGGGCTAGTAAAAACTAGTCTACTCTTGGGTAGCTAAACCAATAGCCATGCTGTTCACCTAAGGTACCGCTAGAGGCACCTAGATCAGAGCCTAATTCTCAGGGATCAGGTTAGGCTTTGGGTTTGGGACTGCTATAGGTGGAGGTTCTTGTGCTAGAGCTGGCCTAGACGCCATGGCCATAATAGCTTTGGTGAGAGTTTGTTATGCTGTTAGGATCTCCCTCTGTGTATCCTCAAGTGATTGGATTGCTTCGACTACAACACTTTGGTCATGGTCCTCAGCATGTGTTGCTCCACCATTAGAAGAACCTTGTTGTCGTGGTTGTTGCTGAACTTCATCTTCTGCCATTTTTTCCGGTGAAGTGTGAAAGCCATTATGCATATAAACCATCAAAAAAGCAACCTCCCCAAGTTCGAGGTGAATAGTGATTAAGAGAGTAATTAGAGAGGCAAAACTATGTCAACGGTCTAACAAAGATGAAACGGTTGGAGAAATGAGTCAACAACAATCTGGAAAAGTTGGAGAATGAGTAGCTAGTTGAGGGTGGAGCAAGTGGCTCAAGTAGAAGAGAATGACAATGTACAAATGGGAAGCATCTCCCCAAGTTCCCAAAATTCCTCTTCTTGGACCTTGGGAAATAGGTCTTATTTATAGGGTTTTCCTTGACATCAACAGGACAACAAGTGGACAAATAAAGTGAGGACATGTGTCCCAAAGAATTACATAGAATATTCTACCTAGGACCACCAGGCTGAAGGTGCCACGTGTCCCTATGCATGTACTATGTACTATCTGTTTGGCACAGATGCCTCAGCAAGTGAACTTGCGACGGGAGTATTTGCCGCAACAATTTGCCTTCTCAGCTTGAACCTCAGCAAGTGCACTTTTGGCGGTAACGTTTGCCGCTGCACTTGCCTTCTTAGTTCAATTTAGCCAAGACTTTATAGCTTGCTATCAGCCATGTTTAGTGTTCACCCCAGCGAAGCCTCCGCTCGTAGCCACCTAACCATAAACTCCCCAGCTTTCCAGGGCGAAGGCCACAACTATGCTTGCTATCAGCCATGTTGTGCCTTGGTACCAAGCCCAAGGGGGCTTCCTTGGTCCTGTCTATGCAACTAAGTTAGGTCCATGACCTGGGTAAATGGAAAGGGAATCCCTTGCACTCAGGCTACCCTGCTCCCATATTCGCAGGGTCGCCGTGGTATACTGTCTCTGGGCCTACTATCAGTGTCAAGTATTAGCCTCTACTTGTGGAAGGGAAGCTTCTCCCAAAGGCTGCTATCACCTTGGTGGGGTGTTCCTTTCTCAAGTTAGTTGCGACGGTTGTAGTTGTTGTGACAGCGGTAGTTACTGCAGTGGCCATTTCTTGCGGCAAGTTTAAATGGCAGTGTTGACAATACTAGAAATGGAGGCGTTGAGAAAGTACCTCCGCAACTTGGCTGCTGCAAGTGTTGCCTCTGCAACTTAGTTGCTCTGGTTTTCTCTTTCCCTTAACAACTTCAAACAGCGGCACCTGCAATACTTGAGATGGCGGCGGCATTGACAATACTAGGAATAGTGGCGCTGAGACAAAGTGCCTTAGTAACTTGACCGCTACAAGTGCTACCTTTGCAACTTGACTTGGATATTTTTCTTCATGGAGTCTGTTGGGACTTTTGGCTGGTCAGACCTACTTCAACCCACTGTTGACCTGCTTCCCTTGGGGTTTAGCCCATGCTCCCTTAGTCATTTATGGTCGCCTAATAGGGGTGACCTCTGCACTTATGTCTGTACTTAATTCTAAGTTTAATTTCTGACCCTCTATACAAACAAAGCACTAAATCACAAACAACCAACAAAATAACCAAAATAGCAAAAGAAAAGCAGAGGTCATCTTGCCATGATCATTCATGCAAGGTTGTGAGCAGGTTGAACTTGAACTATCGTCCGCGAAACTTTTTGGAAAATAAAAATTTTGGCTTTTTATTTTTTGGATTTATTTTCATTTTTAGTGAAATTAAAAAAAAAAAATTCAAAAAGTTTTAGGTTTGAAATTCAGCTCAATAAAGCAAATCAAAAAATTATAGTATTTGAAAAAAAATTCAAAAAAATCCGGAAAAGACAAAAATAAGTCAAAATTAGTAATCTTTTTTCACTTATTCTTGTCTTTAGTAATTTTTTTTTTTAATAAAATTTTTCATAAAAAAATATATACTTTTTAGATTCATCTTGACAAGACGGATTGAAAAGTAAAAAAAAAAATTGACATAATCTAAAAAAAAAATTCAAAAAAGGAAATGACTTGTTTTTTGGGCTGCCAAAGTGGCCTTTGCAAACTTTCAGCACCTGAAATTGTTTGAATAGCTCCAGAATATCGTCCGACACATATGATGGACCAAGATCAAGTCAAGACAAACCGTGGAAATCTTAAAAAGTCCCATATATGTGGGATGTCCATTTCAATGCTTCCAAACACGCCCTTGCCTTTGTTTCAAAAGCTGACCCACCCATGAATCCAATTGAATCCACTGCCAAGGAATGGTAATTGCCATCAGTATACACCCATGCTGCCCCACCCTCCTTTGTATCTTGTTTCCACGCCCCATCAATGAGGAAATCAGCTAAGGCTGTATCTGGGTGCAGCTTTATCTATAACCTACAAATTCCAGCAACTTTTGTATTATGAAATTAGGCTATTTTAGTAAATTTTTAGATTTTTGATTAAAATATGATATAAAAAAATTAATATATTTAGGATGATTTTTTAATTTTTTACGAAAAATATACAATAAGTAAAGGAAAAAAATCTTTAACTTTTTGTATAATTTTTTAATTTTTTTAATAATTTTTTTAACTTTTAAGTTAAAATTTAAACTCCCAAACGAGACCTCAGAGTTAGCAAAATGAAGGATACAATTGCACCCTAAAAAGTTGTTTGGACATTTCAACTTAATGACATTTTTTTTATTACCATTATGTCCCTATTTAAAATGATCGAAAAGTATTTGATATTAAAAAAAGTGCAAATCATAGGTTGTGTTTGGTTTGCCTTTAGAATAATGATTTCAAAGGCAAAATTTTTAAGTCACTTTTCAAAATTTATAACCAAACACACAACTCAAATTACTCAAAACTCAATTCAAAAATTAATTTCAAAAGTCATAACCAATCACACAACTCAAAACTAAATTAAAAAATATTTTCAAAACTCTTTTGATGATATATTGTTGAAGATGGTTAGCGGTGGGATTGTTAAATTATTTTTATAAAAAATCTAAAAAAATTATTTATATATTTAAAAAAATATCTGAAACAAAAATATATATGTATATTTCAAATAACATGTTGCAATTGCAAAAAATAAATAAAAATAAAAAAAATATTTGCACTGTTTCAGTTAACTGACCAGACGTTCGGAGGATGTCCAGAAGGACGATAGGGAAGATGTCTGGGATGGCCGGGTAGACCCAATCTGCTCTTTTCAAAATTTAAAATTTAAAAATTCATTTCAAAACTCATAACTAAACAAATTTTCTCTTTTCAAAACTCAACTCACAATTCTACACTCAAATCACAACTCCAAAAAGAGAATTACAATTCAAAAACTAAACTAAACGCAATCATAGTGTTTTAGACACTTCATCTCATAATCAATCTTAATCTTCCATTCTCTATTCTTTTCTCGCTTTCCACTTTACATTTTGGTACTCAAACCTATCTCTCTTGTATCCATCATTCTTGCATTTCATTTATTATTGAAGTCAACAATGAATAATAGAAAAGACATTTTCAAGTTATTTTTATATTGAGAATGTAGGTTTTCTGTTCATCTTAATCATTTTTTGGTCAATGGGTTTTTGAAATTTGTCCGAAAATTTAGTACCAAACAACTTATATTTATTTGGAAACTTATTTAAAAAAAAAATTGATATATTCGGTACTGTGTTTTCGAATTGTCTGACATTTTAATATTTAATCTCTGAAAAAATTATTTATGTTTAGCTTTGTGTTTTCAAACATTAATTTTCTAAATTCTTCATATTTCTGTTCCGATGTATTATATCTCCAAGCAAATTCCATATGTTCAGAATTCTTTGAAAATATATTTAATTTTGTTTGGTATTTGAGTATCTGAAAAAAATAAAAAAATAAAAGTATTTAATGCTATATTTTCATATCTTTAAGTGGTTTAGGAGCCTATTTGATTTTTAGGGATGTGCTAAGGCCTCGTTTGGGAATATGCTATTTTTGTAATTTTTTGACTTTTTGACTAAAATATGAGATAAAAAAAAGTCAGTATATTTGGAATGACTTTTTAATTTTTTACGAAAAGATGTGTAAAAAGTAGGAAGAAAAGTGAATATTTTACTTTTTGATATAGATTGTTGACTTATTGATTTTTTTGGTGACTTTTTAACTTTTTGATTAAAATCATCACTTACCAAATGAAACCTAAGTATCCTTCTAGGATTTTTCATAATATAATATGTAATATTTGAAATATTTAAAATAATATAATAAATTTTAAATTTTAAATTGAGGTGTCCAATTAATATTTTGGGATGCAAATAGAGTTACTCCAAACTTGTCCCAAATAGTGGAGGAAAATAAAGAAAGTGGCAGATAATGACCATATTAGCCTCGGACATAAAAGCAGGATAGTATACAATCACATACAAATATTCAATCGATCAATCAACTGAAGCTCAAGTTTTAAGAATTGGAGAGGTTGCTGTGAGGAACTCACGCCAATTTTTTTATAGTGCTTCGATGGAGGATGGAGGTTTTTCTTGAGTCTTTTTTGATAATTTAAATCATTTATATTGTAAGGTTTGTTGATTAGATTATCTATAAACAGTTAACTTTTTCTTTATAATTTTTTTTTGAAACTAATTAGTATTTAATCATGGGGTTATAGATTTTTGATTAACTCGATTTTTTACATAGATAATATACTCCACAAACCCTACAATATGAACGGTTTGAATTGTTAAAAAAAAAATTTCAGAAAAGACCTCCACCAAAACACCATAAGTGATTACTGTGATTTACTCACAATAGCATCTCAAACTCCCAAGCTTTAGAACATCAGCATCAGCATTAGTAAAATCGTTTCTGAGCTAAACTAGTGATATAAATTTCAAAAAACAACGTCCATCAGTCTCGCTTGCAGCTTGTCAAAATTTGTGATTACTACAGTATCTCGCTACAACAAGCGATGTACTGTTCATCGCTACTTGTGTGTTACCGGAAGTTCGATCGGACATCTGGCCGATCAATGGCAGATTTATTTATTTATTATTTATTTTTATTACATTTCCTCCAGTTTTACCTTCACAAAGGAACATAAGAATTGTTTGACTGGCAACGCATCAATTTAATAATAAAAAAAAGAATAACAAATATTTTAATAGGATTGTGTTAGAATAGAGAGTTTGATACAGTGGGGGTGACTAATTAAAATAAAAAAAAATGACTTTTTAAGTTATAATCTGACTAAAAATTTGAAGAAACTGGTGTGAATGCTTTTAGGCTTCTAAACTATCTAACTCCAACTCATTAAACTCAATGTAAGTATACATAAAATGTCTAAAATATACATTTCATTAAATTTAATGAATAAATTTTTATTTTTATTTTTATAGATTTTACTTAATAGAAATAGACAAATGATATAGATTAAAAACAAATAAAAAAATTTAGAATTTAAATTAACAAAATGAAAAATTTATAATTTATTTTATTATAAGACTCAAACTTTTTTTTTTAAATTTTTTTATTTTATATAATTTTCCCTTTATTTTATGTTTATCACCTGTTCATATTTTAATTTTCCGTCTTCCGAATTTTAATTTATATTTCCATTCATCCTTTTCCTTTCACCCATGTAAGATAGGGCAAATTACAAGCTAGTCCATGTAGTTTGACTCTAATATCATTCGGAAGTGCTACGTAGCTCGAAGAATACGGCTCGAATACTGGCTCGACACCAAAACGACGTCGTTTTGGTGTCGAGTTTATTTATTTATTTATTTATTCTTTTCTTTGTTGCAGATTAGGAAGAAGAAAACGAAGGGAGAAGAAGAAGAAGAAGAAGAAGAAGAAGAAGAAGAAGAAGAAGGGGGGGGGCTTTGTAGAACGGGAGGAGGAGGGGGGAGGACTGGAGGGGAGGGGCCATAAAATCGGGGTTATACTGGCAAGTCATGGGCAAGCGACTGCAGATCGGCCGCAGACGACCGACGAAAGGCCGAGGCGACGGAGGCGATTTAGTGGTGTTGTGGGCTGGGTCTCGGCGACGACGGCGATGAGGCAAGGCGACGACGGGCTGGGACGAAGCTGCGACGGCCGACGGCCTCCTCCCTCCCTTCTCTTCTCTCCCTCCCTTCTCTTTCGAGCCGTTTCGAGCTCTGAGTCATTTTCGAATATCATTTTGATTCTTATAATTTTAAATGGTTCAATTTTGACTTTAAATTTCTAATTTTGTTTCAAATTGATTCAAAAATTTTAAACTTGATCAATTTAGTGATAACTCAACCAACATTTTAAAAAATATATATATACATTTTTTTTAATTTTTTGATCAATAGTAATTTCCATTAACGTAAGGTTAGCCAAATGGGATTTACAAGCAAATTGGTGATAATGTTTCGTTAAAAATCCTAATAGCGTTATCAATTAGACTAAATTGACATAAAATCTAAAATTAATAGGTGAAATTGAGCTAATTAAAAGAATAAGAACCAAAATAACACAAGCAATAAAATGTAAGGACTACCAGTGTAATTTGTCTATTAAGGGGTGAAATTGAACTAATTGAAACTATAAGATTCAAAATGATACAAACAATAAAATGTAACAACTTCCAACGTAATTTGTCTATTAAGAAATTATAAAATCCTCTCATTGAGCGAAAAAAAAAAAATAAATAATAAGTTTCTTTTTCCTTGGCTTCATACAAAAGTTCGGTGGATTTTCATTTCGATTGCATTTCATTACTAGAACACCTACATCATATGGGTTGGTTTGGGAAGTGGATTGACTTTTTGCCTTTTTGATTTTTTTGATTATTTTAGCTTGAGTTAAAAAGTTTGATTTGGGAAGGACTTTTTGACTTTTTGATTTTTTTGACTTTTTTTGTGAGAGAAGAGTGTAATGATTATGAATTGAATGCGATGTTTTGTTTGTTGTGGCTAAAATAACCTATTTTATCTTTTGTGACTATTTTAACTACAAACCATCTTGCCAAACGGATAGTTATGTTGTGAATTGTTGTCAAAAGTGTGAAGCAATAACATACACAAGAACACTTATATAAAGAGCAAAATACTATTGGCCTCTGTTTTAAAATCTCTGTTTCTGACATGGCAAGAGACATCCCACACCCACCTCTGCGCCATGGTTCTCTTCACCATTGTGCTCATTTGTCTATTTTAAGTGATGCGATGCACGTGATGTGCACACAGTTAAAATTAGAAGACGGTTGAGCACAAGATACAAGCCCTTGTCGGTACTATATATATTTACGGTGTCAGAGTCCAAAGATTGATTTTCCCACAAGACAGAAAGAAAGATTTGAGATTGAATTGAAGAGTTTATCGTTTTGTTTCTATAAATAGAACTATGAACATGGATGAACAATCCAAATTAAGCACAAAACCCACATAGATGATCCACTATGTCCCTAGCTGAAATTCTATCCCAAAAATTACTCACGAAACTGCCCAATCAATGTATGCATGGTTTATAGTTCAATTCAGCTCTTCTACATATTTAAAATTCGACCATATAATCCAGCACAACTCCATAGATAATTTTCAGATGCTATAATTATTAGGTAGTTTCAGAGTTTTATGTTATGTTGCCAAAGTGATGCTCTCGACAAATGAAAAATTGTAACCTACAATAAGGTCATGTTTGTTTCGAGGCTTGAGTGGCTGGATTGGATTATCATGACTATGGGTTCCACCCACAGCATGTTTAGTAGTGAAATGGGAGGACGGATTGATAATCCAAGAGACTTGATAATCCTCCTCAATAGGAGGATTAACTTGGCTGAGTTTTGGATGTAATTAGGAAAATAGTAAAGGGATTGAGTCTATTTTATATAAAAAATTTATTTATTTTTATTTTTTACCAAATGCACCTGTATGTTTTAATATTGTTTTAATTTTTTTTAAATAAAAATAATTTATTTATTTATTTTATATAAAAATAATTTAATAATTTCATCACTAACCATCTCCCATACTATCATTAAAACAAACACACTTTTACTTAATCTCTCTACTAACAATTCCCACATAAATAATCTCTTCACTGACCATCCTTTCATTAACAATCACATCCAACCTCATCCACCAAACAAACGTGGCCAAAGTGAGTTTTTCCTTCTCTTTTTTGATAAGTTCGTATCCAATCCAACTGATCAACTAATTCAGAAGATCAATCCTACCGTCCACTAGCAGGAGGTACTGAAAAATCTAGAAACCTCCTAGATGTTGATTTGTGATTATGTATCAATTTTAAGCAGAATATAACACTCCCAATCAAACAATCAAAAGAAAGAGACACAAGGATTTTACGTGGAAAAACCACAATTGGACACCTTCCAATTGTGATAAAAAAACCACGGGCAACAGCCACAAGAACAATCCACTAAGAAGATATAAAGGAATTACACAGGTATCACTCTCAATTATCTAGCGAATTCACAACGCCTAATTAAACCAACCTCTATGTGCCTCTTCCAACCCCATCTTCAGCACGGAATTGTCTTTCTAATGAGCCACTCCGGATTCCCTCAAAAGCTTCAGGCTCGAATTCTTCAGAATTCACAACTGAAGAACAACTCTCTCTTTTGTGTAGAACAAACAAGCCTTTGATGTACTCTCTTTAGACCATGAGTTGAATACTCAATAAAACATCAAAGAAAAATAACAAAATATCCCCAGATATAAACCTTTAAGAACTAAAAAGAAGATCTGGAGGACTTCAATCAATTACTTAGTTTTGAGAGAAAACCAAGTATTTATAGAGAACCAAAAGTAATCCAAGATTGGGAAGAAATCAAACTCCTTGAGAAATCCGGATTCTGAGGCTCGCTCGAGTGAAGCTTTCCTGGCTCGAGCGAGGAGAGTAATTTTCATGATTTCTACTAGTGCCTTGGCTCGAGCGACGGATCCTTGGCTCGAGCGAGGAATACACTTCTTCAGGTTTTTGTATGGACGCAATCCTTCGCTCGAGCGAGCATTCCTTGGCTCGAGCGAGAAAGTCTTAGCTCGAGCGAGAACTCCTTGGCTCGAGCGAGCAACGGCTGACATGCAGTTTTGAATGCAATTTTGAATTTGTAATAATCTGGCAATCTTGAAAGCATTAACATCACAAACTTCTCCGCAAAGCTTGATTCGGGTTGGATTCGCATCTAATAAACTCATAGCCTCACTGAAATAAAAATGCGAATAAAATTACAACTCAAAAAAGTTTTGTCAAACGGGATTGCCAACAATAAAAACCTAACAAGTACAATTAAAACCGAGGCAAAGTTTCGTATGGATTGGTTCTAAGAAATTATTTGTAACTACAAAAATTTTTGAACTTAAGACCATTGAGGGAGCAGGAGTTGACAAGATGATGTACCTATTGAAAATGTTTATACCTTATGTGGTGTTTAGTCATGATTCATTATATTTTTTAGTTATAACTTTTAAATTCCATAAGGTACACACCTTTTTAAGAGTTGTATTCTACCATGACCCCTATAATTAATATGATTATACATGTATATATATATATATTCAAAGGAGTATATATACAACTTGAAGTCAATAATATTAAATTAACTCTCAAAGAATTAAAAGAAAAGGACAAATCTTTAGAAGAAGAAATCTATGTACTACAAATTAATAAAAGTCTTGATGCATTTCGAACTAGTCAAAAATCCTCTTCTAAAGCTTCTACTGAATCAATCGATCCGGTTCTGAAATTGGGTTTTATCAAGAATTTCATCAGGAATTTGGAAGCAAATTCAATTGATCGACTAATAGGGAGAATAGTACTCTGGTGAATATCATATCCTAAAAATCGGACTTTAGTTTGGAATAGTTTAATCTTAGGAGCAGAGATAATGAGACCATTATGTTTAATAATCTAGAAGAAGGCATAGAGATGTTTCCAATGTTTGTCTAATGACTTAGAAAAGACGAGGATGTCATCAATGTAGATGATGGAGAAATGACTAAAGGGGTTGAATATGTCATTCATAATATTATAAAATTCACTACGAGCATTTTTTAATCCAAAGGGCATTATATTCCACTCATAATGACCAAAAGGTGTAGTGAATGCAGTTTTATGTCTATCTTTCGGATGGACTTGGATTTGCCAAAATCCACTTTTTAAATCAAATTTACTAAAAATAACATCTTGACTAAGTCTTTTAATTAAATCTTTTTTATTAGGAATTGGATATCGAATCCATTTTAAAACATTATTTAAGGGTTTGTAATTGATGACTAAGTGAAGGATACCACGCTCTAATTCAGCATTTTTGTTAACATAAAAAGCAGGACATGACCAAGGTGATTTACTTGGACAAATAATTTTATTTTGTAATAATTCATTAATTTCTTTTTTACACATTTCAACTAATTCATTGTTAATTTGAATAGGTCGAGATTTAGTGGGTATTTGGTTTTCATTAAATTTTTTAATATAAGGTAATGTGACTACATGTTTTTTCCTATGCCAAAAAGCACTAGGTAAGGTAAAACAAACATGTGATTCAAGTTGGTGATTAAATTGCTTAATTTTGGATTGTAAAGTAGGATTGGTTAACTGAGTTTCAACTCTTTTATATTTTATTTCTTCTTTAAGAAATTTAAGCTGTTTAGTTAATCGATTAATAGATTGGGATATAGAACATTCTTTTAATTCATTTAATTCTTTGACCTCAGGAGGAGATAGGAATTTAAATGTGACTTTTTGACCAAATGCTTGAGTAGTGATGCAATGATTAGTAGTGGTAAATGGATATAACAAGAATATAAACGGAGTACCTAAAATGACTTTATCAGTTAAGTTTTTTACTAGAACAAATGATGTTTTAAAACAAACATTATCTTGACAAATATGAACTTTAGGTAATTTATATTGGATATGTATTTGACTCCCATTAGCAGAGCTTAATTGTTCAGTAGTTTTTTGAAAATATTTAGTAGGGATTAAACCTTCTTGGATACAGTTTAACGTTACTCCTCAATTAAATTGGATAACTTCTTGAACATCACTCATTCAAAGTAGTACCACTGACGCTAATATTATTGCTCCCAATATGCTTACATGGAAATATATAACTTTACCTGATGAATGGATAACTACTAATGAAAATTATAATCAAAATCCTTACACACATCACGATGCACTTAAAGAAATTCACCAATACACAGATGGATCTATTCATATTAAATTTAATCGAATCAAAAGTCAATCTTCTCGCCGTAATATATCTAGTATCCCAACTACTGACGCTGTTGATGATGACATATTTAATATACCTTTGTTTCAAAAAAATAGTCAAATCAATCTTGGTCAATCTTCTAATCCTCATATTAAATTAAAAGGTATTGATAATTCTTCTAATGCTCAAATTAGTAAACTTGTCTATGAAGCAGAAACTGAATCTCATACTTCACTTACTCAAATTGATTTTGAAGTTGTTCCTCCTATTAATCCACAATTATTTACACATAGAAAACCATTTAGTCTAGATTTGCCACGACTTCATGCTGAATACAAATCTACCGTTAATAAGACTAAACGTCAAGCTTATTATCAACAATATGATGATAAACAGCAAACTAAAATTACTCGCAAATGGTATAAATTTATGATTGAGGTCAATACTGAAATACAATTCTTTGATTATTTAGAAAATTATTATCAAAAAATTAATGTAGTTACCAAATCTAAATGGAAAATCTCTACTACTACATCTGTTACTGCTAGTCATCCTCCTTTAGAAAATATCGTTATTGATCACAAAGGTACTCTTGTACCTGCTTCTCCTTTAAACTCATTTGGAGATGAGTCCACTGATGTTAAAAATGAAGTTAAAAAGGTAATTGAACAAAATAATTACACTAATCAATATTTAAAAACTATTAGTAAACAATTAGATAAAATTGAAACAACCTTTGATGACTATACTACTAACCATACTTCTACTAGTAAACCCTTAGACAAACCACTAATTAACCTTCCTAATTCTAGGAAACAATTAAGTTTAACTACACATGATAATACTACAGTTGAATCTATTGAAAAAATATTCAGTAAGTTAGCAACATCTTCTACTACTAAAGACACTAAAGAAATCAAAGTATTAACACAACAACCATTTATTATTGTGATTTAATAGAAAAGGAAAAGAATAGTAGGGATTAAACCTTCATGAACAGTAGACACATTTCAATGGTGAATAGGTTCTTTGAAAAATAAATTATATGACTGGGTCTTCACATAGTCTGAGCAGGGAGATTTGACTGGATTAGCAGGAAAATGGGTGACTGATATAGATTGAGATGGAGCAAAAGGATCAATGGCAAGAGCAGTGGAATAAGAACTTGGTTTAGGAATTTGACTCAGAATTTGGTAACGGTTGACGGCAAAAATCTGTTTACTAGCAATATTTTGAACATCTTTTTCTAAAATATATTTAGCACTTTTACAATCAACACATAATAAAAACATTTGATTTAAAATATCATTTTGAAATTTACTAATACATAAAACAAGAGATAAAATTTCTTTTTTAATAGTACTATAATTTTGTTGGGTTTTATTCCAGACACCAGAATGAAAACGAACAATTTGTTCAGAAGACTTGGGGGTAAGCTTTTGAAGAAGAATACCACCACAACTAATATCAGAAGCATCAGTTTGAATAATTTTGACAGAATCTTCAGTAGGAATACCAAGATAAGCAGATCAACTTAGTAATTTAACCTGCCCTACTCTTAGTGATTTTAGATGGTATAAAGATGTCTTTACCTCTATAGTCATGCTTAGGGATGATTGTACTTGTAACAACCCCAAAATTCATATCCGAAATTACTTTTATGTCCTTGTGGGTTAATGCATTTTAATTTAATGACATCTGTTCAAATTGAGGAATTATCTGTTGAGTCACGGCTTTAAAATTGAAATTACCGACCTTTACGGGTTCAGAAATCAAAATTGATTACTTGGGTATATTAATGGAAATTTTTAGAACTATTTGGGAAAATTAATTGGAAATCTAATTTGTCTGATTTGTTAATGCACGTTTGGGTGGTTAACTTGGTACTGCAAATTGAAAGCCTTAGAGGCTTCAGAAATCAGAACAAATGACATATTTATGATCAGCACAATTTTTAGAGTTATCCAAAAGTTTAATTGAAATTTGATTTCGCGATTTATTAGTAAGGCCATGTTTGGCTCTCCCTATTGTGTTAAGCTTGTGTGTGTGTATATTTATATAAATAGATGCCTTATGAGTTGTTGAACTCATCTCTTAGAACCAAAAATATCTAGAGGAAAGGGAAGTCATGTGAGAAAGGAGGGGAGAGAGTTCTAAGGAGAACTCAAAGAGAAGAAGGAAGGAAGAGCTTGAGAATGAAGAAGAAGGTATGTGAAATCAACTTAACCCCTTGAGATTGATGTATTATTAGTTTAAATTCATGATCTAAAATGAAGAGTAAACACCTAATTGAGTTGGGGTAGAGAAATCTCTCTTCATGAAATTGAACCTTGATTCCATAAAAGTTGCTTGATTGAAGAGTTCAATTCTTTATATTTGTTTATCTTGAGGTTGATTATGGGAAGTTGAGCTCCAATCTTAAGGTTTTGAATGGTTAGCTTTATATGAATGAAGATATATGTAATATGAAAGAAGTGAGCTTTGAACCCCAAACCATGGCTACTTTATGCTCTTGTGTTTTAAATCTTAATCTTGTTTTTTTGGTTGGGCATTTGAGTAGTGTTTTGGGGTTATAATCTTTGATAGAAGCTAATAATGTGAAATTTATTATGTATTAAAGAGTTTTGGACTTTGATTTACATGAATTTGAGGTTTAACCTTGAAAATGATAAGTTCCAAAACAAGAAGCCATTTTTGGATTGAAAACTGCCTAGAGCCGCACGTGCGGCGGGTCTTCTCGCACGTACCGCACGTGCGGCAGTCCATGCCCAAAACCAAATTCAAATATTCTAAAAAGGCACATAGTCCCGCACGCGTTCTGCTTTCTGCACGCAAGGGACAAACAGATGACCAACTTTGAACAAGCATATATTTTGCATCCGGACTCCGTTTTAAGTGATTCTTGAGCCTAAAATCAAGCCCCAGAAGTCTAGTTTCCAATGGTGGTGGTCTCACTCCCAAATTCTAAGTATAGAAATAGATATTCCCAAATTAGTGAGAGTTGCTCACTTTTTATCTACAGGTTTTGTACCCTTTCTTCGCTTAAACCATTATCTATCGATTCCTCCTATTTTCTGAGGCATAGATTATAGCCTATGGAGGATTAATGAGTTTAGAACCACCATGGCTATTGATTTAAGAATAAGAGTGAGATTGGTTTTATTCTCATAATCTGCTATGTGCATTGTGTTTGTAGGTCATGGCGAGAATATCGTCTCACTGCTACCAGAAACCTATCACTGTGAGTAATAGTAGTGTAACGATGTATTATGCTTACTTCTCGTGCTTATGATTTATATATGGTTGTTGAGAATGACATATACTATTGATATTGTGCTCTGATTGAATTAACGGACATAATTGAACAATGGCACTGTTATGGACCTAAGGTTGTTCTGTTTCTGTTAATAAAAGTGGACCCGAGGCCGTTATGATGTGAATTGTTCTGTCCCTATTAATAGTACTGTAGTGATACATGTGCCTTCTGTTAGTAGTTATTATTAATGTTCTGTTATTCGCAAGACAACTATGTCGACTTGTAATAAACCATAGGGAAATTTATGTGCACTATTGTGTAATGATATTTTTATGAATCTGGGATTATTCTGTATAATCTGTTGGGCCTGTGGCCGTTCTGTATAATCTGTTGGGCTTGAGGCCGTTCTGTATCACATCTGGGCTTAAAGCCGTTTTGTGTCACATCTGAGCTTAAAGCCATTCTGTATCACATCTGGGCTTAAAACCGTTCTGTATTATATATGGGCTCGAGGCCGTTCTGTATTACATATGGGCCTGAGGCCGTTTTAAAATATGATTATGAATATGATCTGTGTATGGTTTGATGTGCATATTTACATTCTCTAAGTCTATGCTCGTTTAACTCAGCTCCTTACATTGCTATTATTCACTGAGCCTTGCTCATTCCGTTTTTATGTATATTTGTGTAGGTGAGCCATTGGGGATTGACACTAAAATTGTATTGAGGTCTATCTGTCTGCCAAGCTGCTTGGGGTACGCCTCCGTGTTGAGGCCTTAATTTTGATTAATGGGAGTTGTGTAATTTTTTAGAGTCTTAGTTAAGTGTGTGTGAAAACTGTATAATTCTGTGATTATATATGTAACACTGAGAATGTATTTAAATGCTTAAGTCTAATTAAGCCATCATGTATGCACAAGCTCAATGGATGTTGTCTTTTATTGATATTGCTTCCGCTTAAGGCCCCGTATGTGGTTAAATATTATTCTAAAATTCTATTTTGAGACCTATGTACAGGCCGGTCATGAACCAAACTTTTAGGGGCATGTTTGGGTCGTGACAGTACTAAATCATTTTGGAAAGAAAAATTTATTATTGGATTACCTATTGCTCATAAGATTAGAGATATCCTTAGTCAACCTACTGGTATTATTAAATATAATAATCTTGCATATGGTGACATAATTAGTACTATTCAAAAGAAGGATTAAGAATGTGCATAGATTTAAAATTTAGTCAAAAAGCTGCCAAAGATAAACATAAAGCTAAATATGAATTAAGAAATTTCTGTGAACAATATGATTTACCTCCTGTTGTACCTTCTCGACGAAAACATACCAAACATAAATCTACTTCCAAATATTCACATAAATATAAAAAGAAATATTCACCTTCTAAATCAACTAATAAATTTTATAAATATGAGTTGAGTATGGGTTGGGTTTGAAGTGATGTGTTAAAGAGGTGATGTGACTTAAATAAAATGATGTGACTTAAACATGATAGTGATTTTTTGACTTTTTGAAATTTTAAATCATGCCAAACAAGGCCTAAACCTAAAAAGAAATATTATAAAAAATCTAATCCTAAAATTACTAACGACATTACTTGTTACAATTGTGGTAGAAAGGGTTATTATTCAAATAAATGTAAAGTTAAGGAAAAACTTAATCAATTACAAATTAGTGAAGAAAATCAAAATCAAATATTTGATATATTCAAATTAGATAATTCCCCTATTCAATCCAACCAATCATTTGATGAATATACTCCAATTAACACTAGTTCAAATTACCATACTCCCAGTGATAATTCTGATCATAATATTACCTTAGGATGTAATGATACTTGTTGTAAAAGTAAACAAATCACTATACTTACTAAATCTCAACAAGAAGAAACTGCTTTAATTAATTAATTCCTAAATTAGAAAATCCGAACTTAAACAACAATATATGGATAAATTAAAATCTTTAATCCTAAATAAAGATCATAAACCTAAACAAGATAAACCTTTAATTAGTCTTAATAAAACTTTAGAAAGATTTAAAAAAGAAAAACACAAAGAAGTTACTTTACAAGATTTACAACTTGAAATCAATAATATTAAATTAACTCTCAAAGAATTAAAAGAAAAGGATAAATATTTAGAAAAAGAAATCTCTGTACTACAAATTAATAAAAGTCTTGATGCATTTCAAACTAGTCAAAAATCCTCTTCTAAAGCTACTACTGAATCTGAATCTGGATCTGGTTCTGAAACTGATCCTGCAAACGTCATTTTTGATAATCGTTCTCATGAAAATAATCAACTTAATTTAATAACTTGTATTAATATCCAGAAATGGCATTCAAAAATTAGTCACAAGCTGCACAGTTATTTTCCTTTCCTTTAAATTGCAATGTTAGAGTCATTTGTAATTAGAGTTGGTTTGAAGTGATTTTCTACATTTCTGCTATTTTGCTATAATTGTAAGTCATCTATTTAAATGTTTTCAGTGTTTCAGTAAATTTGGATTCGATTTCCTTTGTATGTATTATGTATTATCTTCCTCTTTCTTCTTCTTCTCCTTTGGTATCAGAGCATCAGTTTGAATAATTTTGAAAGAATCTTCAGTAGGAATACCAAGACAAGGCAAAGTCTTGACATATTTCTTGACTTGCTGAACAATAGCAGTATGAGTAGACGACCATGGAGGAGGATTATCTTTCAACTGATCAAAAATGGGTTGACAAATTTTCTTAAGGTCTTTGTAGAATTCAGCAATGTAATTTAAAGATTCTAAAAATCGTTGTAACTGGGTTTTATCATGAATTTCATCAGGGAATTTGGAAGCAAATTCAATTGATCAACTAATAGGGAGAATAGTACTCTGGTGAATATTATATCCTAAAAATCGAACTTTAGTTTGGAATAGTTTAATCTTAGGAGCAGAGATAACGAGACCATTATGTTTAATAATCTGGAAGAAGGCATGGAGATGTTTCCAATGTTCATCTAATGACTTAGAAAAGATGAGGATGTCATCAATGTAGACGATGGAGAAATGACTAAAGGGGTTGAATATGTCATTCATAATATTCTGAAATTCACTAGAAGCATTTTTTAATCCAAAGGGCATTACATTCCAATCATAATGACCAAAATGTATAGTGAATGCAGTTTTATATCTATCTTTCGGATGGACTTGGATTTGCCAAAATCCACTTTTTAAATCAAATTTACTAAAAATGACAGCTTGACTAAGTCTTTTAATTAAATCTTTTTTTATTAGGAATTGGATATCGAATCCATTCTAAAACGTTGTTTAAGGGTTTGTAATTGATGACTAAGCGAGGGACACCACACTCTAATTTAACATTCTTGTTAACATAAAAAGCAGGACAAGACCAAGGTGATTTACTTGGGCGAATAATTTTATTTTGTAGTAATTCATTAATTTCTTTTTTACACATTTCAACTAATTTATTGTTCATTTGAATAGGTTGAGATTTAGTGGGTATTTGGTTTTCATTAAAATTTTTAATATGAGGTAATGTGATTACATGTTTTTTCCTATGCCAGAAAACACTAGGTAAGGTAGAACAAACATGTGATTCAAGTTGGTGATTAAATTGCTTAATTTTGGATTGTAAAGTAGGATTGGTTAGCTAAGTTTCAACCCTTTTATATTTTATTTCTTCTTTAAGAAATTTAAGCAGTTTAGTTAATCGATTAATAAATTAGGATATATAACATTCTTTTAATTGATTTAATTCTCTGACCTCAGGAGGAGATAGGAATTTAAATGTAACTTTTTGACCAAATGCTTGAGTAGTGATGCCATGATTAGTAATGGTAAATGGATATAACAATAATATAAAAGGAGTACCTAAAATGACTTTATCAGTTAAGTTTTTTACTAGAACAAATGATGTTTTAAAACAAAACATTATCTTGGCAAATATGAACTTTAGGTAATTTATATTGGATATGCATTTGACTACCATTAGCAGAGCTTAATTGTTCAATAGTTTTATGAAATTTTTTAATAGGGATTAAACCTTCTTGGATACAATTTAAATCAACACCAATATTAATTAATGCTATAACTTCAATTTCAAAATCATTAATAGCTAAGTTGATTTTTGAATGCCATTTCTGGATATTAATACGAGTTATTAAATTAAGTCGATTATTTTCATGAGAACAATTATAAAAAATGACGTTTGCATATTCTAGGGCAAATTACAAACATACCCCCTAAGATTTACTTAAATTACAAATTACCCCTTATGGTTTTAGAAATTACACTATGCCCCCTAAGATTTCTAATTTCATACAAATAGGTCCATTATTAGTAAATCATTAGGTTAATTAATAATTTTTAATAATATTAAAATTTTATTTCAATTAATAATTCAGATAATTTTATTATTATATAGATGAATAGTTATAAATTCACTTTTTCAATTAGTTCTATTAAATAAAAAATTCTGACAAGTAGGTATTTGTAATTTTTCAAATCACAAGGAGCAATTCGTATTCTTAACAAATCTCAGAGGATGTATTTGTAATTTATCGAATATTCTATATTATTAACCTTTTGAGCACAAACTAATTATAAAAATAAACACAAATATGCATAAATAAACAAGATCTTACGTAAGCTTTTGCTAGGCCCAATTCTTTTTTCTTTTTTTTGGTCCATGATTGATTTTGTGCTCTAACATTTATTAATTTGTTGTTCGTTTGTGAATTTCTTTGCGTCAGATATTACTTTATATTTTTCTTTTTTTGGTTAAAGAAAGCGTCACATATAACCTATATCAGTAATGCTAGGTATCATGAAAAATCTTTCATGAAAATAATAATGAAAGTTTTGTGACCCTTGGATTACACTTAGAATAAAGCACCACACACTAATCAAGGTAATCCAAAGGCCATAAATTTTTCATGATCATTTTTATGACAAAATTTTCATGATCCCTAACTTTTTCTAACCTATATATACAAGTATACTCGGGACAGGTTATGTAGTGTCCACCATGGCAAGTGATGCTCACTCCCTCAAACATTACTGCTTTGAAGAATGGATCAACCTTCAACAAGAAGACCTCTCAGAGCTCCTCCAAGGTCTATCCCTAAACCCCAACATCCCAGACCACCATGACTCACTGAGTCAACTCATTCAGAAGAACGTCCAACACTTCCAAGAATACATTGACAAGAGAAGGCACTTGGCTCGTGACCATGTCTCAGCCTACTTCGCACCGTCTTGGTGCAACTCACTTGAGACCTCCCTCCTCTGGATTGCTGGATGCAGACCATCCATGTTTATCCGACTCACTTACGCGTTATGTGGATTGGAGATTGAGTCACGACTCACTGAGTTCCTCCAGGGGGCGAGGACCGGGGACTTTGGCGAGCTCACTGCGAGTCAAATCACTCTGGTGAATAGTTTACAGGGAAAGACTATTAGGGAAGAAGATAAGCTGACGACCCGACTGGCGAGTTTGCAGGAGGACATAACGGACAAGCCGTTGGCGGTGATGGAGGCGAGTCAGATCGGTGAGTTGAACCGTGACACGGATAAGGCACTTGATGAGCACGGCCTGTTTATGGCCACTATGTTGGTGGAGGCTGATCAGCTGAGGATGAGCACACTGAAGGAGCTGGTGGGTATTTTCACACCAATTCAGGCCGTGGATTTCTTGGCTGTGACCAAGAAGCTTCACCTTTGTATGCATGAGTTGGGTACGAAGAGAGATGATCACATGCCTGGTAGAGACAAAGAATAGAGACATCATGCGTGTGGTACTAGGATCAAAGAGTAATGTTTAATATATGTGTATATAAGTGTGGCGTCTTGTCTTATGAGTTTGTTTGAATAAAGACAAGACTTACCACAGCTGAAATCAAATGGGAAGATTATACATCTATGGTTTTTGATAAATAAGGAATGGTGAAACATATTTAGCTAGGTAGATTATCTATGGACTCTCAAATATTTACTGTTGTCTCATTTGTAAAGTTTTTCATTATGTTATTAATTGAGATTATTATGTAATTAAACAATGATATTATGAGATGGGATGTCACCCCACACATATAATTAGCTTAGGGCTATTAAGTTTCTTCTTGGGTTGATTATACTAATGGCACCTAAGATATATGTTCTATTATACTTTAATCATCAATCTTTCAATTGTTCCACTTTGATCCTCAAAATATATGATCTATTACACTTTTTTTTTTTTGATCTGCTATGATCTATTACACTTTAGTTTCTTAACGCAATGTCATTTAAAATTAATAATGGAACGAGAGGTATTTTTAGAATTTTATGCAAACTCTCAACAAAATCAGAATGATGAAAAACACATGGCCCCAAAGTATGCATTTTGTAGACTTTCGGTTCTTAAAATATGTCTTTTGGTTCATTTTAGTTTTCAAAGTACGCACTTCTTCTTTTTTTTTTTTTTTGCATTTTCATCCCTACTTTTATTTTTTATTTTTTATTTATTTATATTTTTTATTTTGTTGTGTTTTTTTATTCTATTGTAAAAATCTGAAAATACCTCTCTCGCTTGGTTGCTAAAACATATCTTCAACAAGAAAGGATTGACTTTTAGAAGACATTTAGTCCAGTTAAAAAGTAGCCTACCATCCAGATTATTCTTTGCCTTGCTTTACACTTTAATTGGCCATTGAAGCAATTAGACATCTCTAATGCTTTCCTTCATGGTCACCTTGAAGAAGAGGCTTTGTAAGCTCCACAAGGCTTTGCATGGATTGCAACATACACCTCATGCTTGGTATTTTACCTTTCTTTTGTCTCAAGGTTTTCACAATAGCCGTATGATACTTCCTTGTTCATTCATTAGACTACCACCACCATTACCATCCTTTTGATTTATGCGGATGATATCTTGCTCATAGGTAATAATGCTTCTCATGTCCAGTCTCTAATTGCTGAAAGAATTAGGAAATATCTCTTATTTCCTTGCGATTTTAATTCAATCAAATGGTTCTAATTTTTTTTTTCCTTAGCAAAAGTATGCTCAAGACATACTTCTAGAAGTTGGTTTGGTTGAATGTAAGCTTTGTTCCTCTCCTATCTTTGTTAAGCCTGGTCTTCCTCCTAATGCTACTCTCCCTTTGGAAAATTCTTCTCTTTATAGGAGTCTTATGGATGCTTGATAATATCTCACTATCACTCAACCAGATATATCGCTGGCAATTTCTCAAGCATGTAAGCATATGGCAACAATTGGGGATTTTCAGTAGTCGAGCGGCTTCTTCATTTTGTCAAAGGCACTCTGTCTCATGGCTTGAATTACAATTCTAATACTTTTGACATACATGTCATTTCTGATTCTAATTGGGCAGGGGACACCCTTGATGGCAAGTCTACTTCACACTACTGCATATTTTTCGGCTCAAACCTTATTTCTTGGTCTGCTAAGAATCAAGCAGTTGTGTCTCCATTACATCTCCCACTCTATTCATCTTATGGCTTGATAATCTCTCAACTATAGCGCTAGCTTCCAACTTTGTGTTTCACTCCAGATCTAATCATATCTGTGTCGATCGCTATTTTGTGCGAGAGCGTTTGATTGCTAAGAAGCTCACTCTTCAATACATTCCATCCATTGATGAATTGGCTTATCTGTTTACTAAGCCGTTATTTGTCTCTTATTTTCAATATCTCAAAACCAAGCTCACGGAGTTTGATCTCCCCATCAGCTTGTGGAGAATGTTGAGGATATTGGTGTTGTAGAAATTGTGTAATTAACTAAAACAAACAAACAGATTCATAGTTAATAAATTACAATACAAAACAAGAAAATATGTTGGAAATTACAACTAGATTGAACAGAAATACGTAACAAGATAAAAAGAAGAAAAGATAGCAAACCAAAACCTGTGTGGTATCACAGTTTCCTTAAAACAGATTTACCGCCTCATAGTGGGTACTGGAGGTGTATCAATGTTTGTCTCCCAAGATACGACAATATAAACTCACTAACGCAAAAGTACCTTCTGTTTAGTTTTGGTAAACTGACAATAGCAACACTTTCTCACACAGGAAGAAAAATATATGGCAGACTGACTGTATAAGATGGAGGCAAAAAAATTATGTCTTGAAACCAACGAAGATAACCTCCTTTTATAAACAATGGCGGAGAGCGGAAGATCCTCCCAACCACGAAGGCTAATAGCAAATGCACCCATTACTCCTGCAAAACCGATGAAGTAATGCACAATGATGGGAAGTAAGTATGTGGGTTACATACTCTATATACACGTGTGTATATTTGTAGCCACCAAACAAACCTGGCCCAAAAAGATTAGGTTGGTGCACCACAAATCTGGCCCAACCCAATCTAACCCATTTTAGCAAGACCCAAGCCCAAGCCCAAGATCCAAGACCTACGGATCACGGACACAGCCCGATCCGATCCGGTCAGGGAGCCCGTGCTCAGCCCAAGACCAAGCCCAAGATCTATGGACTGGTTTGGTTTAGGCAAGCGGGTGGATGGCGCGCGCTTGTGGCAATTTTTGCATAACTAACTCGGACCATAATTTTAGTCCAAGCCCATCCTTGAAGCATCCATAACTCTCTTTCTTCGGAATATTTGGATGTCCCAAAGGGCTCATGCCCTTATCAAAATCTTGAGGTTTAAATATCCATCAAAGCTTTCCTCTGCAATCAATGTAGGAATGGTACTTATACACAATTTTCAATACCTCATTCATGAGGCCAACTTTATGAGATGATTCTCATTCAATTCTTAATATTTTTTGTCATTTATTTTATAGTGTAAAGATCTTATTAGAAATAATCTAAACCCATTTAATCCCACTTCAACCAGACCAACTTTAATTTCACATTAAAGTTACCATAAAACCATTTTTTTCCCTCACAATTAGCTCAACCAACAGCTCATCAACTTCAGCTTCACTGGCCTTGTTTGGTGATTTTTTTTTTTTTTAAAAAAAAAAAAGAAAAAAAAAGCTAAAAGATGATAATTAGAAATACAGAAGTTAAAAGCACCAGTTCTCTAGTTTCTAAATAATTTATTTTTTTTAACTTATTTAAGCTATTTCTGCCTAATAAGCTATAAGCAGAATCTGCACCAAACACTCTAGTCCAAACCCCATAATTAAAATAGTGTAAATTATGTAAATAGTTTTTGTAATTTACACGATGTGTCAATTTGGTCCTTATAGTTTCAATTTGCTCAATTTTACCCCTTAATTTAATGGATTGTGTCATTTTAATCCAATAAATAACAGTTGTTAAGTTAATTTAACGGAAGGTCAAACAATGTGTCAATTTGGTCTCTGTACTTTACACAATGTGTCAATTTGGTCACTGTAGTTTCAATTTTCTCGATTTTGACAGGGACTAAATTGACATATTGTGAAAAATACAAGGACTAAATTGACACATTGTTTAACTTTCTATTAAATTAATTTAACAACCGTTATTTATTAGACTAAAATGACACAATCTGTTAAATTAAGGGGCAAAATCGAGCAAATTGAAACTACAGGTATCAAATGGACATATCGTGTAAACTATAAGGACTATTTACATAATTTTTCCATTAAAATAAGATATAATCACCTTCTAAAAGTTATACCAAATAGGCCCATGAGCAGTAGGCAACTCATCGAGAGTAGTCACATTATAGTTTGTTATTAATCAATTAGTAGTTGGTTAGAGCTTGTGAAAGTGTTGCGACAGGTGTAACAAATATATATATATATATATATTTGGATTAAATTTATCGCATTGTGGTTTGGGACTAGAGTAATTTACTTTTCTATCGTTCAAATATAATCAGAAAATTCTATGTGAATTTGGACTAAAGTGCATGTTAGTTTTTCTATCTAAACTAATGGAAGGCGTATTACATCATTTTTTAGAGTGGGTTTTATTTTTTGAAAAATTAGAATGAAATTAATACAACAAAAGGATAATTTTACCCTCATTTTCTCCAAACCTAAAATTAGGTTAATATGCTAATTAAAATAAAATATAATATAATTAAGAATGGATCTAAAATATAAAATATAATTAAGAATTAATTTAAAAGATAATTCAACAAAATATAAAATAAACAAAAATTAAGAATTGATCTAAATGTAATTAAATAAAAATTAGATTAACATGTTAGAAATTATAATAAATAATTAAGAATTTAAAATTAATTGTGATCTAAAATATAATTAAATTAAAACTAGATTAAAAATTTAGTAATTACATCACATAGTTAAAAATTTATGATTAACTGTGATCTAAAATATAATTAAATAAAATTTAGAAAAAAGATTTAAGAATTACAATAATTAACTGTGATCTAATTGGATTAGTACTAGACATTACAAATTATGTGTATGGGAATGAGAAAGAAAAAAAAAGAAGAAAAGATATAAGATTTAAGGGTATTATAGTCATTTCACATCTATAGTTAATGATGTTAATAGTTGTATTTTGGGAGCTTCTATTTGCACACACCCATTCCCCTCTTTACACATCTTTTTCAATAAATAATTGGTTCGGAAGTAGAATTCCAAAAATAAACAATTTGTTCGGAAGTAACATTCTGAAAATAAACAACCTGTTCGGAAGTAGAGTTCTGAATTTTTTTTTCATTTTTTCGATATTCAACTTCCGAATGTATTTATTTAATGTCTATAATAGTAATTTCACTTGAAAATAAAATTATAATAAAAATAATTTTTATTAAAAGTGTGTAAAGAGGGGAGTAGGGATGTGCAAATAGAAGCTCCCTTGTATTTTAGTTTAAAATCACATGGGGCATATGGTTATTTGTAAAAGATAGGGGGTTTGCTTTTGTGGATTTAAGTAACATAATTCTGTGTAGGAAAATGATTTGTGGCACTAAAACTGTGAGCACTAATGCCCCTAATTTCCAATTTTGATAACTTTTTTTTTTTTTTTTTTTGCCTTATATAGAAATTCGGGACATTAGTGCCCCTGAATTTCGGGGCACATACCACGGTTGTTCTGTGTATATGGATAGATATGTACTGCACATTTCAATCACGGAAAGAGATGAGAAGTGTTTAGCTTCTCTTCAGGCTTAATGTAAGTTTTTAATTTCAAAACAAAATAGTTTATGAAAATAAATTTTATTTATAAAAATAATATTATTACATTATTCTTTTTTTTTTTTTTTTTTTTTAATTTTTGTATAAATTTTCTGTTTGATAGAATTTATCTTAAAAATATAAGTTCCACCTTCTATATTACAATACCAATATAAGAATGATATATGCACCACTACACATTTATACTTGTTTGTATATTCATTCATTTTTATTTTATTTTTTTATATCTCAGAGTGTTCAAACCAGCTTATGTGTACTTCGACTAACTCTTAGAGGACCAATCTCACTATTCACTAGCGACAGTCCAATTAAAGTCAAAACAGAGCTCCATATAGACTGACTCAATACAATAATTGATAGCATCTAAGAGATTTTAAATATAAGATTTAGAGAAAAACAAACTCCAAAGTTCCAAACTTACACCACTATGGTTTTTGTGTATCCATCCATATAGGCATGCATTTCACATTACACAATTTTATCCACCTACTATATGAGTAGTCTAGAAACTTGAAAATGGGAACAAAATTTCCTCTCAAATTATACATGTTTGGTGCAAATTAATTAAGCACATTGTATAGTTTATGTGTAGAATGAATTTTCACACCTTATTAAAATCACACTAATATTTCTTGAAGTTCGAATAAAATACAGTAAGTCTAAAAAATTTAGCATAATTACATTGAATTCTTTTAAGATTTTAATCCATATAACACTTGGTTCAATTTTTGTCACGAATTTATTAGTGTATCAATGAAAAAATGATGCTATCTATTTTATATTGAAATATATATATATATATGTTTTACATTGTGTATAGGTACGTGTTAATTCGATCTACATTAATTCTAGTTTCTTAACTTTACTAAAATATATTTTTTGTACTCAAAACGACAAAACTTGCTATATTTTCTCTAAATATCAAGAAAGGTCAATATAATTTACCCTAAAAATTTTGAGTATGATTTCTAAATTTGTAACATTACTACCTATTATATTTATACATCTATATGTTATACCGACTCTGGTTTAGACATGATCCATTTATTGTTTTGGATTCAGGATATCTTGTCTTGTATCACCGTTCATGTCCTTATTCATCTTGTACTTCATTGAGTTTGACTATTGGAGTATTATTGTCGTGTTTGGAACAAGTTGGTAGCTTGTTTTTCAAAAGAAATTTTGCCCAGAATTTTGCTCGTTCGCTCGAGCGACGCTCCTTACGCTCGAGCGGTCTTTCACAGTCGACAAATGACTGAGAGCTTGATATCTTCGCTTTAGCGATGCTTCTTGCGCTTAAGTGAACTTTTGCAGGTCTGAACTATTAGGAGGATGCATTGTGTGCTTGAGCGACCATTTCTTGCGCTTGAGCGGTCTCACTTGTTATGTCTAGTCGCTCATGCGATCATTCCTGCGCTCGAGTAGTCTGCGCATATATTAGTCCCTAAAGTCACTTTTTGGATCATTTTTTCACTTCTCTCTCTCTAAACACTCCAAATTCTCAGATTTCTTTCGTCTCTCCCTAGTTCTTGAATATTTGGCCCAAATACACCTTGATTCACCAATTTCTCCACCCTAGTCCATTTGTTAAAAAGGTACAGCTCACCCAGAGTTTTGTTTTGATCGGAGCAAAGTTCGTTTTCGACTTCGTCAAGTTTCAACTCTTGTTCTTGTCTTTGAGATAGAGATTACTTTGACTCTTTTTATGATTTTTAACATAATTATTTGCTTTTCTAAACAAGATATTGATTTGGAGACTTTTGGATAAAATCTAGGATTTTGGCTTGAAATCAAAAAAGGAGTTTTCAAAATGAGTTCTTGTATATGATTGTGGCTTTGTAAAAATGGTTGGATTGTGATAAATAGTAGATTTTCTCCATTGGAAATTGATTTTTAAAGAAAGGAGATTTTTGCCCTAAATTGTGAAAATTTGATTTTTGTAAAGAAAATATAGAATTGATGTTGGTTTTATGGAATTGGAACAATGATGATGATAGTGGTGGAGTTGGATATGAATTATCACTCTTAATTAGAAATGTTGGAAAGTATATATGTGTTGAAATTTAATTATCTATTTAGAGATATCTATTTTGGGCTATTGGTGGAGAATAGTTATGATTGTTATATAAATTGTATGAGAATTAGGTAAATTGAAACTAATTTTCTCATTTATTGCATTGAGCATCATAACATGTTTAACACATTGAAAATGGTTATCGTTTTGAGAAAAATGGGTGAATACCTTGGTGAATCTAAGTAGGGGTGTAGTTGTGGTATTATGTTGGTCTGAATGTCCTTGGTGAAACTCTAGAAACCCACGCAGTTTGGTGTCAAGCCTTTCGGTTAATACCGATAAAAATAACAAATTGGTAGTGCTTGTAGCATACTTGCAGACATGTCCTAGAGATTCCCTGTGTTGTATGCACTCCTCTATTTTCTTATTGAAATGGAAATGATTGCATGAATTGTGATATAAACCTGATATAGCGTGATTTTATAAAGAGATATAAAATGATTTGACACAAGCATTGCATATGCATTCACCTTATAACTCTGTTAAGATTCATGCACTGTGTTAAAGTATCTTTACTGGGCTTTGGCTTACCTTATGTGGAAAAACATTTTCTCAGGTATTGATGATATGCCTCTGCTAAGGCAATAGCTTGAGAGGATTGGGAGCCAAGAGCCTCTGTTTTTGTTATTGTTGTATTTATTTTGTACAAGCCTAGGGCTTTATTTGTATTAAGTTTAAAACTCACTTTTGTTGTAACTAAGCACCGACTTGGAAAGTTGTAACCAATAGGCCATTACTATATCTGTTTAACTCTTTATTTGTATCTTTTGCCATGGCATATGCTATAGATTCAGGGTTGGAACTTGTGAATGTATTACTGCATGTGTTACACTTTTGTAAAGAGATGAAACCTTATGAATGGAAAGACATGATATTTAGTCATCTGTTATTAATTAATATTTGTCATGAGTTGATCATATTGTAATATTTTAGGGGCGTTGCAACTTGGTATTAGAGCTACCAGGTTTCAATACTTTGGGATCGTGGAGAGTAGTTATTGCCACAATGGGTTTCCTTGTTAGATGATATTAGGAATAGCTTGATATGCTATGTGATAACATGTTTATGTGACTAAGTGGATATGGGATTTAATTTTTAAGATATTGATTGGGTCTACGAGTTTCTAGAAGTCCTATTAGAAGAGCACTCGATCACTGCTATTTCTAATTGGAACTCTAGCAACGTCGTGGGACGATCATTATCTAGAAAGGAAATTCGTTTGTGTTTATGTAACTATGTGCTTATGTGGAGTGAATTAATCGTTGTCCACCACTTTAGGACGCGAGTGAGTTAGCTTCGGCACATTTGTAAATGTCCTAATCTCTTGTGTTACCTTCATTAGGGTGTCAGGACGTGGACGTGGTGGTGGTAGGCGTGGGAGGCCTAGATGGCAGGAGGAGTCATTACCGGATAATATTCTAGCATAGGAGGAAGAGGTTGGTTAGGCCAACGTGGTCGAACCGGTTAATCAGTAGGCCATGGGCGCTTTGGCTCGTGAAATGGTAGGAGCTTTGCGGGAATTCATGGACATTCTTAGAGCTAAGAATCAAATCCAGGTCCATGTTGCTGAGATAGGGCCGTCGTTTTTGAAGAGAGAGTTCTTACGGTCGAATTTGGATGAGTTTGTGGAGGATCCAAAAGAGCCACTGGAGGAGGTGGTGAAAACGTTCAAGATGCTTGGCATCGATGATGATGGGTTGAGAGTGACCTTGGCATCCTTCCAACTGAAGGGAGATGCAGGTCAGTGGTAGAAGTTTGTGCGGGAACACATTAGAGGGACTTGGAAACTTTTGTTCCAGGACAACTTTTTACCTCCCATGGTTAGGGAGAAGTTGAGAGAGCAGTTCTTGAAACTTAAGCAGCTTAACACACCAGTAGTCAAGTTTGAGGCTGACTTTACTAGTCTGTCGAGGTTTGCACTTGAGCTTGTAGCGATAGAAGAACACCGTTGCTTAGAGTTTGAGAAGAGGCTGAGGACTGGAATACTATTCAAGGTGGCCATGTCCATGATTCGGGATTACGGTCGTCTTGTGGAGGCAGCGGCTCACTTAGAGACCATGATTCAGATTGAGGAGGAGCGGATGAGGGGCTCCAGACAGAGGAACCAGAGGTTCAAGGGGATACTCGGGGCAGTAAGAGGCAGAGGGGTTCCAACCCACAGCAGTCCTAGGGAGCAAAGTCTAGATCCACTTTTCTTATACTGAGTTCTGGTCAGGGAGAGGTAGACAAGGAGGGATCACTTCTTTCAAGTGTGGTCAGCTGGGCCACAAGTCTGTAGTACAGCCCAACATTAGCCACCAAGCTTTTGCAACAATTGATTTTCAACCCAGATATAATTTCAAAACATTTGAGTATCGTTTTGGTGCAAAGAATTTCATCCCACTCTGCCTCACAAAACAAAATTGTATTGTCTACAAACTGAATGTGAGATGCCCTTGCTTTATCCTTACTGATCACTGCACCCTTAAGCAACCTCAAACCCTTCGCCCTTATTAGGAGCATGTTGAAGATTTTGTTCTTAATTATGTTGCCATTGACTATATTTTATTTGGTTTGTGAAAAACGGGTTGAATGTGATTTAGACAAATTGACTGGAATGAACCTAAAATTATTATTGTGATCCATAAAGTTTTCGGCCATGGTCTATCTTAGTGTGTTTATTATTTTAGATGTGGATATGTGGTATGAAGGTATAAGACATGTTTTAAATTAATTGGGTTTCTTAATTAGAGGACTTAATGATTGTTTTATTTAGATCTGGTCTCATCTCCTATCCTATTAGGGTTTGTATATATTTATATATATGTGAATCAAAGGGTTGTCAACTCCATTGAAAGACAATTTAAAGATTAGGAGAAGGAGGGGAAGAGCCAATGCTCGGGTTTTTCAATTGTGAAAATCATTGTTTAATATCTCATGACAATGATGAGAATAAAGGTACATATTTCAATCAGTTAAAGTTGTTTAATCTAATCATATTATTATGATGTTTTAAATCCTGATATATAGATCTTGAAAATCTTATAGTATGTTCAGCCCCTTAGTGACAATGTTAAAAAGGAATGGTGATAATGGATCTCCCTGTCATAGACCCCTTAAAGTAGAAAATTCAGAAATTAGGCTACCGTTCACTAAAACTGAAACTCTTGTGGAAGATACACTAGACTTGATTGACGTACTCCATTTATTACCAAATCCAAAGCTTTCCAACATATTGAACAATAAACCCCCAATTTAAATTATTGTATGCTTTCTTGACACTACAACAAAAAAAGGTTATTACGGCGTGCAATGCACGCTGTAAAAACCCTTCTACGATGTGTAGTGCGCGTCATATTATGATCAGCCTTGTAAAGTCATTTACTTTCAACGACATGCTTCGTACGCCGTTAAAAGCTGTTTAACAGCAGATTTTGTACGTCGTTATTACTTTTTCTATGACTACTTTTGCACGCTGTTAATTGCGGAGACAAATAACAAGCTGATTGTGCGCCGTAAAATATGTAATACAACGACTTATTATGCCTGCTGTAGAATATGTAGTTTTATTTTATTTTATTTTATTTTAAATTCATCAGGTTCTATTTGACTAATTTTCTACAATCTAACAAATATTAAAAACAAGCATCACAAAATATTAATCAACCACCAAAATATTATTTGAAATATCAAAAAGAAACTATATCCATAAATTATAAACATTCAACAATTGTCTATAGATTCCAAACATTCGAAAACTATATCCTTAAGTTCTAAACTGTACAAAAATTTTAAACCATCCAAAACTATGCATATCTAACTTTCTAAACATATCGACAACTATTAAGAGATTATCTAAAACTGCCGACAACAGTTCCTATAGCAGTTGCAGTTGCAGCTATAGCAAATCCACTTGCTTCTATCACAAGGACAAGGGTGCCCAATGTATGTGTTAAGGCACCTAAACCCGCAGCAATAGCTGGAGCAACTAACCCTGTTGCATTTCTTGCCTGCATGACAAAGGAAACTTCACATAAGTACAAAAACCAACAACTCAGGGACAAAAATATTTCTTGAGGTATTAAGAAATGATCAAGAAATTTCTAAAAAGTCAAAAATACCTTCCCATTATCTCTACTTTTTTGCTCATTTTTTTTGAAAAAATCCAAGAAGCCATTCTCAAACACTTTAGCTTTTTCTTACCTTATATATTATCCAAATAAATAGTTTGAAGCACCAGAATTATAGATTAGGAGTATAAGAGTACAAGTTTCAAAGTTGAAAGTACACCAATGAATTATTAGATGCTAGGATATGATGACTTTGTATTGTACCAATGATACATTTCTCATGCCCTCATTCAAGGTGGCGCCTTGCACCAATTACTAAAGACAGTTTCTTCGAAACATCCCTTGGAATAGTTGAGCCCTCACCCATCAGTGTGTATCATATAATTCAATTCACCTACAAACAATTGCGTTACAAGTATTACAAAGAGAACCATGACTAATGCAATTATAAGTTTCCAGAATAGCAATTAGCAAACTATAAGTAAAACATAAAGCAAGCAGTGTAACTGAATTAGATGCAATATCTTCTGCATGCTAACTGATTCCCCGTTAGAAGCATCAAGGCCCAAACACTCATAAGCACCCTTGAAAATTGTAGCAAGCTAATGAGAAGAGAAAAATAGTAAATTGATCACAAATCCAGATGATTTTAGTAATTGACTTACTTGGTTGATGCAATCACGACCAAAATATTGTACACAACAGCAACAGAGTGACTTCCATACCAAAACTTCAAAAGGAAGAAGGAAAAGGGGGAAGAGTACATGAAACATCAGCATGCATCTAAAACATTAATAAGCAGCCAGCAACACTTCTAACTATCACCAAATTACAAACCATTAATCAGTTGATACCATAGATTTCTAAGCATTTAATTAAATCAAAATAAAACCTTTTTTGATTGGGCTGGTCTTAGCTTTCTCTTTGTTTTATTTTGCAAGGCTATTTTTGCTGACTTCAGATATTAAGCTTAAGAAACTAGGATAACAAAAAATAGATAATTCAAAGGAAAATATAAATAAATTTCTAGTTCAAAGAATCAAAATCACCCTTCACATGTTGGATGTAGAAATAAACAGAAGCCTTTGAAGTAATTTCTTGTGTAGGGTCCTTCACTATTTTGCCATATGTTTACCATGTTGGATGTACTTTTCTAAACTATTATTTTCTGAAGGGTAATTATATTTGCTTTTCATCCCTGACATTCTAAACACATTTCTATATAAGAATGTTGGCAAAATTAAATGTGTCAAAATGTCTTGTTTATCACAACAACAAAAAATGCAGCTAAGGAAATTAAAGTAACAAGCTGTTAATAAAACCTTATGCTCAAATATAAACCAAATCTATATGTTCATATTTATGATTAGGTATTTTCATCCAACTGATAATGGTGTGAGTTCAGCACAATATTGGCACCTATAAATGGTTGCCTCATAGGATGGGGTATATACCTTAAAGAAAAGAATCCACATGGACCAGGAAGAGGGATAGAAAAGCAAATCCAATAAATATACCAAAATGGAAAGGGGGGGAAAGAAAAAGTAAAATAACAATAACAGATAATGAAATTGAAAGTGACTTAACTAAAGAATTGCATTTGAACTCTGATTATGACCTAATTTAGTTGACATTAATAGAAAAGGCCATATACTTAATAATTTAGATCTCAGGGAAACCATAGTGAATTAAAATCATGCCTGTTTGATCTTGGCAGACATGTATATTCTAGGTTGAGCTTGACTTGAATTCAGTCCAACTTTACCTAACCTAATTTGCACTCTTGTAAAATTGGTAAATTTAGTCCAGTTTTGTATAACAACTGTAAAATCTGTAAAGAGATTAGCATGTACCATTCCATTAATAATTTGAATAGTAAAACTTCTAGTTTGAAATTTTGAGACATTTTCCAATTATTTAGTAGGTTTTAACTTACAGTTGAATATCTTCTTTGGTATCTTCCCGTTGTTAAGTGAATAAAGAAAGGTCTTCATAGTATCAGCACTAAATTGAGCAGTATACTGAGATGCACACCTAATCACTTATTAGCACACCATCAAAGTGGTAAGAAACCAACCGAAAACAAAACAAACTAGAACAAAACAAACACCAAAACGAATTACAACAAAAACAAACAACAAAGCACCAAAACCAACTCAGACCCAAAAACATAAAACCATCTAATCATGAGAAAAACCAGCAGCTACCCTTTGCATCAGTGCAACCAAAGCCAAATTAAATTAGAAGAGGCAAAATCAATCAACCAACGACACACATTTTGCAATGCATCAATAAATAGTTCTCAAACTCCCAGAGGCTGCTCAAACTCCCTTGTCTGCTTAAACTCCCCCTTGATGCAAATCTAATCTGCAATAACACAATCTCTGAGGCATTAACAACAACAGCACTTGACAGCATCAGTAGCATCACCCACTAGCTATCCCAGATCTATAAATGAAAACAACCCAAACTTCATAGGTATCCTGAAATTTGATTCTAAATAGAAAGCAACTCAGTCATTGGTGCCATCCTAGAACTCAATTTCAACTTTGCCGAAAATTTGATGAAGTCTAGAATTTAAGCTGATATAAAGCAAAGCAAACCCATTTTTCTCTCTAACTTTTAAACCCACAAAGCAAACCCAAAATTTTTAATCAGCAAAACAGAATCTTTATTGATGAAGAAAAGTACATTTCATATGAGATTACATCAATAAAGACAATGTTGGTGAGGAGCCAACACTAGCTGGACAAAACAAAACAAAGGAACATTATAGGTTGCCAAGCTGACCTTACGTTAGGGATAGAGGGTTGAGTGACTGTGAGTCCAAAATTAGGTAGTGGACGTATGTGAGATTGAGGGTTGAGTGAAGAAAGTTCCTAAACTTTTCTAACCTCTTCTATGCAGGTTTGTTTGGGCTGGAACTTTGTTATAGAAGGTTTTGGTGAGGTCTTAGTGACTAATTGGAGAAGCTGATTGATTGTTCTTGTTGTAAACATTGCATAGGAAATTTTTTTCGTGGGTTAAGTGATGGGAGTACTATCTTTTCAGAGTTTGTTATATTTTGGCTTACTACTATCTTTTCATTTTTGTTTCTCTCATTCACCTATCCTTTAATTCTGAGCTGGGAGAGTATGAGGGTTGAGCTTGTGAGACCATATATAGTGTGAGCCTTGCTGACAGGTCTAACATCACATTTGCTGTGATTTGTTACACTTAACTATTTTATCTGCAGGTCTATGAGCTGGTACCCTGTGTAAGGGAGATGTTTGTCGTGGGTTGAGTGAATGAGAGATCTACATTTTTTAAGTGTTTTCTCTTATCCATTTCTCTTATCCCTTTCTTTGCTCAGCTTGTTGAGCTTGAGTGTTTTTGTGTGGTTTGAGTTTGTGAGGCTCGCTTAGTAAGTTTTGCTACGGGTCTAAGCATAGCTTCCTGTAGGTTGTGTTTTTACTCTCTGTTGCTACGCACAGGCAGTGCTAGGGTGCTCATTAAAGGTTTGATAAAGGTTGTTCTATATTGGTTAGACTTTGGAGGACTCTCAGAGGGCCAAGCTACAAAGATGCGCCAGTCTTTGAAGTAGTTCTCAAATAGGATTGTTGGTGTTCTTTTTAATTCTGATATTGTACATAGTTGGCTTTTTGGTTATCTATTTTGAATGTTGTATTCAGTATAAGACTATTTATGGGCTGAAACTGGAATATATTGTTTTATCTTTTGTTGTGTGTTGCTACTATGAGTTTGTTGCTAGGCTGTTGCTCTTCTACTCTGTCGAGCAAATGTTGCACTGCTATAGTGTGTTTGTTGATCTGCTATGTTGCCCACTGTATTGCTATAGGCTTTGCGGTTGTGCTCTATGCTGCTGTGTAATAGTTGTTAGTGCGGTCTGGGAGTTTTTTGCTATCCTGTAATCCCGAGATAGTTTAATCTATTCTTGTTCAGGTTCTCTATTTTGTTATGTATATGGAGGTTGAATAGGTGTATGGCTACCTGTTAGCCTTTTATTTGTTTTTAGGTCTGTTTGCTCATTTCTTGCTTTGTATAGTTGTAGGCCTTGGGGCATGCCCCTTGTATTTTGTATCTTTCTTTTGTTTTATTTTATAACTTATTCACTCGAAAAAAAAAAAAGAAAAAAAAAAAACAGAGGAACAAACACCCAATATTCTCTTATTCCGCTCCATTCACACACTCCAAAAGCAGACACAACAAGGCTACTTCCTAGATGCATTAGCTGACACCTATTCGCACACATGCTATTTAAACATATCAAGGAAGACATCACACACTAAACTCAGAATCACCTAATGGAGATTGGTAACAAACAATAGAAAACCCAAAACCAACTAATAAGTACCTAGCAATTGGACGATATCGAGTTCTACACTAATATTACCAATATGGCAGCAACCAAGAAGCTAATATGTTGAACACCAAAGCATATTTTAAAAATTGCAAGCAAGGATTTAACACTACCAGCCAAGATTTATATATTACTACATTTTTTCAATTATTAGAATTGCAAATTGAAACATTATGGTAGTGTTTATATGTGTGATAACCCTGTTCCGTACCATGCTAATTGGTCTTTATTATGAATGTGATTATGTGTCTGATATGATTTTGTGTGCCATTTATGTGAATATATGTGGTTTTGAATTTCTATCTGTTCACCGTAGGAATATCTGTTCAACTTACTATTATAAACTGAAAATTGAAGGCCTTATCGGCCACAGAAACCGAAATTGACTACGCCATTGTGATTAGCGTAATTTTTAGAGCCTACGGTGAAATTTAATTGAAAATTGATTCGGATCAGATTAATTAGATCAAATTGATGGTGTAGTGCTCAAATTATTTAATATTGATAATTATGATTAATGGGACTTATATAAAAAAAGGGCACTATACACTCAACTCCTCTCTTTTATTCATTTTGGCTGAAATTACTCTAAGGAAAGAGAGAGAGGGTCGGCTAGAGAGGGAAAGAGGAAGAATTGGGCAATTTTGGCTCAAGGCTTGAGAATTGGAGGTTGAACTCAAAGAATTAGCTAGAATTTGGGTGTTTGAGGCTCCGGGGTGAGTAAATTCATGGATATTAGCTTGTAACTTTGGAAATTCAAAGTTAAATGATGATAAGGAACATGAATTGAAGTGATTATGATGAAAATGAGTTAGTTTTGATAAATTGGAAGTCAATATACACATGCATGTAGGAAATTTCCATGAATTTGTATGTTTGAGCTTGAAATACATGATCCATGTTGAATCTTTGATTGAAGTTCATGTTTTTAACCATCTTTTCATCATCTAAGTTGAGAATGAGGGTTATATCTCACATGCATGTACAATTCATAAGAGTATGAGTTTTGAATGCATGAATTTGTTATGCTGGAAATAAGTTTGGTGTAAATTGGGACATGTATGTGATTAATTTGTGAAATTGAGCTTCATAATGTAATAAATTTGGTGTTGGATCATGTTGATACATGTATATGTGAAGTTTAAGCCATAATATACAAGATATGTTGAGTTGAATGCAAGTTTGAAGCTCAAGAACAATTCTGGATTTTCCAGAATTTGGGATGTCCGCTCGAGCGGGGAAGGCGCTGCTCGAGCGGGAAATACGAGCCCAGAACTTTTTGCAGACATGATGTCCGCTCGAGCGGGGAAGTTCACGCTCGAGCGGGGAGCTATGTAGAATGACCTTCAGCTTGAGCGTCTGAGTTCATGCTCGAGCGTAAAAACGAGGCAACCAGTACTTTTGTAGACCTAGTGGGTCCGCTCGAGTGGGCAAGTCCACGCTCGAGCGGGGGCCCCTGTTTGTGAAATTTTGTAAATGTGTCCTGTGTTTCATTTTCCATTCTCTTTCACTTCTAAGTACTCTTAGGCATGCATTAAGCATTGTAAATGAGTTAAAAGGATAAGAATGAAGCCTAAAGAGGAATATGTGAATTAAGAACGGATTGAATTGTTTGTGACCCATTGTGTTCATGGAATGTGTAGGGTCGAGCTCCAGGGCAAATCATCCAGCCGATCACTGTGAGTAATATCTTAATAAAGATATCTGAAGTATGTTATTTGTCCAATTACTTACTTCTATGTAAGTCTTATAAGTTCGTTAATTCGAATGAATGGGCCGAAGGCCAGCTTGACATGAATGAAAGTATGAACGGGCCAAAGGCCAGTTTGACATGAATGAAAGTATGAATGGGCCAAAGGCCAGTTTGACTGGAATGAAAGTAGGAATGGGCCAAAGGCCAGTTTGACATGAATGAAAGTATGAATGGGCCAAAGGCCAGCTTGACATGAATGAAAGAATGGTTGGGCCAAAGGCCAGTCTGACATGAATGAAAGAATGGATGGGCCAAAGGCCAGTTTGACATGAATGAAAGAATGAATGGGCCGAAGGCTGTTTGACATGAATTGATTGGGCCCGAGGCCGTTCAATGTGTTTGGAACCACAGTTACTTGACCTATGTATATATATATATTAGATAGAAATATGAATTGGGCCCAAGGCCGTTTGGTGCATATTGTTCTAAGTACCGTTCGTGTAACTTCTTTATTTGATATTATTCACTGGACTTTCGCTCACGCTCATTCATGTGTCTGTAGGTGAGCCAAGGGAGGTCTAAACCTAGCCTGAGTAAAGTTTGTGTGGAATAACCAAGGTTTTGAAGAGTCAGCCCATACGTCTCACGCACGAGACTCGTCTTCGCCCTTTTGCTATTTTATTATATTTTGTCATGTTGGCGAGGACCTTGGACTACGATTGTATATAAGTTTTGGATAGGCTGACTAGGACTTGGATGATCTTTTATGTGCAGAACTTTATGTTATTGCATATTTTGATGTGAGTTATTAACATATGTGCATGTGGTTTGTTATGACGTGCCATGTATGCACAGCTCTATGGACAAAGGTTTGAAATTGCTTCCGTTTGGCCCCCTTTACTCTGATGAGTTATGTTTGGTTTGGTTCAAGGCCGTAGGTAATCTTGTGATTACTGGCCGGTTATGTCCTTAACGCATAGGGGTGGGTTTGGGTCATGACAATATGCATGTGACTGTTATATTAAAAAATATTAGATTTGATATAACTATCATAGCTAATGAGAGTATATGTGTACATATAACTATCACAGCAACTTACATAGTTTTCCAGATGTAATATGAGGACTAATCGTAATGTAGTTAAGTCTTAGTTGGTTTCTAATCTAGTCACTAGTAGTAGGGGAGAAGAGTTTAATATACTAGTATGGTGGCAGCAGATGGAAATTGAACATGTTTTTAGTTATGATCATTGGAAGCAACAATTCAATTGTATTTTTCTCCTTTGTTGTGTTTTTTTATCTATATTTATGTTATGTGCAGGAAATTGAACCATTTTAGTATTACCTTGCAGATAATTTTTTTAATATATAGATAATGGATATTTGGTCCTTTTAATTCAAATTCCAAACTTGAAGTACTTGCATTTTGCAATTTTACTTGGTATTTTATACGGCAAATGCTACAAATTCTGATAGTCTCATAAACACTCACAAGGTTAGGCCTAAACTAAATATGCAAATTGTTTTCTTTCTGAAGATCCATTGAGAAGTGTCATGCACAAAAAAATTAAGGTTAGGAAAATGGTTGCTGACTGTATAATGCAAATCTTTGTTTTTGTGGCATTTAACCAAACACTATATGCTCAATTTTATCACCACCCAGAATAAGTTCTTTAAACATATTAGCATGCTTTTTCTCTATACTAGTCATCTTCAATCTCCAAAGATTAACTAACTTATCTATATTGATTTAAGCAACAGAATGTGTGTATATATATCCCAATAATAGCATACGATTCAGAGGCTCCAACAGGTTTTGGCTCTATGAAACCTACAAGGAAAGATATGGTGATCATTGTTTGTCAGTCAATTTATTGAATGAAGAATTATTTACAAGTTAATCAAACCATAGACTTAATTTTTGTCCCCTCATTCTGGAGGACGGACAAGGATGCCCTTCTTAAACTAAAATATCACTATGTGTAGACACCCCATTTTTGACCGTCCTCAAGACTTGGATGTTCTTGCAGGTACATCCGATAATGAGTTTGATTGCTTGTCGAGCGCTCGAAGTCTGCGGTGGAACGCCACAGGTTTGAGCTTTCCAAACCCTACATCCATTCTGTCTCATCTTTGGACCATGTTTAGGTCCTTTCAATATGTTGATGATGGCCTGCCGGGCATCCTTGGGCACTACCGGCCATTGATGTGCCCTGCCGGCCACCACTGATGGCTGGCCGGCAACCAGTGCATCAGTAGATATTTTTTGATATTTTGTGCCAGCTGTTTGCACAAATTAAAGCATCTTCCAACACGTGTGTGGCTAGATCTTTTTGAGGGGATTTTTCATTCTCTATATATAGAAGCCCTCTCTTGCATATGGAGGGGTTAGAAAATTTTGAAGACAAAAAAATTCTCTCTCTCTCTCTCTCTAAAATTCTCTATCTCTTGATATTTTGTGCCTTATAGCCTAAATTCTCTACACTTCTGCATATAAGCCCTTGATCAAACTTGATCACCATTAAGTTGAGGCTACTTGAGGCCCTCTTTGAGCTTTAGAAGAGGACATTGGCTTGGTTTGGCTTGATTTTGTTGCCTAAATTGCATCTTGTCTTCAAGAGGTACAATACTTGTTTTGCCATCTTTACATACTGTTTTGAGGCTGGTTTTGACGTCTAAAAAGCTCTGTTTTCATGGTCTAAAAATAGTGGTTTGAGGTTTGATTGTAGTTAGGGGTAGTTCACCCTTTTTGTTGCTTGATTATTAAGTTGTTGTGCCATCGTTCAAAGCTTTTAAATCAACCTTTTTGGCCCTTTTAACCTCTAAATTTTAGAGGATTTTCAGTGGTATAAACCATGTTTTGAAGTCCAAAATGGGAGGGGTTGGCCTCCTCTCCTTGTGTCTTGCTTCCATACCTAGGTTGCTTTACATGTTAGCATGATTTTCTAGTTTAGCCTAGCTTAATTCAAGAATGTTTTAGGCTTTATTTGGCATGTTTCAACTCTGTTTTGGGCTGCTTGGAGCACTTGAGGCTTGCTTTGTATGTTTGTAGTGCAATTGTGCTTAATAGTTTAGCTTGTGCTATGTTTTACCCTCTTATTCTAGCTATTTTTAGCTTACTTCAAACATGTTTTAGGACTCCTCTTAGGCTGTTTTAGGACTGTTTTGAAGTGTTTGTACCTTATGAGCTTTGTATTGCATGCCTATAGTGTATTGATCATCACTAGTTTGGTGTTTCCAGCTTTTAAACATGATTTACATGAGTTGCTTGCATGTTGTAGTGTCATTTTGCATGCAATTGCAACACATATAATATCTGCAACCTCCCTCATTTCATCACTTTTTCATTTTCTTTGAGGGGTGGTTGACCTTAGGGTTGTGTTTAAGCTTGAGATTGAGATTGAGATTTGTGCTTAGTGGTTTTAATCCTCTTTTGAGGGTTTCTATTAACCAACGGCATGATCTCTCTCATGCCTTAAATCACCCCTTAGTTGACACCTCTCTCATTAGAGGACACTCACCTTGGACTAAATCAACTAAAGAATGTGTTGGTAACTTAAAATGAGTAAACAAAAGTGATAAGTAAAACTTGAGCAAGATAAGCATGTTGTGTTGCATTGCATGTGTTAAATCAAACGTTGTATGGAACACAAGGAAGATTGAAGCATTTCATACTCAAAGTGATGAAATGAGTTAATCTCCTTTGTCTCCATTGCCTTTGATCACACATGACAAGGTGATGGCCTCGAGTCTTGTTTTGTGCATTTATTGAAATTGTACTCCTTGGTTCTTTGACCATCATGCATCGAAGATGCTTGGTTGGTGGTTTTGGATCCAAGAGTGCCACTCCTTTGAGGTTTTGAGATGATAAGGAGAGGCACAGTACAAATAAACCCCTGGAAAAACCTTATTTTTTCTCTGTTTGTGTTCTGTTGCAGTGTGGTGACTCAGAGCACCAGTGGCCCGCAGTGGCTCACAGTTGGCCGGCAAGGCACATTTTTGGCCAGCAGGGAGCCGATAGCAACCTACCATGGCCGGCAGGCCACTGGTGCAATCCTCAGAAAGTTTTTGGTAAGGTGGAGCAGAAAGGTTTTGAAGTGTACTCAACCCTGCAAACAAAGCATCTCAAGAGCAAAATGGTGGCTTTTCGGGGTGAAAATCGAGCACATGCATCCTTTACTTCCCAAAGCAGAGCTGTGGTAGTGTAGTTTAGATATTTCGCATGATTAGTTAGTGCGCATTTGCTTTAATTAACTAGTTTGCTAATTGGTTAAGTGTTGTAATAATTAGTAATTAGTTTGCTAGTTATTCATTTGATTTGTAATAATTAGTCTAATTAGTTTAATTAGATTAATTAGCCTAGCTTAGCTTAGATTAGCTTAGCTCTTATTTATTTGGAATCTCCTTCGCGAGGGCACAATGTTGTAATAAGTGTGCGTGCGTGTGTGCATGTCTTCCAACCCCACGTCTTTCTCCCTTTTATTTATTCGCTTTCGATGGTTAGACTAGAGACATTTTCAATTAACATACCTTATGCTTGCATGTTTGCATCCATTCATTTGTCTTGGATGCACCGAGGCTCGGCACATCATTCAAACTACATTGCAATTTCAATACACTTCTTCGAATAGGTGTTTAAACGCATGTTGTTTAAGTTGCTTTGTACGCCATATTAATAGCCGAGCCTATTAATTGCATTATTGCATGTGTTGCATTAGGCATCTTGTATAGTTAGGGTCATGCATCTTTCTAACTAGTTTTTGTTTAGGCTTGGAGTACTTGGTAAGCTTTTATGCTTTAGCATGCTTGCATTAGTGTGATTGCCATATTGCCATGTTTCACATATTTGCCATGAGGCTACGTGCTTACTTGCTAAACTGCATAAATGCCTGTGGAGAGGCTTGGTTGCTTGAATTGGAACAATTCAATGATTGTATGTTTTAAGCCCACTTTGTTGTTGCAAATCATGTTTTAAGCTCACTTGAGGGTGGCAAATTCAAACAATTTTCGAAAAACAAACATGAGTTGAATTCGTTCCAATTCTTGCGATTTTAGTCTATACTTGCTTGTGTGCGTCACATGGTAAAGTTAGCTAATAACCAGAATAAGAACACTAAATGTTTATAAAAGAATATATCATGATTAGTAGAGGCCGATCTTTTGATCGGGCGAGCGGGGGTGCTCATTTCAGGACCTTCCCCTCGTACCCAAGTTCCTGAGCCGAGGCAACTTTGGGGATGACGGACACGTGGCCTTTGGCGCGAGTCATGGTTTCCTAAATTTCCCCAAAATAAAATATTTAGGTGGCGACTCTGTAATCTGGCAAAGCAGTCCAGTTTTGGCATTATTTGATTCAAAATCAATTTTTCAAAATGATTTGCCAGATTGGACTCTTTGGTGATTATTAGTTTCACATTACACTTGTAAGACTAGATTCAAAACCACAGGTAGAGTCCGAACTGCGAGGGTCTTTCTTTTCAAACCCTTTCCGAAAGGTGCGGGGGTGAGGAAAAAGGCGAGCCCACAGTTTCTAGCGACTCTGCTGGGGACTCGAACTCATGATATGTTGTTTTATCTACACTTATGTGTTTCTTTGCATTGCATTTGCATTGGTGCGCTTAAGTCACTGTGTTTTCCATCTGCTATTCTTGAGCGGTTTGTCGGAGGCTTGCTTGAAAAAGTTTTCCATAAGGCTGACCAGTTGCGGGCTCTGCCATGATGGGAACACAACCCTTGGATCTGGACTACCGCTATACCGTTTGATCCACCTTTCACTTCTCGGTGATAGGTGCGAGAGGTATATTAGGTAGTCTTGCTGAGGTACCCTTTTTGACTAATCGACCTAGTTATATATTGGAAGCCATATAGACTGTTCCAAACTAGGACAGGTTGCTCACCTGAATGCATGATTGTATGTAACCGTTTGTTTGCGTAGTAAATCCCTAGCTCTTGACGAGATTAGGATAGGGTAACCTATCCCATCATAGGGGTGTTTTGGCTCTCACTTGGTTGGTATGTGCTTTTAGAGTGTAACTTTGCAGGAATGTATGTATTAGTTGCAAGTCTGCGTATCAGTTTGAGGCAGAAAATTTGCGCCAGAAATCAATGTTTGAGTTCAGTTATCCAGCTTAAGATTGCAATTGTGTGTTGTCTCTGTCTGAGCCGAGATGCTGTGCATTTTTCGATTTTTGTTTCTTTTTGCTTTATTTTTCTTTTTGCAAGGTAGTGTTTCACAATTGCTTCAGACGAGGCAATTACCACCCGAGCACTCTAGACTCGAGTAAGGCGGATTTACCGATCTTAGGATCTTATTAGAGGACAACCAGCGTTTGCTTCACTACCCCCGGTTACCAGACGGAGAAGAGTTAGGCATAGCTCACCGGTTCAGTAGTCGCCAAATCAGCAGTTACTGACTACTTCACCGGTGCTCAGTTGAACCTAGTTATCTGCTTCAACTTCAAAAAGGGAGGACACACCAGTTCTGATAAATCATCACCCCTCAGTCAATATGAAAGATGTGATGCGTCAACTTCAACTTCAGAGCCTATCCTCCGATCTCACTCATCATTTTGAAAGCATGTTTGCTATATTTTATTCTATGTTAAAAGTTAATAACTTATCTAAAAAAAATAAAGTTTTAAAACTTATAATTATCACGTAAACTGTACAAAACCCAAAATAGAAATCAACATAAATGGCTCATTTAAATTAACAACAAACATCACCATAATAAAAGTAGCGACAACATCCCTATATCTCAGAAAGTTTTCAATCCACTTCCCACTTCATACATCATTCTAGTGGCCCCAAAGAAAAAAAAAACTAACAGCCATCATTTGTGTGTTTTGTGGTTGGTGCACATGAGATAATAATCGGAAAGGTAAAAGTGGAAAAAATTGATAATAATACTAAAATTTAAACAATGGACCATGTATTAACTTATAATATAATCACATTGCACAACCAAAACGACAGGATTGCTTCCATTGACAATGCACAAAGCAAAAAACAGATAAAAAGAAAGAAAAAGGTAAATAATCCCACTGTTATGCATCATATATAACAGATGTTTTTCATAACTCAAAAGTTTGACATTCACACTATATCTTGTATGACTCAAGGAACCTAAAAACCAAAAATAAAAAAACCTCACAAAACAATTGAGTTCCTATGAACCCAAAAGCCAACACACTACGTAGCAGCACTAAAAACACTAATGGTGGTTAGAAGCATAGGTTGAGATTGAAAAAAAAAAAAAAATTGTAAGAAAGTAATGACCAACGCTTCTGCTCCCAATCCTACAATAACATTTTTTTTTTTTTCCAATTGAAGCAGACCATGGTTAGGCAACAATGGCAGTATAGTGAGGAGGAATAAGGGCAATTTTGTAAGACAAATGATGAGAATATGTAAAATCTACACTTTGGCAATTTCAGTTTAAAAAAAAAAAAAGAAAGAAAAACAAAATTTTTAATCACATATTTTCTACTAATTTATGATTAAACAAAATTCCTTAAGGGCTGAGTTTTTCTGGTCTCATGGATTAATATCGGATTTGACCTACAAATTCTTCACTTCCTCTTGTAACTATTCTTGCTATGTAAGTAGAGAAACTAACTGAATAAAATGGAGAGGGAGAGAGAGAGAGAGAGAGAGAGAGAGAGGGGAATCCAAACATACCCAAAGAAAGAAACCCTTCCCCTCCAAACCGTCGATCGTTGTCGTCACCGAACCGCCTCACATGGGAGGGAGCGCACCGTTCTAGATCAAAATCTTGCTCCGCTGAACTAGTCTCCCTTTCGAACTGTCTCTCTTCTCCCTCTCCTCTATTATCCGATTTACAGCTTTCTATGTTCCTTTAGAACCCAATTAGAAGCCAAACAGTTGTATATTGATATAAAAAAATTACTCCTACTTAATTTTTTGGTCATTGGCGCCATATACTATTTTATTTTGGCGTATAATTTTTTTGGGTCATACCATTAACGGCATAAATTGTGTGTCGTGAAAAATAAAATATGTTTAACGATTGACATACGTGTGTTGTGTATAGTTGATGTATTAACGGCATGCCGTATGCATGTCATAGAAAGTTTTATTATTTACGACAAACATTGCAAGTCATAAAAAAATCATCATTACTACCATTCACGACCTACGCAATAGGCACGCTGTGGTTGGAAAAGTGTTTACGACGTGCAAAAAATGCAAGTCATAAAAGTGAGAGACTACGGCGTGCATTGATTGTATGTCGTTGATATGGTGTCGTAAAAAGTCAGTTTTGTTGTAGTGTGAAGTCCAATTTTATTATCACCTTGTTCTTGTGTTTACCTTTCCACTTTTATTATCACCCCTTTCTTGTGTCTACCTGTGATAATCCCATTCTATGATTTACTATTAATTACTAATTATACTTGTGATTATGTGCTTAATGTGAATTTGAATGCTAATTATGTGATTATGTGTAGTTTTGAATTCATATCTATCCACCGTAGGAAAATCTATTTTGTGTGCTGTAATAAATTGAAATTGAGGGTCGTAGAGACGCCATAAATCAAAATTGATTATACCATTGTGATTAACATGATTTTTAGAGCCTACGATGAAATTTAATTGAAAAATGATTTAGATCAAAATACTTAGATTAATTTGATTTAATGAAGCCCATTTGATTAATCCTAAGCTTTGATTATCCAATAAGATTAAGGAAGCATAGATATATGCTAATTCGAGATGATAACAGGGGTATAAAATGGACACGGTTTCTGGCACTCTTTTATGATAAATATTTCCTGCAATTTGTTTGCGATAGAAAGGTGTCCGAATTTAAAGGGCTAAAGTAAGGCAATATGATTGTAGATGAGTATAAGGCCAAGTTCATTGAGTTGGCTAGGTTTTCTCCGCACATGGTTAACACTGAATATAAGAAGGCAAGAAAGTTTGAGAGTGCTCTTCGTGATGATATATTGGAAAGAGTGAATGTATTAAAACTGCCCACTTATGTGGACGTGCTAAATTAAGCTTTGATGTATGAAACTACCATGGCTAATCAGAGTAAACCACTAGCTGACTGGAAAGCTAAAAGGCAGAGCTTTTTCTCAAAGAAGAGATTGTCAAAAAAGTAAAATATGGGATCCTCGAGAACTTCGGGCTCCACCAGAGATTCGACATCAACTTGTACGCAGTGTGGCAAGAAGCATCGCGGGGTTTGTTACTATATTTTCGGGGCTTGCTACAAATGTGGTGAAATGGGACATATGGCAAGTGATTGCACCCAAACCGAGCAACAAAGAAGTGGGAAACCAACTGCTAGTGACTGGATCCATCCTAAAACTGAGTAACAGTACAAGGCCTGCTGCTACCAGAGACACAATGAGGCAAGGGAGAGTCTTTGCCCTTGTCCCAGATGACACACGAAATACTGAAGCTGTTGTCTCATGTATTATCTCTATATGCAATCAAGATGCTTGTGTTAATTGATTCCGGATCAGCACATTCCTTTGTGTCTACTATATTTGCATCTAGATTGGCTAAACCCCTAGAATCGTTGCCATATTTGTTATGTGTATCTGCTCTATCTTGGGAATTTGTATTGTATACATCTGTGTATCGTGTTTATGATATGCGAATTGTCAGTGCTACCTTGTATGTGGATTTGTTACCCTTGGGCATTAGACACTTTGATGTAATTCTGGGTATAGATTGGTTGTCTAAATACTATGTCACTATCAACTGGGTAACAAAACGAGTTATGTTTAGACCGCTAGGACATGTTGAATTTGAATTTGTGGGTAATGGGGTAGTGCCTCCACCTTATCTGATTTTAGCAATGAAAGCGTGTAAACTGATTAGGAAAGGGTGTCAGGGTTACTTGTGTAGTATCTTGACTGAACAATCTGTAAATGTTAAAATGGATAGTATTTCTGTTGTTAGAGAATTTTCGAATGTATTTGCCAATGAACTACCAGGAGGATTGGTTGATAGAGAAATAGAGTTTACCATTGATGTTGTCCCAGGCACCCAGCCTATTTCAAAAAACCTCTACAGAATGTCTGCTACTAAAATGAAAGAAATGAAAGAACAGTTGCAAGACTTGCTCGAAAAAGGGTTTATCTGACCAAGTACTTCGCCATGGGACGCACCGGTGTTATTTGTAAAGAAGAAAGACGAGACTTTACGATTGTGTATTAACTACCAGGAACTGAACAAATATCCATTGCCCTGAATTGATGATTTATTTGATCAGTTACAAGGTTCACAAGTCTTTTCAAAAATCGATTTGAGATTTGGGTACTAGCAGTTGAAGGTGAAGACAACAGATGTTGAGAAAACCTTATTCAGAACAAGGTATGGTCACTACGAATTTCTTGTTATGCCATTTGGAGTGACTAATGCACCTACAACATTATCTTGATGAATTTGTTGTGGTTTTTATCAATGATATTCTGATATATTCAAAGAATAGACTTGAAGATGAACAACATCAAAGAATTGTCTTGCAAACACTTAGAGAAAAGAAATTATTCTCTAAACTAAAGAAATGTGAATTTTGGTTGGATGAGGTTATTTTCATAGGGCATGTCATCAACAGAGAGGGGATTTCAGTAGACCCACAGAAGATAGAGGCAATTGTGAACTGGCCTACTCCAATGAATGTAACGGAAGTCCATAGTTTCATGGGTTTAGTCAGATACTACTAAAGGTTTGTGAAAGATTTTTCAAAAATAGCTGTGCCTCTTACCCAAATTTCACACAAAGGGCAACCATTTAAACGGAATGATGAAAGAGAATCTGCCTTCCAAGAATTGAAAACGAGGTTGACTACTGCACTAGTGTTGACATTGCCCATAGGTACAGAAAACTTTGTGATTTATAGTGATGCATCTTACAAGGGTTTGTGTTGTGTATTAATGTAAGGACGGGTAATTGCTGATGCCTCCTGACAATTGAGACCACATGAAAGGAACTGCCCAACACATGACCTAGAATTAGCTGTAATTGTGTTTGCTTTAAAAAATTGGTAGTATTACTTGTATGGGGCTAGATGTGAAGTTTACACAAATCACAAAAGTTTGAAGTACTTCTTTACTCAGAAAAAATTGAATATGTGGCAGAGAAGATGGTTTGAACTAATAAAAGATTATAATCTTCAAATTTAGTATCACCCCAAGAAAGCCAATACAGTTGCTAATGCCTTGAGCATTAAATCAATAGGGAGTTTAGCTTGCCTACTTACTGAACAAAAGGAAATCCTGCAAGATTTTGAGAAATCCGAGATTCAAGTAGTATTACATGAGCAAAGTGGATTGATAGCCGCCATTGTGGCCCAACTAGTAATCATTGATGAGATCAAGCAGAGGCAAAAAGAGGATGAATTTCCTTAAGAAGATAATCGATGAAGTTGAGGTAAATCCGAAACCGGGGTACGGTGTTGCAAATGAAGTGTTGAAATTCCAAGACAGATTGTGTGTTCCAAATATCCTTGAGTTAAAGAGGAGAATTCTCGATGAAGCTTATAAATCAATGTTTGCTATGCATCCGGGTAACAACAAGATGTATCAGGACTTAAAACAGAGTTACTGGTGGCCAAATATGAAACGTGAGATTGCATAATATGTGTCTAAATTTCTTTAGTGTCAACAAGTTAAGGCTGAACACCAAAAACCCAAAGTTCATTTCAACCTCTTCCTATTCCGGAATGGAAGTAGGAGCACATAACCATGGACTTTGTTGTTGGCCTACCTCGGACACCTAAAGGTATGGATTCTGTTTGGGTTATAGTTGATGGACTAACTAAATTTGCACATTTTCTACTTGTGAAGACTACGTATGGTGCATATAGATTAGCCATTATTTATGTTGATGAAATTGTTTGTTTGTATGGAGTTCTGGTGTTTATTGTATCGGATACACTACAGGAAAAATGGTGTACAACAACATTTTTTTTGTGGCGTTTAGGGAAACGCCACTATAAATTAACGAAACACAACGTTTTCAAAAAACGTTGAGTCTGATCTCAGTGAAACGGCGCCGTATTGGGTCAATGTATTGACTGTCAAAACCTTCGTCTCTTTGAACTCAGTCTCTCTTTCTCAGTCTCTACCACAACTCAGTTTCCCTCTCTTCCAAGACCCTCGATTTAAAGCTTTCACTCTCTCTTGCTCAGTTTCAAACACACACTCTCTCGCTCGCTCGCTCAATTTCTCATTCTTAACCCTTGATTTGCTCGATTGCATATCCAAAACCCTCGATGGTTTGCGCTTCATCGATCTCTGTTGCTCGCAATCAAACTCTCTAGCTATTCTTCATCGATCTCTGTCGCTCGAGGGCTTTGCTCTAGCTGTTCTTCATCGAACTCGAACTCGATCTGTTCTTCATCAAATCGATCTGTTCTGTTCTTTATCAAATCGATCTGTTCTTCATCAAATCGCAGATCTAAAATCCAAAATCGATCTGTTCTAGCTGATCTCTCTTGCTCTTATATCAGGTACATTTTTCATTCTCCACTTTCTCATTGTCAAATCTGCTGATCTGTTCTACTTTCTCTGTAATTTTTTCGTTCTTTAGTTTAAAAAATTTGGATTCTATTTACTTAAAATGTTTGTAATTGCCGAAGTCTTAGTGGATTCTATTTACTTAAAATGTTTGTTTGTTTGTAATTTTAATTTGGATGTAGGAGACAATAAGTCACTTGATCAAATTCCTATTGCTTGCAAAGATGCAGTAGCAATTTTGTTTATGTTTGATTATTAACTACAATTCCACTTGTCTTGTATGCCATTGGTAGAAACTTTATGATCTATGGGAACATTTGCACTTGATTTTGCAATGAATTCCAGTGTTGTTGGTCTTCTAGTTTTAATCCCGACCCCTTTGGTATCATGCCATGATGTTAAACTTGCAGCATTTTTAAATTAAAGTCTCTCATTATTGTCCTTTAATGAATGTCTGCTTTTGCTACTATTTCAGGAACTTTGAGGAAAAGGTGGTAATCTTTTGCTTGTTCGAGCTATTTTAAACTTAAAAATCACTCCATTGTTTAGAGAATCATCCTCGCCAGGGTCGCTATGTGTCTAGGCTAAAGTCTAAAATTTTAACAATTGTAAGTCCAAGTGATTGGCATGACTGGAGGCTTAGGCTAATTGAAAATTCATCTAACTTTTACTATGTGATACTTTTTTGAATGAACTCCATTCACTTACCAGCCACAACTCCTATTTCTACAGCTGTTGCATCTGTGTGAAGTAGAAAGCATATCTTACCTGGATGAGATTACCAGCGCCCCTCAAAGCATGAATTTGGCAAAATCTGTTGCATTAGAGGTTGGTCAGCAAACCCTTTCTAGTTTGTATATTTTTACTTGTCATGCAATATGATGACACATGTTTTAATGTTTATGACACACGCATTTTAAAATTTGGACAATTCGGCAATCATTTTTTGTAAGTAAAAGAATTCAATTATGATGCCATTAATCATCCAATTAGTTTCTTTATCATGATCAACCTACTTTATTTTTTGATATCATCTCTTTTTTCCATGGAACCTGCTTATCTGACAAGCTTGTTGGTTTTAATACAAATGTTATTGTGTAGGTTCTTGAGTTATCAAGACTATGTTTGCTAGAGATCCCAAACAACTTAATGCTTGCTCGACAAAATTACCCAATGGGCCTTTTGCAACCGAATGGAATGCGCCTAGCAGATATCTTCTCCGATGACTCAAATTTCGCTTACATCACAACATACTTTGTAAGCTTTTTACTAATGCCCGTAGCTTGTCATGAGTCCGTCTAATTCATATACTTGTTGTGATTCCTTTTGCTAGTTTCTTATTTGTTATTGTAGTTCTCTTCATTGATGTCTTTATTCTCTTTTAGCCATGGGAAATCACATATTTTACAAGAATGTGAATTCTGCATTTCGGTTGAAAGTTATGTCTGCTTATGGGATTTACATATGAATGGCTAACATTGTATGCTTTTTAAAATCTTTTCTATGTTGAGGTTTGTCGCTAATTCATTTCATATCTCTTCGCATGAAGTTTTGACTACAATTTTTCAATCCCCATCAAGAGTTCTTGTCTAGTTGGTGTTCATCGACCTTCCTTTTAGGAAGAAGATGCTATAGTGGAGTTTGACTCACACGTGGCATCTAGGTGTGCTTTGGATTCATTGTCATCGTCAGTTCTTGAATGTAATGAGTTCAGGATTCATTGTCGTTCCTAGTATCATGCCTCGGCTTCCTATGCGCATCGAGAGTATCATTATTGGTCAAAATAATAGCAAATCTCCATTGTTTTGCACCAAAGATCCAGAAGGTTGGTGTTTTTACTAACAATTTTTGATGCCAACCGCTATAAGAATTGTATCGCAGCTTTTCTTGATCATTACATGTAATATTTGTTTCATCTCACGAGGAGAAGGATGTGTTCCTTAACAAGTTTCTTGAGTGCTTACGAGGAGCTACGAATCATCGGCGGATCTTTGAAAAAGCTCACATAGTTATCAAGAATCTACGTAAATATTAGTATCTCATTATTAGTTGATGTGCAAAATTAAATGTGTTTTTATGTTTCTAATGACTGACATGTGTGTATAGGTTCCTTGTTGAGTCATGCAGAGTCTCTGACTCCTCCCTTTTTAAATGACGAGGATGTGCAACTGTTAAGGTGATTTAAACCTAAATTGTGTAATTACCAATTTGTTCTATTAATATTTCCCTGATATTTTATTTTGAGTTGCTTGACAATATCATGATGATTTCTAATTTTGAATTGACCTTGCGATGATCAATCACATATTCATTAATGTAACATGATTACAAACTACTAAAACCATTATGTTTGCTTTCTCTTCATATATATATATATATATTAAGTGTATCCCTACTCCATACTTGTCTCCTAATATTCTGTAGGCTGTAGAAAGCCAGCAACACACAATTTGAGACATCTTACACTTAAATATTTTAAGCCATTCCTGACCTTGCACTTCTCTTTATAAGTCTTTTTTTAGCTGTTAAAAATACACACACACACACATATAATTTAAGGCCTCCCACATTATAGCATGGGTATAATTAGTTGAAAGATCAGTTTTAGTCCTTTTACCTGAGCTGCTGGCCCATGATTCAGAAACATGCCAAAGAATTTTATTAAAGGGGGAGTGCTCTCATGTAGTCTCTACTCGGTGATATATGCCTTCATGGCAATGGTTAGCTAATGCATTAGCAAGTCTTTGTGTTTGCATGCGTTTTTTAATGTTTTTGACTTTTGAATTTCATCTCCTTATATTATTGAGTAGGGAAGGCCATGATCAAGACCTTTGACCTATTCTATCTGCAACATTGATCTACATTGATGATATCCTTTTATTCCCCCCATATCTGGTACAACAATATGGCATTTTATGCTCTTAGAAAAGAATATGAAAATTGGGGAACTTAAAATCAATTTCCTTGGCATGCACATAGCTAAGGGATAATACCAGCTCCAACCCCACATTGCTTGCCAACTTGAAAATTTCCATTGAAAATCTCCCTAAGATCTCAAACACAAGTCTTCAAAGCAGTGGGACTTTTACCCTGCCAACTCTTATTGTGATTGCATGAGGTTCCACTTCAGTCACACAACTCATAACAAGTATTAGATAGAGAATCTTTACAAAGAGTTAGTAATCTGACAGAATATAAATTAACAATATTTTATGTGTCTATATGATCATTTATCTGTTGTGCATTTAATTTATGAGTTATGTGTTATGAATTCAGTTGTAGTTAAACTGATGCTGTAGCACAGTTGCTTACTCTTAGAAAAATTCTAGACTCAAATTCTTAAAATTTTTGTTGCAAGGTGTTCTTTATGCAATTAGCATCATTGATTTGTCCAGCTAAATTAGAAGATAATCGAGTTCAAGTAATTTTTCCATATTATCTAATTTAGGTCCACTCTGGAATGTATTTTCACTTTTACTTATACTAAGTCATGGTGAAATTGTCATTTCCTTCAAACTCATTGTAACCAAACTGTGCTGGTTGAGGAAATTTAGGAAAGCAAATTTAAGGGATCACTATGTGGGAATAAGTTACCCAAACTCAGTTTTATTGAACATCTTCAGGTGAATACTAGAATTTCATTTTGTTGCATTGACTAAAGTCACCGAAAGTAAACAGGGTGGTGAACCTGCACTCAAAACGTAGAACTTCATTTTGTTGATGGGGTCTTTACTAGTGAAGTGCCAAACATTTAAGATTATTAATGATCCAATCATATATTCCTCAAAACAAAATAAAAAATAAAAAAATACAATAGAAAAAGTACTTGTTTAATGCAATTGTGGGGGAGAAAAAGATTTATGTCAATAATTTTATCATTAATAAGTGTGTTATGGATGATATCAACAGCAATCTCTATTTTTGTATTGAAAAGAATGAAGTTGCAGAATTTCATTATTTGTATACTATTCATTCTTAAAAGAGTATGAACATATTTTCATATAAAATTTTTGTTTGTAGACGGCAATTCCTATACTAATCGGGACCAAATTTGATGATTTTGTTCAACTTCCGCCGGATTTGCAGTGGACAATTGTGACCCAGGTACAAATTCCTTAGCATTTTTTGTGTATAATTTGTTCAGCAGTATTAATTGACAAAGAAATCTGTCTTTTTGAAATAATGAAGTTGATTAACTAGTTTTGTTCCCAAATATTAAGGAAAGCTTTAATATGCAAATTAAATAGGACCTATATTTTTCATATAAAGTACAACTTATTCATCATCCAGTCTGAAGGTGGAGTATCCAAAATCCATTAACAAGGCTATTAATTCAACGACTAACAAAGTGGTAAATGATGAATGACTGCATCAATGACCTTGATTCCCCATGCTTAATAAGTACATCCAGTTGAAAGAACAACCCATCTTTCACCTTTCTTACTTGCCTCTTTGTTTTGCATTACTAGCAGAGCATATGTAGCAAACATGGTAATAGCAACATGGTAACATAGAAAACATCCATCATACAAGGAAACAAAATGGTAACAGTGAAAATATCCAATAATCACGGTTAACAGAAATTTAGTCAAGACAGTGCAAAGAAAGCATTTACCCTTTCACTCTATTTCATAGCTAAAAAGATGCCAAAGATTTTATTGACAATTAAACATAAAATCAGATAGCATTATTGCTGTGGACTGAATGAAAAGGCAGCCTCTTATTCTTTATGGATTTCTTTTCAATTTCCTGATAAAATATAGAAATTCATGGTTAATGCAAGTTATGTTTAATTATCTGGGATAGCTTGCTTCAAGTTCATATCAAAATTTCTAATTGGGTGAAAACCAAGAAACTTCCATGCTGTAACTTTTAAGTTTCAACCATGTAGGTTTAATTGCTAGAAATTATAGATCGATATATAGTGGCTCATAACGTATCACCACTATTGTTGTCGTCAAAACATTAGAGCAATGTCAATGGTGGCCTCATTTTTGCTTTGTAAATCTTACCATTACATGAAAGTGGTTGTCAAGTTAACAGTTGTCATATAATTATCTCAAGAAACCATGAAAGTGGTCTTTTGGTTTACTTATGATGATTATTATTAGAGAAAGAAATGAACTAAGAACTTGCCAGAATAGTGGTTAGTGACCAAGGAAAGATGGAAGTAACTAAGGATCCATATTACAGAGAGAAAAGAGTTTAAAAGGTTCTATATAGGTTGTAAAAGATTACGAGGCTTGTTCTGGCATCATATGGGAGAATCAAAAAATTGATGAAATAAGATATTAAATCAAAACTAATAAAATAAGAAAATTAAATTATTTCAAATAAAAAAAATTATACAATTTTACATTATTCTAGACTAAATTATACAGTGGACACAAACAACACCACCCCCACCCCCACTCGTCCAGACAGAAGAAACCTTTCCTCTTTTTCTTCTTTTCATTGTGTCTATTACTTTGGTGTAATATGTGGGACAGCAATGATCTGACATCCCATATTCTCATTGATGAGGTAGGTATGTATTGCCTTGTTGACTGTTAGGAGTAAGCTCGTTTGTTTTCAATTCTATTTGCATTTTGAGCTCTTCTCTGTTTTGATTTTGCTACACATGTGATGGAAATATTGATTTTGTTATTTATACTTTCAATAAAATGTCTAATTAAAGAAATGGTACAAGAAATAAGCCAATTTGAATGTATATATTATACAAATCAAAATTAAGCATTATCTATATTTCATTGTTGTTTTGCAGCTTGTTGGAAGCCATTGATCTCATCCTCCAAGGTGCTCAGAATCTTGTGGTACCAATAAAGTCCAATTTAAGAAGAAAACTGCAAGAATCTCCATAGCTCACAACGGCTGTGAATTCTGCTGACCCAAGAAGACGTGATCAGATTTAGTCAAAATTGAAATGAAAACTTGTGATTTAAGAGTCGATATTTCAATACAATTACCAAGACTTTCTGACATTTAATGATCTGCCTTCTGCTTCTTTATGTACTGTTTGATGTATTGGTTGTTAAGATACAGTTCTATTAACTATTGGTAAGCATATATAATTACCAAGTTATAAGTGTGTATGTATCATAGATGAGTAATATGGCTTTGAAATTGGATGATTTGTGTAGATTGTTGCCTAATTTCATGTGGCATTAGAAGTATCTGGAGTGTGAATTTGAATTTTGTCTTTTTGGATTTCATTATAATGTATTTGGCTTAGTCTAGTGGAAGATTTGTTTTTTCAGATTCATTATAATGCATATTTTCTGAAATGGGATGCTTTGGACAAAATATTGATATTAAATATATATAATAAAAAAAAGTGGCGTTTTTTAAAAACGCCACTAAAAGATGTCATGCCACGTCACATGTTAGTTTGTGACAGTAATAGAAGCGGACGTCAACATTTTGTGGCGTTTTAAAAAACGCCGTTTATAGTTTTAGTGACATTTATCAAACGCTGCAAACCTATTGCGGCGGTCGTATCAACGGTGAAAATTTTAAACGTCGCTATAACTTTTTACGGCGTTTTTCAGGCTTTTAGAGGCGTTTAACAAACGCCGCTAAAACTTGAATTTCCTGTAGTGATAGAGATCCGAAATTTGCATCTAGAGTTTGGAAAAGTCTTCAAACGGCAATGGGAATAGAACTGAGGTTCAGTACAACATTCCATCTACAAACTGATGGACAATTGGAACGAACTATACAGACTCTGGAGGATATGCTCAGAATGTGTGCTTTGGATTTTCAAAGGAGTTGGGAGACTTACCTACTATTGGCTGAATTTGCGTATAATAACAGTTTCCACTCTAGTATTGGTATGGCACCATATGAAGCTTTGTATGGTCGAAAATGTAGATCTCCAATATGGTAGAGTGAAGTTGGGAATAGGGTCTTGCTTGGAACTGAACTTGTATAGACAACTACTGATAAAATCAAAATTATTCAACAAAGGCTTAAGATAGCATAGAGCCGACAAAAGAGTTATGTGGATGTTAGAAGAAGGCCTCTTAAGTATGAGGTTGGTGATCATGTGTTCATCCATGTAAATCCAATGAAAAGCCAATTAAGGTTCCGTCAAAAGAGTAAATTATCACCTCGTTACATTAGACTGTTTCAAATTCTAGAAAGGTTTGGTTTAGTTGCTTATAGAGTTGCTCTACCGCTCGGAATGGAACAAATGCACAACGTATTCCACATACCAATAATGAGGGGCTATCTACGAGATCCGTTGCACATAATTGATTATCACTGAATAGCCCTTGACGAAAATATGAAGTACATGGAATGACCGGAACGAATCATCGACTGACGAGCAAAGCAATTAAGAAAGAAATCCATTCCAACGGTGAAAGTGGAATGGAAAGAACATTATGGAAGGGATGCCACGTGGGAGAAATAAGAAGAGATGCAACAACACTACCCACATTTGTTTCCAACGGAGGGTAACATAAGTTTGGAGGACCAAACTTCCTAAAGGGGGAAAGAATGTGATAACCTCGTTCTGTGATATACTATTAATTGTTAATTATACTTGTAATTATGTGCTTAATGTGAATTTGGATGCTAATTATGTTATTACGTGTAGTTTTGAATTCATATCCGTCCACTGTAGGAAAATTTATTCTGTGTGCTGTAATAAATTGAAATTGAGGGCCGTGGAGATGCCATAAATCAAAATTGATTATACCATTGTGATTAGAATGATTTTTAGAGCCTATTGTGAAATTTAATTGAAAACTTACTTGGATCAAAATAATTAGATTAATTTGATTAAATTAAGCCCATTTGATTAATCCTAAGCTTTGATTAGCCAATAAGATTAAGGAAGCCTATATATATGCTAATGAAGGGGCTAACTCAAATCTTTGAGCTCAAAAATTTGTCAAGAGAGCTTTAGAGAGAGAGAGAGAGAGAGAGGCCAAATTCTTGAAAAATTGACTTAGAAGTTGAAGTTTTGGGAAGCTAGATTCAGGAATTTGCTAGAATTGGAAGGATTGAAGGATCCTAGTGAGTATTTGAACTCTAATTCATGAGTTTAAGTCCATAATTATGTGTATTCAAGAAGAATTGGGTGCCAAATCAAACATGCATGCATAATTTTGTTGAGCCTCATGATTTTTAGCATCATTTGTACCATTTGAAAGGGAATTAGAGTCTATATTTCACATGCATGACTAATCCATGAGGTTATGGGACTTGATTGCATGAGTTTTGAAATTGACAAGAAGAATTTGAAATGATTTGGGATATGGACCACGATTTTGGACAATTGGATTCAAATTACCTATGTTTTCATGTTGTACAATGTTTTTCCATGCTTTTGGTATCAACTTGCAAGCTTTGAGCCTTTGGAATCAAGTTTTGAACTCACACATAGTTCTGGAAATCCCAAAATTCGACTAGTTTGCTCGAGCACAGGAAGTGGCGCTTGAGCGTAAAAATTTAGCTCCTAAAAGTTTTATTGACAATTGCACAGTCGCTCGAGCGACCAAAGTTGTGCTCGAGCAACCAATTATTTTCGCTTGAGCCTAGAATTCAAGCAACCAGTACTTTTGCAGAGTTTTACAGACTGCTCGAGCGACCAAAATTGCGCTCGAGCGGAATGCCCTATTTCAGAAACTTTTGAAAAGCTATAATATGTTCCAATTTCCATTCTCTTTGATTTTTGAGCATTCTTAGGCACACATTGAGCATCCTAAATGAATTAAAGGACATAAAAGAAGCCTAAGAAAGTTAAGTAAACTAAAGAACGGATTGAATTGTGATATGACCCAAAGTATTGTGAATTATGTTGGGTCACGTGCAAGGACGAATCAAGCACCGGAACACTGTGAGTAATATCTTAGTAATGATATTTTTGTGTATGCATTATTTTCTAAACATTACCTATGTGGTAAGTTTCTAAACTTCTGAATTGGCACTATGAATGAGTGTTCTATCTTCTTGATACGTAATGAGATATGTGAAGTGATTGGTGTATGAATATGAAATGGGCCCAAGGCCATTCGGTTTATTTGATGAGGATATGGATTGGGCCTAGGCCATTTCGTATGTCTATTAAATGGGCCAAAGGTTGTTCTGAATAAGGAATTGATTGGACTTAAGGTCATTTTGAATATGAAGGTGAACATGATCATGGATCTAAAAGTGCGCACAAATGTGCATATGAAATGTTAGACCCAAGGTCATTTTGCATACAATGGACCCAAGGTCGTTTTGTATATGAATTGGACACAAGGTCGTTTTGTACATAATGGACCCAAGGTCGTTTTGTATACTAATTAGACCCGATGCCATTTTGTATTTGGATATGATATATTGGACCTAAGGTTGTTTTGCTTTGATATTGATTAACAAGCATAGTTTATGGATTATGATTTAATGAATCTCATTTATAAACTCCTTTACTCTAGTATTATTCACTAGGTGTTAGCTCATTCTTTATTTATATGTATGTAGGTGAGCAAAGGGATGTCCTGCCCCAACGTTAGTGAAAGTATGCAGGAGTACCCATTTTTTGGAAGTCAACTAAGGTCGCTTCACGCAAGAGGCCTTACTTTTGTTTTGTTTTTCCTTTTGTTCTTTTGTAGTCATATGTGACCAAGTTTGTGTATAACCTTGGTTTTTGTTAAAATTGAATTTAGAATGATCCTGGATAAATGTATTTACATGCTCTGAATGTTTGTATGGTGTGAGTTATAGCATAAATAAGAAAAGTTTTTGTTATGCCATATATGCACAAGTTGTTGGACAATCTTTACAAGTTCTGCTTCCGCATTGTTGGCCCTCTATTATTAACTATGACTTGATTTCTATCTGAGGCCGTAGATAATCTTATGATTACTGACCGATTATGATCCTAATCTATAGGGGCGGGTTGGGGTCATGACACTACCTTTCCACCAAAAATTTATGATTTATAACATTGTGATATTTAGTTACGATTTATGATGACGTTAGTTATAACTTATTATAATACTAATTATGATTTATAGTATTGTTTTTATTGGCAAAAAAATGTCTTTATTAATAATGTTGAAGGATACAATTAGTAAAGATGAGAAGGGTGCAATGAGTATTATCATAGTAAGAACACATTATTCCAACTAAGTTGACACAAGATAAATTGCACAAACTTATGCAAGCACATTCGAATAAATAAATAAATAAAGGGCTAATTACATCAATGGTTCTCCTAGTTTCCTTGAAGTTTCAGTTTTGTCCTTATACTTTGAATTTCGCTAATTTGGTCCTTATAATTTCTATCCTGTTCCACTTTGGTCCTTTTTTCTTTACAATATTGACCTTAAGGTTTTAGTTATTATATTATTCCCTCTTAAGTTTTGTTATATTTACCTTTTATTTTCTCTTTTTATTTTATTTTAACTTATTTTTTATTTTATTTTATCACACATTATTTTTTTCATTTTTCTGGTGGTATTAATTTAAAAGGTTCCTTTGGAGATTTCTCCTTGTAAGGATAAAAATAATTATTTGTGATTTTTTCTTGCTTATTTTCTATGATAGCTAATTTCTTGCATTTATCTAATAGCAGATGTCGAATTTTGTATATAATTTCTAGTTGATAAGATTATCATTAAGTTCTTTTAGCAACCTGATTATAGTATTATTTTGTTCAATTATTATTTGTAGTGAAGTACTATTATTTAAATTATTAGATTTGACTTCTTCAATATATTTAATACTCATATATTTATATTTGCAAGGCTGAAAAATCAGGCTCTGATACCAATTCTAAATGCATGCAATTTAATAAGGATTTTATAATTATATTAATAAGGAAATAGAGCCTTATAGTAATTAATAAAACTTTTGGGTTTATAGTTTATTTCCATGCTTCCTTCAAGAACTAAATTGATTTGGAATTGAATCTTGAGGTATTTAATTAGCACAATTAAATTGTAACAACCCCGATCCACAATTAACTGCTAATCTATAATTAAGAATGCTAACTAAGTGTTTGGAATGGAATTACGTGTTTATTGTGTATTTTGTATGCTATTTGGCTTTCTATTTGTTACTTGTAGAAATATCTATTTGGAATTCTGCTTTGATCTTAAAATTAAAAGCCTTATTAGCATCCGAAACCGAAATTGGTTACATGAATGTGTTATTTGGAATTTTTAGAACACTTTGGAAAATTTAATTAAAAAACCGATTCAGTATAATTAATTAAGTCGTATTTAATTGGTCCAATGCTCTTATTAATGTATTAATGCCTCATAACTATATATTTGAACCCTAAGCTCAATTGAGCTCATCTCTTCATCATTTTGAACTCCCAAAATTTGACGTATCATTGTAGAGAGAGAGAGAGAGAGAGAGAGAGAGAGAGTGTAGAGATTGAAGGGAACTTGAAGCCATAGCTTGAATTTATCAATTTGTGCAAGAACTAGTGTGTTTCAAGCCTCTAGGTAAGATTTTACCTTTCAATTCTTGAAGATGATGTGTTTTGGAGTTATGTTCATGGAATATATTTGACCATCTACTTTTAGTTTTATAATTAAGAAAAGATTGTATGAATTAAGGCCAATTCCATACATACATGCATGGATTTGCAAGAACTCTCATTTTTTAGCATCATACATGTCATTGGAGATGAATTTGAATCTATAAGCTACATGCATGCATGAGTTATGAAGTTTTCAAAATGATTTCTATGTTTTTGAAGTTTAACAAAGAATTTTGGAGAAGGTTTCCGCATGCATGCAAGTTTTGAATTTACTCTCTAAGAATTCTTGCATGCAAGTGCATATCTTTGCTTTGTCTTGAGAGCGCACCATGATTTTGAACGAAAATATCTCATTTTTCCATGTTTTGGAAGTTGGATTTCATGATCATTACATATATGTGTTTTAAAGATTGGTTTTGAAGAAATGGCATACTTTTGGGCTTTGATTTTGGCGAAATGACTTTCAATCCATGATGTTTTATAAGTTTACAAGTGTTTTCTCAAGTTTTGGCCCAAAAGAATGAGTTTTGATGCTTTGGAATTGAGTTTTGGAGCTTAGAGAGCAATCTGGAAATTCCAAAATTCGCCCTCTTTGCTCAAGCGGTGGAGTCTGTGCTCTAGCGAAGAATGCGAGCTCCTAGTACTTTTGCAGAGTTTGGGGGTTAGCTCAAGCGACAAAACCTACACTCGAGCAGCCACCCTTATTTTTGATGCTCTGCTTAAGCATAGAGAGTTGAGCTTAAGCGTAAAATGAGAGCTCCCAGAAGTTTTACAGAATTTTGTAGACCGCTCAAGCGACCAAAGTTGCGCTCGAGTGAAGACCCTGTTTTCAGAAATTTTGTTAAGTGTTTCAACCTACATTTTGGCATTCTCATTACATCCTAGGCACTCTTAAGCCTTAATTAAGCCACAATAATGAGGTTATGAATTAAAAACACACTAAGAAAGAAATGTAGTGAGTTAAGAGATTACAAAGAGTGCGTTTCAATATATAGGAGCATGTGATAAGGAAGAATAAAGAGCTAATGTAAAGAAAGCTAAGTCGTGATGGCCATATGAATGTGTAATGATATGATGTGTTTTGTGCTAGGTACGTTTTTTATTCTAGGTTGAGAATTGGAGACCAATCAACTATTTCTGTAAGCCCATTATTGTAAAGATGCATTCATATGAATTATGTTTCAAATGTAATTTGATAAGTTATGATTTGTAAAATGATATTTGTTTACGTGAACGAATGTCCTATTTTTGAAATCTATTATGGTATCCATAGATAGTCTCAAGTCATGGGAGACGACATTTTAATGCGGGTCCATGACAAATACATGATTACGAGACCTCGTTAGCCTTTTGTCAAAGTGGTGATGTGTTTAATTGGTATTTGGAACCGATTACTCTTGTTGGATAACGATGTGATATGTTCTATTGGATGTACTATTACTATGTTTTGATATGGGAATGATTCTAATATGATTTATGCTATGTTTAAGAAATGTTTTGGAATTTGTTCACTAACCTCTTTACCTTAATGTTATTCACTAGGCTTTAGGCTACTATTTGTATATATATATACAAGTGAGCATTTTGGAGATCAGGCCTAAAGACTTTTATCCAGATCTGTGTTCTATTGTTAGCCAACCATTGTGCCTCACGGGGAGGTTCCTGAAGTGTCGCGTGTTGTAAGCTTCAGTTGTTTCTGTATATAAGACATTGTTTGTTTTTGTTGCCTGTAGCTAAGATGCTATAGTTAAGTGTGTGGGTATAACGTGAGAATGATTTTTTTGGATATGTATATAAAGCTTTTCATATTCTGTTTCATATAAGTTTGTATAGCTCATTAGATGATTATATTTTTGTATTTGCTTCCGCTAGCCCCTTGTTACTTTGTTTAATCTGTTCAGAGGCCGTAGGTAATCTTAGGATTATTGGCCGGTTATGACACTAAACCTATGGGGACATGTTTGGGTCGTGATAGAGTGATATCAGAGCACGAGTTATACCACACACACGAGTCCATATGAGTTATAAAATGTCCTAGAGAAGAAATAGGGACATTGCATTATCATGTGTGAGTGTGTGAACTATCACAAACATATCTGAAATGAAAAGAAAATGAAAATGAAACCTATGAGAATGAACAAAGAAACTATGTGGAATAACATGTCATATTGATTTTGATATTTAATGTGTAAATGTCATGTTGATTTCGATATTGAATGTGTAAATCATGTAAACGTGAAAGTTATATGACGTATGTGAACATATTTGAACTGAAATGAAACTGAGAACTTTTCCTATGTTAATAATTACCCTTATGTATAGACAAATGGAAAGGACAAGTAACGTGGACGAATCTGAAACTTCCGATGCTAGAATTAATCGGCTAGAAAGAATGGTTGAGGCCCTAACTGAATCTGTGAGGCAACAACAACAAAGGCAAATACTTGTGCCTCCTCCGTCGTCCCCAGTACAACGTGAACCAGTTAATAATGATATGATAACTCTAATGCATAAATATAATAAGATGAAGCCACCGAAATTTGTGGGGGGTATTGAACCATTAAAAGCTGAGGCTTGGGTTTTAGAAATTGAGAAAATATTTGAAGTATTTCCATGTACTAAGACACATAAAGTTTTGTTGGCAACATTCACACTTAAAGAAAAAGTTAGGAGATGGTGGATGTTAGTACAAAATGATAATAAGGGTATGACATGGGATTGATTTAAAGAACTCTTCTATGAAAAATATTTTCCTCAATGCATCCAAGATAGAAAGGTATCCAAATTTGAACAACTAAACAAGGTGATATGACTGTGGCCAAACATGAAGCAAAATTTACTGAACTAGCCCAATATGCACCACACATGATAGGCACTGACTACAAAAAGGCTAGAAAATTTGAAAATGGGCTTGACTTAGAAGTGTTTGACCGAGTTGGTGTTTTAAAATCGTCAAAGTATGTAGGCATTCTTGATAAGGCCTTAATGTTTGAGGCAAACATAGCAGTCTTGAAAATATCAAAGTCAACATCATCAACTATGTGGTGAAAGGGGGGGTTTGGGAATGCTCTTTGATCCAGACAGACCTTCTTGATCCTTGAAATGATACCTAAACGAGGAACAAATGCTTCGAATGGGGGTGCTGGAATTAGCCCTCTGACAAGCTAGTTAGTACCTTTAGTCTTTGTGTTTTCTTTTTCTGCATGTCATATGCTATTTTTTCACATACTTGTCCCTGATTGAGGCTTTTCCTTTTATATTACTTTTGGGCCCTTGGTTGGGCCTACATCAGGCCCATTGTTTGGCTTCCAGTCGACTCTTCTCATGGCCGATTTGTATATGTTGCTGCATGGGCTTTTGGATAGAGCCGAGTCTTATTTGGCCCCATTCTCTAATGGGCCTCACCAATCACCTTGATTAAATTCAGCCCCTACAATTGCCCCTCGAACATCTGATTAGTCTCATTCAATCGGCGTGCTTGGTTCGTTAAGACGTTTAGCTTGGCTCGTAGATGGAAGAGTTACTGGAAATAAAAATATGGTGCTCGCACTTTTTTCGATACTGAATCGTCAGAATGAACGCGATCAGAAATCTTTACAACTTCCCGCCCCTTTGTACTTGACATTCATTTAATGCGATTTGAAAACGTGCTGTCCCTTCAAGTTTTTTGAATTGAAAGGCTCTTGGGTTGTTTTCAGTATTCCTCACTTTCCTTTCAAGACCTTTGTGGTTCTCTCTTGCTCCGCATCGTTCTTCTCTCTCCGATTTGTAAGTCCTTCTCTCCTTTGTATTGTTGCCTCATTCCAGCTCCCATTTTGTTTTTATTTGCTTTTGGTTAGTATATTTTTTTATTTTGTTTCAAATGGAAAAACACTCAAAAGCTTTCCTTTTTAAGGATTGTATCACCGCTTTTTGTTGCCATTTCTCTATCCCAGACGACGTCCATCTATCCCTTATGGAAAACAGCATGGTTGACATGGAAAGGATTGATGCAAGCACGATCATCTTTCCTCTTTTGTCAATCATCGAGGGCAGAGTTTGCTTTTCTCTTCATCCTTTTTTGACGGCCATTCTGCACTACTGGGGTTTGATTCCTCCCCAACCAAGCGTTAACTTTTATCGAATTATAATGGGCATAGTAGAATTGAGTCACCAACTTAGACTTAACCTAGGAATTCTTGCTATTCAACACTGCTATGTCTTGGTGAAATCATTCGATCGGCAGGGACGTTACTTTCTCAGAGCCAAGGACATAGATCACCACTTGGTGACTATGCTTGCCAGTTCTGGCAAGCGAGTCGATGACGTTATGGTTATTGTCTGAGGCAACTAGGAATTCAGCGATAGCGAAGATTGCCTGTACCCTGTGCCTAAACAGAAAGGCGAGCCAGGTGGCTGTATAGACCCATTCTTTATTTCTCTCTATATATTTACTCAATTTTGATTTCGTATACTTAGCTTTTTCTTCCGCTTGCAGGCAATGATCTAAAAAGAGCCCTTATTTCGGCTAACGACACTGTGCTTGTACAAGTCAAAACTATACTTGAATACTTTAGCCATCCTCAAAAGCAAGGGCGCACTGCCATGTGCTATTGAGATATGACCCAACATATTCAATTTTTTGGCTATTGACCTCATCCCAATCCCAAGAGATGAACAGCATCTCATGACATTAATTTTCCTAAGCTTCAAGAGCCTAAGGGACATTGGTCTTGAGGGTTCAGCCTCGGACGACAAGGGTGGTGAAGTCGGCGATCAAATCACTGAGCAGCCGAGCCACTCCAACTTGGACAGGGCTGAAGATCGTCTGGGAGAGGAGGTTGATAGAGCTCTCAATTTGCCCTTTGAAGAAATCAGCTTCGACCCTCCGTCCACTTCAGGCTGAATAGATCTGTCTCCTTTAGAGGACGACATTTTCACCGACCTGGGAGACTTAACAAGCACAGACCCTGAGAACATGGTTGGAGAATCACTTGCACAAATTTTAAGGAGAAGAAATGCCGAAAGGCTTGCAGCTAGAAAGAGGGCCGAATGCACTGCAACTCAAGAACCCTTGCCGCCGACTCCTGTTGAAAAAACAGAGTGAGAGATTGTTGTGGCCAACTCAATCCCTGAACAACAATCGAAAGGTGTTGAGCAAAGGGGGGAGGTTAAACAAAGGGGGGAAAAATGCCCCGCCGAGATAGAAGTCAAGTCATCTGAAGTACCCAGTGATAAACGGCCCAGAGTGAAGGAGACTTCCTAGGACTTGGTTGCGCTATTTCTCGTTTAACCTAAGATGAAGCATGCACTGGTTGCCGCTAACGCGTCGGCTATTAAAGACCCTGGTGTGGCCCTAAGTGTGGCTTCGACAATTTCACTGCCAATGGACAAGACCACGTTTCGTGCAGAACTGGATGTGGTTTTGATTGCACCGGCAGCCCAGTTGACTGTATTGGTATGTGATATGTTGGGCAAGTTTATTTTTGTATGCCGAATACTTCTTTACATGCTGACTAATGTGCCTTTGTTTTGTTTCAAGCGGAGGGGAGAATCGCAAAAATCGGTCGTTGCCTTTATGACACTGTGGAGAAAATTAGCGTACTTAAAGCCGAGATTGAGATAGGAATAGGCAAGGCTAAAGAGGCGCTAGCTGAGTTGGTGGTGGCATCGGTGAGGGTCGATACCGAGGGGCAGAAAGCGGCAGAGGAGCATATGAGGGTTGATGCTGAAGCGTAGAAATCAAATCAGGCTGATCAGATTCGTCTAGCCACCGAGGAAAGGGCAAACGCAAGTGACGACGCACTGAAGTTGGCCAAGGAGGTGATCAGTCAGTTAGAGGCTGAGTTGGCAGAGACGAAGAAAGAAAATGATATCGCCAAGTCAGAGGTGTCCAAGAAGTTCGACGCCGGAGAGCAAGCGGCTACTGAGAAGTATGCTGATAAGGCCATAAAATTTGACAACCACGATTGTAAGAACGACCGGCCCAAAGATCTGGCGGCTACCAAGGTGACACTGGATCAACTAATTCCCTATGAGCAGTTAGAGGTTGAGCCACTGGAGTTTGATCCTGAAGAACTATAAAGTCATAGGCGAATCGATATGAAGTGGTTCTTGGTTCTTCCTTTTTAGTTTTGAAGTTTTTTTTTCATGTTATTTAGAGGTCAAGTTAGGGTTGTTTGCATGTATAAAGTGACGTCTGTATTCACTTAGTTTATTAATGAAAATGGCCTATGTTGTGTGAATGAATAGGGAATATTGTTTTTATGTTGTTTATTTTTTATTTATTTATTTATTGTTTGTTTGTGGAATAAACAAGCCCCAAAAATTGATAAGCTCACGTTAGTGGCCAAGTGGGGCAGCGTACGTAAATCAGCGATAATATCAACGGTATCGATTCATGTATCTACCATTGCCTTAGTTGGACACATCGTGCCATCGTTGATTAAAACATACTGCCTAAAAATTGAAGCTCACGTCAGTGGCGAAGTGGGGCTGTGTACATAATTCGATGCTATCATCACAGCGGCCGAATAAATTCTTGCATCTGCCCTTGCCCCAGTTGGACACATCGTGCCAGCGTCGATTAAAATATATTGCCCAAAAATTGAGGCTCACGTTAGTGGCCAAGTGGGGCAATGTACGCAATTTGGCAATAATATCAGCGGCTGAATCGATTCAGGTATCTGCCCTTGCCCCAGTTGGATACATTGTGCTAGCGGAAATTAAAACATATTGCCCAAAAGTTGAGAAGCTCACATTAGTGGCCAAGTGGGGCAGTGTACGTAATTGGGTGCTATCTTTAGTGGCCGAATAGATTCATGTATTTGCCCCTGCCACAATTGGACACATCGTGCCAGCACTGATTAAAACATATTGCCCAAAAATTGATAAGCTCACATTAGTGGCCAAGTGGGGTAGTGTACATAATTGGACGCTATCATCAGCAGTCGAATAGACTCATGTATATGCCCTTGCCATAGTTGGACACATCATGGCAGCGTCGATTAAAACATATTGCCCAAAAATTGAAGCTCACATTACTGGCCAAGTGGGGCAGTGTACGTAATTCGGCGATACCGCCACAGCAGCCAAATAGATTCATGTATCTGTTGTTGCAGAAGTTGGACACCTCGTGCCAGTGCCGATTAAAACATATTACTCGAAATTTGAATCTCATGTTAGTGGCCAAGTAAGGTAGTGTACGTAATTCGGTGCTATCGTCATAGTGGTCAAACAGATTCATGTATCTGCCCTTGCCCCAGTTGGACACATCATGCCAGTGCCGATTAAAACATATTGCCCAAAAATTAAAGCTGACGTTAGTGGCCAAGTTGGGTAGTGTACGCAGTTCAGTGATAATATCAGCTGCCGAATCGAATTGTGTATTTGCCCTTGCCCCAGTTGGATACATTGTGCCAGTTGTAGACGTCCCCGAATGCCCCGGGAGGATGAGTCCCGTCTTGTTCGTCTGTGGGTCTACTACAGTTCGGACTTCAATTGACACGGTTCTTAATCTGAACCAAAGAGTCCAAATCCGACAAATCTTTTTGAGAAAAACAGATTTTTGAAAGTAGTGCCAAACATGGACTACTTTGCCAGATACAGAGTCGCCACCTAAATATTTTCAATGGGGGAATTTAGGAAACCCTGACTCGGTGCCAAAGGCTACGTGTCTGTCATCACCAAAGTTGCCTCGGCTCGGGAACTTGGGTACGATTGGGGAAGGTCAGCTATGAGCACCCCCTCTCGCCCGATCCGACGATCAACCTCTACTAACCGTGATATCCTGTTTTGAAAACATTACGTATTCTTATTCCGGTTATTAGCCTAGAATTACTATGTTATGCGCGTAGTAAACAAGTATAGACCAAATCGCCTAAATTGGAACAAAACATTTCATATTTGTTTTGAAAATGGTTTGCTACTCGCAAGTAGGCTAAAAATGCAGATTTTTGCCACCCTCAAGTGGGCTTAAAACTCGCAGTTTTAATGCATCATTCCAATTTAGGTAATTCAACCTCCATCCACAGGCATCCAAGCAGTTATATCACATAAGCAACTAGCCTTATGGTAATCATGCTATTATGGCAACACTCACACGCATGCGGTATGCTAAAGCATAAAAGCTTACCTAGTACTCTAAGCTAAAATAGAAATTAGTTAGTAATCATATGTATGATCCTAGTTCATGTTAAGGTGGCTAATGCAACACATGCAAAATGCAACTATAATAGGCTCGGCTATCCTAAAGATGGCATGTGAAATGCTGCAACTAACAAGTACTCAACTTGGAATTGAAATACAAGTGTAGTTAGCATGATGTGCCGAGCCCGGTGCATGTAAGACAAATGAATGGATGCACACATGCATAGCATAAGGTATGCTAAATTAAACATGACCTAATACTAACCATCAAAAGCAGGTAAGTAAAAGGGAGAAAGAAGCGGGGGTTGGAAGACATGCACACACGCACCCACACTTATTACAATTTGCCCTCGCTCAGAGGGACCAAAAGAATATACAGGCCAAATAATAAATCAACTATCCTAGCTAATTAATTATTACAGACCCTTAATTAATTAACGAAATAAATGCAGAAAGAAGGTGGACGCAGCCCTGCCTTGGGATGCGTGGATGATGCATGCTTGATCTGTCTCGCCCGGAAACTCGCTGCCATAGCACTATTGCCTTTGTTTACACTGCCCTACCCCTCTGAGGAGCACACAAATTTCCAGAACTGCTTTGAATCACTGCCTGAGTGTCCTGGAATGTCACCGGCCAGAACATAATTCCACCGGCCATGGGAATGGTACTATCGGCCAAAACGTGTGCTATCGGCCAAACATGTTTTGCCGATCGGCACTCAACACTGTCGACCGGGCAATTCTTCCTGCTGAAACCTACAGTTGACAGCAGCAGAGGGAAAGCAGTGTATGGCATGGAATTTTCAAGCAAATGTATGCATGGACACACTCCCTATCATGCAATGGACTCAAGGGAGCATGACCCTCGACCCTCAGGCCATCAATTATGCATTTCAATGCATGATGGCCTAGGAGGCCAAGTTTGCAACTTCAATATCAAATGAAATGCACACACAAAACACATCAAAGGCCCCAACCTCTATCATGCTTGATCAAGAGGCAAGGGATGCATGCACAATGCAATGCAACCTAAGCATGCAAGCAAGGCTAATGCAACATGATTATGCAATGCATCTAATATGCAATAGGCACACAACCTAGACATGTAAACATACATGGCATACAACAACATGCGATGATGGACTTAAACTAACATGGATTGCTCGCAAGCATGCCAAAATCAGTGGCCATAATGATGCAAGTGAGGCAACAAAATACATGGAATGCATGCACAATGCATTAACCAAGCTTAAGGCACAAAAATGCAACTCTACCAAGGCATGGCAATGAGGAAATATGGCATACAATGGTGCATGTTCCAGATCTGAAATGGCATGCCAAATGACTCCAAAATGACCCTAAAACATGAAAAAACTACCATTCAAGCATGCAAGAAGCTTCAAAACTCAAAGCTAGGCATGGGCATTGCACTACAGGCATGCATAACAAGCATTATTCGATCATGAGGCATGAAAACAGTGCTAAGGCAGTCCAAAACATGCATGAAACCAGTTCAAGGCATGGCCAAAAGGTGCTAACATGAAGGGCCAAAACAACATGCAACATAGGCTAGTAAGCATGGTTTACACTACACCTATATGAAACATATGAGAGGTCACCAAACCAGATAAAAATAGTAACATGGTATGTCAAATAAGGCCCAAAAACCCATAGAAACAAGGTCCATGCATGCAAGAATGATGCGTTCCTTTGAAAGGCCAATAAGAGGGCTACTCTACACATGCAAGAAGGACATTCAACATAGCCAAGACAACTCTGGAAATGGCTTATGGGGGTCCTAAAACCCATTGAAAAAATGCCTGAAACAAAGCTTGGAAGCATGCAAGTATGGGCTCCTTTGTAAGGCCAAAAATGCAAGTAAACAAGACAATAAGGAGAGGGGATGGCCTTCTCCTTTTTAGGACCTCAAACCACCATCCTCACCACTAAAATCCCTCAAGATTTCAGTGGTGAGGAGGTCCACAAAAGGTGGTCCCGGAGCTCACCAAAAATGCACAAAAAAGAGGCCAAACAAGGCCTAAGAGGGGGTAAACAACCCCAAACACAAAAGTGTTCTAAACAAACCTCAAAAGAAGCTCAAAATAAGACTTTTTTTAGTTTATGAAAAAGCCAAAATATGCTTGCAAGTAAGGCTAAAAGTGTGTGCAAAAATGGGGAATAGAGAGAGAATAGTGCTCACCCTTGATGAACTTCTTCAAAGCTGCGACTCCAGCAGCTTATGGACCAAAAAATGCAGCTCCTTAGGACCTCTTAAGACCCTCCAAGAAGCTTAGGTTGGTGTTGGAGGTGTTAGGCTAAGAGGTGTAGTGTAAATGTGCACGAATTAGACCCTTTTGAACCTTCTAACCCACACAAATGTAGAGAGAGAGGGAGATATAGAGAGAGAGTGATATATATATATCCTATATATCAGATTTTTTTCCACCCTTGAAATGGAAGGAGAGGCTCTCCTTATATAGGCCAAGGCAAGGTGCCAAGCTTCAAAGAGAAGCTAACATAAAAAGGGTCAAGGGGGTCAAGCTTATCAAGGAAGCTAACCCAAAGGTCCAAGCTTCTCTTAGAAGCTTGGAGCAAAGGGGCCAAGCTTCTCCAAGAAGCTAAGAAAGGTTCAAGCTTCTTGGAGAAGCTAGAGCAAAGGGTTCAAGCTTCTTGGAGAAGCTAAACCAAGGGTTCAAAAGGTTCAAGCTTCCTCAAGAAGCTAAACCAAGGGTTCAAAAGGTTCAAGCTTCCTCAAGAAGCTAAAACAAGGGGTCCCGACCAGAAAAAGTGGCCAATCGGCCAACAAAGATGGCCGACCGACCACAAAAGATGCCGACCGACTGCAAAAGGTGCCGACCGATCACCAATAGTGCTGACTGGCCATCACCAATGGCCGGTGGCAAGAAAACAGGGCTGGTGGCCTCAAGCCATGGCCGGTGAAGTGTGGGGATGTCCAATTAAGCCATTCCCTATCCTCAGAAGCAAAAACAGAAGTCGAGAGGTCTTGAGGCAAGGCAGGCGGCCGAAACCTCCGAGAACTCAAGATGAACACGAACATGGATGATCACCAAGTGTTCAAATGGTGACGTCAAAGTCTTGAGGACGGTAAAAAATGGGGTGTCTACACCAGTGTCGATTAAAACATATTGCCCCAAAATTGATAAGCTCACTTTAGTGGCCAAGTGCGGCAGTGTACGTAATTCGGCGCTATCATCAGCGGCCGAATAGATTAATGTATTTGCCTTTGCCATAGTTGGACACATTGTGCCAGCGTCGATTAAAACATATTGCCCAAAAATTGATAAGCTTACTTTAGTGGCCAAGTAGGGTAGTGTACGCAATTCGGCACTATCATCAGCGGTCGAATAGATTCATGTATCTGCCCTTGCCACAGTTGGACACATTGTGCCAGCGCCGATTAAAACATATTGCCCAAAAACTGAAGCTCCAGTTTGTGGCCAAGTGGGGCAGTGCACGTAATTCGGCTCTGTCGTCACAATGGCCGAATAGATTCATGTATCCGCCCTTGCCCTGGTTGGACACATCGTGCTGGCGTTTATTAAAACAAATTGCCCAAAAATTGATAAGCTCACGTTAATGGCCAAGTGGGGCAGTATACGTGATTCGGTGCTATCGTCACAGCGATCGAATAAATTCATGTATCTGCCCTTGCCCCAGTTGGACACATTGAGCGAGCACCAATTATAAAATCTTGCCCAAAAATTAAAGCTCACGTTAGTGGCCAAGCGGGGCAGTGTACGTAATTCGGCAATAATATCAGCAGCCGAATTGATTCATGTATCTGCCCTAGCCCCAGTTGGACACATTGTACCTACACCAATTAAAACATATTGCCCAAAAATTGATAAGCTCACGTTAGTGGCCAAGTGGGGCAGTGTACGTAATTCGATGCTGTCTTCAGTGACCGAATAGATTCATGTATTTGCCCTTGCCACAGTTGGACACATCGTGCCAGCACCGATTAAAACATATTACCCAAAAATAGATAAGCTCACGTTAGTGGCCAAGTGGGGCAGTGTACGTAATTCGACGCTATCATCAGCGGTTGAATAGACTCATGTATTCGCCCTTGCCACAGTTGGACACATCATGCTGGCACCAATTAAAACATATTGCCCAAAAATTGAAGCTCACGTTACTGGCCAAGTGGGGCATTGTACATAATTCGGCTCTATCGCCATAGAGGTCGAATAGATTCTTGTATCTGCCCTTTCCCTAGTTGGACACATTGTGCCAGCGCCGATTAAAACATATTGCCCAAGATTTGATAAGCTCACGTTAGTGGCCAAGTAGGGCAGTGTACATAATTCAGCACCATCATAAGCGGTCGGATAGATTCATGTATCTGCCCTTGCCACAGTTGGACACATTGTGGCAGCGTCAATTGAAGCATATTGCCCTAAAACTGAAGCTCACGTTAGTGGCCAAGTGGGGCAGTGCATGTAATTCAGCGCTATTGTCACAGCGGCCGAATAGATTCATATATCTGCCCTTGCCCCAGTTGGACACATCGTGCCAACGTCTATGAAAACATATTGCCCAAAAATTGATAAGCTCACGTTAGTGGCCAAGTGGGGCACTGTACGTAATTCGGCACTATCGTAATAGCGGTCAAATAGATTCACGTATCTTCCCTTGCCTTAGTTGGACATATCGTGCCAGCAGCAATTAAAGCATATTGCCCAAAAATTGGAGCTCGCGTTAGTGGGGTAGTGTACGTAATTCGGCGAAAATATCTGCGGGCGAATTGATTCATGTATCTGCTCATGCCCCAGTTGGACACATCGTACCTGCACCAATTAAAACATATCGCCCAAAAATTGATAAGCTCATGTTAAGTGGGGTAGTGTACGTAATTTGGCGCTTTCATCAGCGGCTGAATATATTCATCTATCTGCCTTTGGCACTGTTGGACACATCGTGCCAGCACCGATTAAAACATATTACCCTAAAATTGATAAGCTCACATTTGTGGCCAAGTTGGGCAGTGTACCTAATTCGGTGCTGTCTTCAGCAGCTGAATAGATTCATGTATTTGCCCTTGCCACAATCGGACACATCGTGCCAGCACTGATTAAAACGTATTGCCCAAAAATTGATAAACTCACGTTAGTGGCCAAGTGGGGCTGTGTATGTAATTCGGTGCTATCATCAGTGGCTGAATAGACTCATGTATATGCCCTTGCCACAGTTGGACACATCATGCCAGCATCGATTAAAACATATTGCCCAAAAATTGAAGCTCACGTTACTAGCCAAGTGGGGCATTGTACGTAATTTAGCTCTATCGTCACAGCGGTCGAATAGATTCATGTATTTGCCCTTGCCCTAGTTGGACACATCGTGCCAGTGCCGATTGAAATATATTGTCGAAGAATTGAAGCTCACGTTAGTGGCCAAGTAGGGCAGTTTATGTAATTCAGTGCTATCATCACAGTGGCCAAATAGATTCATGTATTTGCCCTTGCCCCAGTTGGACACGTCATCCCAACGTCGATTAAAACATATTGGCCAAAAATTGAAGCTCACGTTAGTGGCAAAGTGGGGTAGTGTACGTAATTCAGTGATAATATTAGCTGCCGAATTGATTCATGTGTTTTCCCTTGCCCCAGTTGGACACGTCGTGCCAGCACGGATTAAAACATATTGCCCCAAAATTGATGAGCTCACGTTAGTCACCAAGTGGGGTAGTGTGTGTAATTCGGCGCTATCATCAAGGGCCGAATAGATTCATGTATCTACCTTTGCCATAGTTGGACACATCTCGCCAGCGTCGATTAAAACATATTGCCCAAAAATTGACAAGCTCACTGTAGACACCCCATTTTTGACCGTCCTCAAGACTTGGACGTCACCGTTTGAACACTCGGTGATCATCCATGTTTGTGTTCGTCTTGAGTTCTCGGAGGTTTCGGTCGCGCGCCTTGCAGCAAGACTTCTCGACTTGTTTGCTTTGTGTTTGGTTTTGGCACCAAACACTTATGTTTTTTCTTTTGAGGGTCGGGAATGGCTTGTTGGCCATCCCACACCTCATCGGCCATGGCATGATGCCACCGGCCTTGTTTCCTTGCCATCGGCCAAGAGTTTTGGCCGGTTGGCACCTTTTGTGGTCGGTCGGCCACCTTTGTTGATCAATTGGCCATTTTGGCTGGTCGACCCCCTTCCATTTACTTTTGGTAGATATTTTATGCCAGCTGTAACAGCTAGCATCTACATTTAACCCCCTCCATACACGTGTATGGAGGGATTTGTCTCTTGCTTAGCTTGTTTTGAAAGCTTTGCAAGATGGGAATTCTATAAAGAGGGAGCTTCTCCTCCCACCTCAAGGTTTCCAGAGATTCAGAGAGTTAGGGTTAGAGAGTGAGATACAACTTTGTATCTGTATTCCCCTATTTGATCCCATTTTGTGTGTATAAGGTTGTTTTGTTCACACTTTTGCACACAAACACCTAGCAATACACTATCCTCTTGGAGCTGAGGTCCTTAGAGGTTGATTTTGGTGTTCTTGGGTTGCTTTGAACTCAAAAAACCTGCTGGACCATTGTTTTTGAAGAAGGTCTACAAGGGTGAGTGTTCTAGCTTTAGTTTCCCCATTTTTGCACAAGCTTTTTGCCTACCTTGCATCTATTTTTAAGCTTCGACTATAACTGATAAAAGTTCTGATTTTTTGTGCTTTAGAACTTTGTTTAAGGTTGCTTTGAGGTTTGGGGTTTTCTCCCCTCTCCAAGGCCTTGTTAGGCCTTGTTTTAGGCCACATCTTTTGGCCATTGTTTTGAGCTTTACATGGCCTCTCTACCACTGAAATCCAAAGGATTTACAATGGTGGAGAGGTGGTTTTGAGGTCCAAAATAGGAAAGGGTCATCCCCTCTCCATATTGTCTTTGATGTTTGCACAAATGGCTTGTGTTGTGGCTTGTATGCCTAGCTTGTTTTAGTTTCATTTCAGTAGGTATTAGTGTAGACACCCCATTTTTGACTGCCCTCAAGACTTGGGCACTACTGATGGTTTACTTGTTGGAGAAAGGTGCAAGGAGAGAGGCAAATCTCAACTTCATACCCCATTGTGGACCAAAATTATTTTTGATGGTTTTTATACCTTAAAACCCTCTCTTTCAAAACATTTTTGAAATAAAATTCTCGCGATGTTATTTAAACCGAGCAAGGACAAAGGGGAGACGAATGAAAGAGAGATGAAATCTTTGAAAAATCTTTCAAAACACCTTACTTAGGGGTTTGAAGTTGAAGAAAAGAGGAGAAGAGGGGAGAAACCAAGTTGGAGAAGAGATTTGGCATGAATCCGGGTAGAAGAGAGTCGAGCAGTCCTCGCTAAATCAAGCTCATCTATCTATACACTTGGAGTTAAGCTATGAGGCCATAACCATTGGAAAGAAGACTTCCGGGGCTTCATTTTGCACTCAAGTATCTCTCAAATCCAAGTCCAGGTGGGGGAGATATGGTTGGTTGAAATAGGGGATTAGTCCGGTTGGATAGAATCTGCGCGGCTTCACCAAAAAGGGCATAACTTTTTCCACAGGAGGAATTTTAATGCAAGGTTTGCGCCATTGGAAAGCTAACTTCCGGGGCTTAAATCTGGACTTCCACCGGAACTTTTTGATCTCATTAGCCACCCATCGGCACTCTATTTATCCGACCGGCACAAAAGATTGCGATATTTATCAATACACTGTGGCAGATATTTTCAATTGGGATATTTCGACCAAAAGCTCTTATTTTGATATATATAGAGCCATATATCTGATATGGCTTAGGGTTAGAACAAAAAGGTCAAGTTTTGGGAGCTTCTCACTCTAAGAAACCTCTCTCTCTCTAACTCCAAGCTTCAAAATCCTTAAGTTCCTACACCCATTTCTTCACCACCACCAAGCACCACCACCACTACTCCATTCCAGCAGATAAGAGTGGCTTTCCAGCAGCTAAGAGGCAACATTTTTCAGTCCTAGAGGTAGCAAAGGTTAGGTCTTCAAAGGTGAGCACCCATTTCCCTCTTTTGTAGCATTTTCTTGCCTCATTTCTTAAGCTTATTTTCTCACTGTTTTAGGCTCCGACCCAAAATGAAAGGGTCACTCTTTTGAGCTATTATTCATGTTTGTTGAAGGGTTCAACCCTATTTGAGATCACCATCTTGTACTTGCTTCAATATCATCTTATGTGTCACATTTTTGCATGAAATTTCTAGCCTATGAGTGATCTGTTTTCGAGTATAATGTAAACTGTAAGTGGGCCTATTTTGAGCCACTCTTCAACATTGAAGAATGGATCAACCCTTTTTGGGCCCCCTATCTTGAACTTACTTCATAATCCTTCCTATTTACCGTAAATTTGCATGATTTGTTTGGCCTATATGTAAATTGTTTTGTAGTGTGTCATGAACTGTAAGTAGGCTTATTTTGAGTCCCTCTACAACATTGTAGAAGGGACCACCACTGTTGGGGGCCTCCATATTGTGCTTACCATTATACCCCTCTTTGGCCCCCATTTTTGCATGCTTTGTTGGCCTGTCTTGCTTCTATTTTTAGGCTATCATCAGAACTGAAAATGGCCATATTTTGACCTTATTGGCATATCTCATTAAAGTTCTTTGGCTTTTTGGTGAATGCTTTGTATACCTCAGGTTATAGGCTTTTATTAGCCTATTTCTTGCTTCATGACCTCCTTTGCGGAGCCATTTTTGTATGCCATTTTAGCTCTACTTGTGATTAAAAATGTGAGTTTTGGGTTTTTGCTTCTGATTTTTCATGTCATGTATCAATTATGCATGTATGGTATAGTCAGAGGCCATTTTATGCATTGAAATCCATGTTTCGAGATCATTTCATGCATCGGGTATTATTTCATTTGTTTTGCCCTCATTTTGCCACTGATTTTGCATGTTTGCATATCATATTCCATGTCTTTGCCATGTCTCATTAGAGTGGCATTTCAATGCCGAGGTATCTTGTTTTCATCTGATGGCCTCCTATATGAGTGTGGCAGAGGCCCACTTGTGTTGGTGTAAGTCCATGTTGCATTGTGTATGCCATGTTTCAATGCGTTGTGGATGTTATGTTGTTAGCGTTGTGTATGCCATGTAGTTGCATTGCATGTTTGTATGTTAGCTTGCATGCTTAGGTTGCATGTGCATTGTTGTGCATTGCCTTGCCTCTTGATCAACCATGATTGAGGTTGGGTCCCTTGTATGTTTGGTGTGCATTACATTTGATATTAAAATGCACACTTGACTCTTTGGCCATCATGCATGGAAATGCGCGAGAATCGAGGCACATCCTCCTTTGAGTCACAAACATGATAAGGAATGTGTTTGGTGCATACATTGCTTGAATTGAGCCGCCATGCAAGTTTTGCCAGAATTCACAATCAATGGTGGATATATTTTGTGCCGATGGCTACATCCTAGTGTGGTCATTTCCTCCAGACGGTGGGATTCTCGGAGAGGCATCCTTGAGACTTTGTAGGCATGGAGTGTGCATGCATTGGGCCTTTTCTTAGATTAATTATTTTGTTAATTCAATTAATTTGTAATATTTAATTAGCTAGTTAATTAATTTGTATTATTCTTTTGGTCCTGTGTGCATGTCTTCCAACCCCATTTCTTTCTTCCCTTTTATTTATTATGATGGTAGATTAGGCATATTTAAAATTAGCATACCTTATGCAATGCATGCGTGCATCCATGCATTTGTTGACATGCATCGGGCTCGGTACATCATACAAATTGCATTGTACTTCAACTCCAAATTGAATACGTGTTATTTGTAGCATTCCATATGCCATGTTTAGGATAGTCGAGCCTGTCTAGATTACACCTTTGCATGTGTTGCATTAGCCACTCAACATGAACTAGGATCATGCATGATTGCCAACTAGTTTTCTGTTTTGGCTTGGAGTACTAGGTAAGTTTTTATGCTTAAGCATAACACATGTGTGTGAATGTTGCCATAATAGCATGACTACCATGAGGCTAAGTGCTTATGTGATGTAACTGCTTGAATGCCTGTGGATGGAGGTTGAATTACCTAAATTGGGACAATGCATTAAAAACCGTGAGTTTTTAAGCCCACTAGTTAGTGGCAAAAGCATCTTTTCTAAAGCCCACTTGAGGGTGGCAAAACCTGCATTTTAGCCTACCTGCGAGTAGCAAACCATTTTCAAAACGAACATGTAGTGTTTTGTTCCAATTTAGGCGATTTGGTCTATACTTGTTTGCTGTGCGCGTAACATAGTAATTCTAGGCTAATAACCGGAATAAGAACATATAATGTTTTCAAAATCGGATATCACGGGGTGCTCATAGCTAACCTTCCCGATCGTACCCAAACTCCCGAGCCAAGACAACTTTGGTGATGTAAATTTCCCATTTTAAAAATATTTAGGTGGCGACCATGTTTGGCACTTCTTTTCAAAATCTGTTTTTCTCAAAATGATTTGCCAGAGTTGGACTCTTTGGTTCAAATTGAGAACCGTAACAAAAAGGGAGTCCGAACTATAGCGAGGTCCCCCGCGGGCTTGTTACAATTAGGCCTTGTTTTGCCATGTTATACCTCTGTTTCAAGTTGGTTTAGACATGCCATGTATGCTTCATACACTTGTCTTGTAATCCCATGTTTTAGCCTTAACATGCATCATGTTGTAACATGTGTTTTTAGCATGATTTTGGCTCAAATGCTTGAAGCTTTTAAGCTTGTTGTAGCATGCTTAAGCTCTATTTTTAATTGTTTTGGTCATGCTTGCATTGTTTTGTATAGCCACCATGCAATCCTAGCTTGTATGCTTTAAGTGTTCAAGTTGCTAGCACACTCTATTTGAATCATTTCAGTGGTTTGGCATCACTTCTAATGTCATTTCAGTCCATATGGTATGCTTGTATGCTTGCATTTATAACTCCTTTAATGCTTTAAAAGGTTGGTGTTCTATGCTCCATGATTGGGTCATTGTGCATGCCTTTAGACTTAGGCCATTTGGGATGCCATCCAAGTGGGTATTTGGGCTCATTTTAGCATGTCATATCTCTGATTTTGGTCGCCTAAATCATGCCATGTTTGGTTGTCTTAGGTGTAGTGTAACACCTCTTTGGTGGCCTTGTATGCCTCATGCCTTGCCCCTTTTGTTTTAGCTTGTTTCAGCTTTGGCCATTGCATGTTTTAGGCTTACTTTGGCATGATTTGGAACTGTTTTGGTCCACTTTGGTCATTTGCTTCATGTGTCACATGATCATGGTTTGAGCCTTTGGGCTAGTTTCAAGCTTTTTGTGCATGACTTGTTTGCATTATTAGGTTGATTTGGCATCATCCTTTGCATGTTTTCAGAGCATTAAAATGCTTGCCATTTGTCCATAATAGTCTCTTTTAAATGTGTTTAAAAGTTGCTTCTTTTATGCCTTAGATGGTAGGCCTTTGTGCATGCATGTTCGCATATCAATTCCATGCTTTTGTTGCACCATAATGGCCACTATTTTGGACCTATTAGAGAGCTGTCCATCTTGGTGTAAACCCATCCTTTGCATGTTGTTGCATGCTCGCCTTGTGTGTTGTTGCATACTTGGCCCATTGCATATTGTTGTATGCTTAAGTTGCATTTTGCATGCTTATTAGCTTGCATTTTGTCATGTGTTTGACATGTTGTTACATGTTTGCATGTTTGCATGCTTGTTTACATGCTCACATTGCATTAGTATGCTTGCATGTTTAGGTTGCATAGCATTGTGTATGTTTGCATCCTTCGCCCCTTGATAAACCATGCTAGAGGTTGGGGGTCCCTCATTTGTTTTGTGTGCATTTAATTTGATATCAAATTGCACACTTGACCTTTTGGACCATCATGCATTGAAATGCGTGATTGATGGTCCGAGGGTCGAGAACCATACTCCTTTGAGTCTCAAACATGATAAGGAGAGTGGTTGTGCATACATTGCTTTGAAAATGCATTGCCATGCCTTGTCTGTCCTCTGCTACAGCAAAACAGGTTTCTACAGGAATAGATGGTCGGTCGACCATCTTTATTGCCGGTCGGCTACAAATGTTTGGCCGAGGGCATCATTTTTGGTCGATGACCAGTCTACCATGGCCGGTGGTGTTGCCTCTTGGTCAATGACCCCCCACAGTGTTCAGGGAGAAGTTCAGAAGCAACCTTGAGACTTGTGCAGTCTTCAAAGGTGCAGAGCAGTGTAAACAAAGGCAACATGAGCATGGTGATGAATTTCCGAGCAAAGCCGAGCATACATGCATTTGTCCCTCTTCCCGAGGCTGTTTTACTACTTTCAGTAGTTTAATTAATTTGTTTAATTAATTAAGGGTCTATAATATTTAATTGGCTTGTTAGTTAGTTAAATTTGTATTATTCTTTTGGTCCCTCCGAGAGAGGGCGAATTGTGTAATAAGCGTGCGTGTGTGTGATGCATGTCTTCCAACCCCCACTTCTTTCTCCCTTTTACTTACCTACTTTTGATGGTTAGTAATAGGACATGTTTTGATTAGCATACTTATGATAGCATGTTTGCATCCATTCATTTGTATTGCAAGCACCGGGCTTGGCGCATCATACTAATTGCATAGTATTTCAAATCTAACTTGAATACATGTCATTTGCTGCATTTCACATGCCATCTATAGATTAGCCGAGCCTATTCTAGCTGCATTTTGCCTGCGATGCATTGGCCACCTTCATATGGACTTGGATCATACATTCGATTACTAACATGTTCCTTGTTTTGGCTTGGAGTACTAGGTGAGTGTTTATGGTTTAGCATCTCGCATGAGTGTGAATGTTAACATGAAAACATGCTTGCCATGAGGCTAATTGCTTAGTTGATTTACTGCCTGAATGCCTGTGGGTGGAGGTTGGATTGTTTGAGTTGGAACAACTCGTTGAAATCCGTGTTTTAGCCTACTTGCGAGTAGCAAATTTCAAATTGTCTTTCAAACGAGTGGATATGCAATGCTTTGTTCCAAATTAGGCGATCTAGTCTATACTTTTGTGTTGTGCGCATCACATAGTAAGATTAGCTAATTAACCGGAATAAGAATACATAATGTTTTCAAAACTAGATATCATGGTTAGTAGAGGCCGATCTTTGATCGGGCGAGCGGGGGTGCTCATAGCTGACCTTCCCCAATCGTACCCAAGTTCCCGAGCTGAGGCAACTTTGGTGATGATGGACACGTAGCCTTAGGCAACGAGTCGGGGTTTCCTAAATTCCCCCATAAAAAATATTTAGGTGGCGACTCTGTATCTGGCAAAGCAGTCCATGTTTGGCACTTCTTTACAAAAATCTGTTTTCCAAAACGATTTGCCGGATTTGGACTCTTTGGTAATTTATCAATCTCACATTGCACATTGTGAGATCAGATTAAGAACCGTGACACAAAACGAGTCCGAACTGTGGAAGAGCACGGAGGCCCGAGGGCGCGTCCACACTCACGTTAGTGGCCAAGTGGAGCAGTGTACATAATTTAGCGCTATCATCAGCGGCTGAATAGATTCATGTATCTACCCTTGCTATAGTTGGACACATTATGCCAATGCCGATTAAAACATTTTGCCCAAAAATTGGAGCTCACATTAGTGGCCAAGTAGGGTAGTGTACGTAATTTGGCGCTATCGTCACAACGACCGAATAGATTCATGTATCTGCCCTTGCCACGGTTGGACACGTCGTGCCAGCGTCTATTAAAACATATTGCCCAAAAATTGATAAGCTCATGTTAGTGGCCAAGTGGGGCAGTGTACGTTATTCGGCGCTATCGTCACAGTGGCCGAATAGATTTATGTATCTGCTCTTGCCCCAGTTGGACACGTTGTGCCGGCACCGATTAAAACATATTGCCCAAAAATTGATAAGCTCACGTTAGTGGCCAAGTGGGATAGTGTATGTAATTCGGCGCTATCATCAGCGGCCGAATAGATTCATGTATCTGACTTTGGCACTGTTAGACCCATCGTGCCAGCACCGATTAAAACATATTGCCCAAAAATTGATAAGCTCACGTTAGTGGCCAAGTGGGATAGTGTACGTAATTCGGCGCTATCATCAGCGGCCGAATAGATTCATGTATCTGACTTTGGCACTGTTAGACCCATCGTGCCAGCACCGATTAAAACATATTGCCCCAAAATTGACAAGCTCACGTTAGTGGCCAAGTGGGGTAGTGTATGTAATTTGGCGCTATCATCAGTGGCCAAATAGATTCATGTATTTTCCCTTGCCATAGTTGGACACATCGTGCTAACGCCGATTAAAACATATTGCCCAAAAATTGATAAGCTCACGTTAGTGGCCAAGTGGGGCAGTGTATGTAATTCGGCGCTATCATTAGCGGTTGAATAGATTCTTGTATCTGTCCTTGCCACAGTTGGACACATTGTGCCATCGCCAATTAAAACATATTGCCCAAAAATTGAAGCTCACATTAGTAGCCGAGTGGGGCAGTGTACGTAATTCAACGCTATCATCACAATGGCCGAATATATTCATGTATCTGCCCTTGTCCTAGTTGGACACATCGTGCCAACGCCAATTAAAACATATTGCCCTAAAATTGAAGCTCACGTTACTAGCCAAGTGGGGTAGTGTACGTAATTCGGTGCTATCGTCACAGCAGCCGAATAGATTCATGTATCTGCCCTTGCCTCAGTTGGACACATTGTGCCAGCACCGATTAAAACATATTGATAAAAAATTGAAGCTCATATTAGTGGCCAAGTAGGGCAGTGTACATCATTTAGTGCTATCGTCAGCGGCCGAATAGGTTCATGTATCTACCCTTGCCGCAGTTAGACACATTAGGCTAGAGCCGATTAAAACATATTGCCCAAAAATTGAGTCTCACGTTAGTGGCCAAGTGGTGCACATCAGAAACGTTGCATCCATAATTAATGAATAGGGTACGCATTACTTTTGAGGCTTCGGGCGTCATTAAATAGATTTGGCACAAACAACAAAAAGCGTAGTCAATGTTTAGAGAGTGAGCAGCGAAGATAGTGTCACAGTGGTCGTATTGCGTCGTTGTGAGCAATCATATGCCTAGAGGCTGTTTTTCAACAATAATGGAGAATGAAGGATCTTAGTAAAGCTGGACGTGGAAATGCATCACGTATCTAGTATCAAATCTCAAAGAACGGGCAACATCATAGCAGAGGTGCGAGAGAGATGTCTTTTACCGAGACGTAGAAGTAGGTCCCCCAGAAGGGGAAAAGCAGAGAAATCCCCTAGAGATGGGTTACAACAGTGGGGGAGCACGAGGGCAGCAAGTGTGCAAGCCGCTGTGCGAAATGAGCCGAGTAGACCACCTCGCCCCTTGAGTTTTTTGGTCTTTATTGGGAACATGCCTATGACCGAAGCAGACTCGATCATCCGAGATACGAACGTGGCGATGTAGCTTACTCGCAAATGTTCCCACCAGAAGTGCAACAATTGCTTATCGGCGGGGGTGATTATGAAGTCTTTAGGGAAGGTGTCCATGGGGCAATCAGAGGACTTTACAACTTGTATGAGATCGGCATGCGCCTTTGTGCCACGCAAAGAGAAATCGAGCAGAAGGAGGGACACATTCAAAATTTAGAGCATTGTGTAGAAAAGGCCGAGGAGGAGCTGCAAAGAGCGAAGGCTGCAGAGACTCAGTCGGCTGGCGCGACGAATCCGACTGTGGTTGAAAGAGTGAATCAGTGATTGATAGATCACGCTATTGTCGATCGTGAATGCCCAGTGTTTTTTCAAGGGAAGTGATACGAACATGGGCCTATGAGAAGGGTTTCTTTGATGGTCAGAAAATCGGCATTGAAAAGACCAAGGAGAAGTTGGTCGACAACGTTTGCCGCTGTAAGAACCGCGGCTTCAAGCACGGATGGATCAAGGCCCAGCAAGAAGCTGGTGTTGACTCGGCGTCGCCACTATACAATTATTACAAGGTTCCATTTGAAGCCTATGATGTCGAGAACACGGATGATGAAGAAGAAACAGACAAGGCTTGAATATGAATTTGTAAAAATGTAGTCCGGTGAAAATGTTATAAGAGATACCGTTGTATTGTTTGTAGTAAATATGGTGTTTTTGCAACTGACTTTCAAGTTGTTTCAAAGACCAATATCTATGTGACTGATGAAACTGTTATGGTATGGCTAATTTTAATATTGTCAGTCCCAAAATTTAGGACCAGGAGTCTGTAATAGTGTCATTCGTGAAACGCAAAAGATACTCCGAATTCAGAGTCTTTATTATGCCGTTTATGCCAAATGCAAAGGGTGTTCCGAATTTAGAATTTACATAATAGCCAATCACGTGCTCAAGCACAAAGGGTGCTCCAAATACGGAGGCTTATTGGCCAAACGTAATCATGCATGAAGGGTGCTTCGAATTCGGAGGCTTATTGGCCAAACGTGATCATGCACGAAGGGTGCTCTGAATTCGGAGGCTTATTCGGCCAATCGTGCTATGCAAGAAGGGCTCTTCGAATTCAGAGGCTTTATTGGCCAAACATGATCATGCATGAAGGGCGCTCCTAATTCGGAGGCTTATTGGCCAAACCTGATCATACACGAAGGGCGCTTAGAATTTGGAGGCTTATTGGGCCAATCGTGTTATGCATGAAGGGCGCTCCGAATTCGGAGGCTTATTCGGCCAATCGTGCCATGCATGAAGGGCGCTTCAAATTTTGAGGCTTATTCGGCCAATCGTGCTATGCACGAAGGGTGCTCTAAATTTAAAGGCTTTATCATTGGGCCTTTTTAAATGAGATTGGCAATGAGAAAAACATACTGCACTACTGATTAATTACATAGATGCGTATATGCTTGCATAGTGAAAAAAACAAAAACGAACTAGCATCTTGTACAAGTTGGTTTAATGATAAAATTTACGCAAGTGGGTCGAATTCCAAGGTCGCGGTAACCTTTTGCTAGTCATGTCTGAAAGGCGATATTCTCCAATGTCAGTAATCAAATCTATCTGGTAGGGGCCATTCCAGTTGGAGCCAAGTTTTTCGTCTGCAAGGTTCTTAGTAGCAGGAAGCACTTTCTTGAGGACCAATTCTCCAGAAGCATAACAGCGCAGTTGCATGCGCTGGTTATATGATTTAGCGAGCTGGTGCTGATATCATGCCATGCGCGCAAGAGCTCGATCTCGACGTTCCTCAAGCAAATTCAGATCCAAGGCCAAAATCATGTTGTTACGACCTATGTCAAAAGTCCGTGACATAAGAGTGGGCAAGCCGATTTCAAGAGGGATGATTGCCTCTATCCCGAAGCACAAGACAAATGGCGTTTCTCTAAGAGATCACCTCGAAGTGGTACGGTGAGCCCACAATACACTAGGTAGCTCTTTAACTCACTTGCCCTTGGCCTTCTCCAATAACTTCTTGATTTTGTCTAGAATCACTTTATTAGTGGCTTCAGCCTATCCGTTGCTTTGTGGGTACACCGATGAGGAAAAATAGGGCCAGATACCATATGTGTTATATAGTTCCCGATAGACGCCACAATCGAATTGGGTGCCATTGTCGGATACAAGTGCTTTAGGTATGCAAAATCGGGTTGTAATACTTTCCTATACAAAGCGTTTAACATCGACATCTCGAATATGTGCCAGTGATTCCGCTTCAACCCATTTCATGAAATAGTCCATTGCGATGATCAAGAATCGTTTGTTTCCTGGAGCTCGCAGTAGTGGTCCGATGATGTCAAGGCCACATTAAGCAAACGACCAAGGACAAGTAACAAAACTTAATTTTTCGGCGGGCAAATAAGTTAATGGGGACTTCTGGCATGGTTCACACTTCTTTACGTAATTCTTGGTATCAGTATGTATGGTCAGCCAATAATATCTCTGCGTTACAACTCAGTCGGCCAATGAGCACCCTCCAGAATAGGCACCGCAACTACCTTCGTGTATTTTAGTCAAGACGTCCTTAACTCTGTTTGGGTGAACACATTGCAAATATGGTCTTGAGAGAGATTTTTTGTAAAGTTTTCCCTGGGGGTCCAAGTAATATCGAAGGGCTTTATTTTGCAACTTATGGGCTTCTTTCTTGTCTGTTGGCAACTATTTTGAGAAGAGAAATGTGGCTATGGGATCGATCCGACTCGGTCTTGAATCAATGGTGTTGACTTGAATAGGTTCAGGGGAACTGATACTCGGCTCTGGGATGAATCCTACTTCGATGGTTCGTTTGATTTTTGAGTTAATGGTTGAAGCCAAACAAGCAAGGGCATCCGCATGTGTGTTCTGATCTTGGGTTATCTGATTCAACTCATGGTGGTCGAACTTCGTGAGCAAAACATTCACCATTTTCATATAGGCTACCATTCGATCATTCTTAGCTGCATATTTCCCTTTTAACTAGTTGATGACTATTTTGAGTCATAGAAAACCTGTAATCATTGGGCACCTGGGTGAAGCATGTTGTGATGGCCAGTTAGCAATGCTTCGTATTCAGCGTCATTGTTTGATGCATCGAAACCCAGTTTGGCTGCCTGCTCAATTATTGCCCCTTCAGGGGTCATGATTACTACGCCTGCCCCGCTACCGTGTTGGTTAGATGATCCATTAGAATACATCTTCCAAATGTCCCTAACATACATTCTCCAGTCTGGTTGAGGTTGAGAGGCGAGTTGGTCAGACTTGAAGTTTGCGTGGCATCCAGTAAGCTCAGCTACGAAGTCGGCCAACACCTGTCCCTTGATGGCTATTCTGGACAAAAATTCGAGGTCATACTGGCTAAGTTCTAACACCTATTTAGAGACTCACTATGATGTTTCTACACTATGAAGCGCTGCTCCCTATAGTATGGGCCTGAAAGTAGTGCATCAGCTTTCTAGCAGCCACCACAAGAGCTAGGATAAGCTTTTGCAAAGGTAGGTATCGTGTCTCGGCATCGACCATTGCCTTGCTTACATAGTAGACTGGTCGCTGCTCTTCGAGTTCCTCTTTCAATAACACGGTGCTGACAGCCCGATCGGATACTATTAGATATAAGATGAGTGGATCGCCTGGCAACGGGGTCGCCAATAGTGGTACTAAACTGAGATATGTTTTCAATCCGTCTAGCATGGCCTGGCTCTCAGGAGTCCATTGAAATGCTTTGCCCTGTCGAAGTGTGTGAAAAAATGGTTGGCAGCGATGCGAAGAGCGGTTGATGAACCTATTGAGGGCGACGACCATTCTCATCAACTTTTGAACTTCTTTGGCTGACTAAGGCGAACTAAGTTCTATAATGGCTATGATTTGGCTCGGGTTGGCCTCTATTCCATGATGGTTCACAATATAGCCAAGAAACTTACTGGATCCGATGTCGAATGCACACTTCGAGGCATTAAGTTTCATTTTGTACTTTCGGAGGATGCCGAAAGTGGTGGCTAAGTCGGCTAGATGAGCACGTTTTTCCTTGGATTTCACCACCATATCATCAACGTATACTTCTATGGTGCGGTTGAGTTATTTTCTAAACATGGTGGTGACTAGCCTCTGATAAGTTGCCCCCACATTCTTCATTCCAAATGATACAACCTTGTAACAATAGGTTCTGCGTGGGGTGAGGAATGCAGTCTTTTCTTGGTCGTTCGGATGCATGGCAATTCAGTCGACGTTTAAATGGTGTTTGGCCATGCTCGGATCCACTCCTGGCATCTCATACAGTGTCCAAGAAAATATGTCAATGTTGCCGTGTAAAAAGGAGGCTAATTCTTCTCATTTAGCTATATCCAGGGATGTGCCGCTCATGAAGAACTCGTCATGTTCACCGTTGATCCCGATCCGATTGAGGTCTTCGGTTGCCTTATCACTAGGAGTTTTTCCAATGTTCTCGAGGCTTTCTCGATCCAAAATTTCAATTGAGTTCACTTCTAGTTCTTTTGACTTCTTTGCCGAAGCAACAAGATAGTCTGCCTTTGTTGATTTTTGAGAACCTCGAATCTGCTCAATGCCATGTTGCATTGAAAAGTGGAGTAATTGATGGTAGGTATTTGAGACTGCCTGCATTACGTGCAACTAGGTTCTTTTCATGATGTAATTGTATGGTGATGCAAGTTTGACGACCAAAAATTCCACATCGACTGCTTTGGTACCTATACGTACTAGCAGTGTGATCTTTCCCAAAGGGTACTCGGGGTTGGCATTGAAGCCGAACAAGGGATATTCGGCTGGTAACAAGTCCGAATCGGTGAAGCCAAGTTTAAGCAATGCGTTGTGATACATTATCTCTGTGGTTCTCCCCTGATTAATCATAATACGTTAAATGACAAATTTGTTTATGCGGAACTCGATGACAAGGGTGTCATCGTGAAGGAGCATTACACCTTCAAGGTCGGCTTCATTGAAGCTGATTTTGCTAGTCTCATGAGCTCGTTTGGCTGGTGTGAACAGCTTGGATAGGCTGGGTTGTAGCTGGGTCATCTGCACCTGAGTTGGCGGCAGTAGGCTATAAATCATATGAATCACACCAAGTGGAGGTGACTCTAGGCGTAAAGCTACCGTGTTTGGTGCATTGCCCTTTCAGACATGCTGTGCCAATTAGCTATCTTGCACCAACTCCTCCAAATGGTCCTCCAGTGCAAAACAACTGTCAGTCTCATGGCCATGGTCCTTGTGATATTCACACCGCCTATCCTTTCGCCTTGTATCAGGGGCTCCAATCATCTTGGATGACCACTTAAAGAATGACAAATGTTGGATTTTAGGTAGGATCTTGCTGATTGGCTCTACCAACTTCGTATACTTCTTGTCCAAACGTATGGGGCGCTTGCTATCCACCTGATACTATTCGTTCGAATGGTGCTGTAACACGCCCGCGAGGGAGACCTCGCAACACGCTACAGTTCGGACTCGATTTTGTTTGCGGTTCTAAATCTGATCCAAAGAGTCCAAATCCGGCAAATCGTTTTGAGAAAATAGATTTTTGAAAAGAAGTGCCAAACATGGACCTTTGCGGAATCTGAGTCGCCACCTAAATATTTTATTAATGGGGGAATTTAGGAAACCCTGACTCGGTGCCAAAGGCCACGTGTCCGTCATCACCAAAGTTGCCTCGGCTCGGGAGTTTGGGTACGATTGGGAAAGGTCAGCTATGAGCACCCCCTCTCGCCCGGTCCGAAGACCGACCTCTAATAGCCGTGATATCCGATTTTGAAAACGTTATGTGTTCTTATTCCGGTTATTAGCCTAGAATTACTATGTTATGCGCACAGCAAACAAGTATAGACTAGATTGCCTAATTTGGAAATAAGCATTGCAGATCCGTTTGTCTTGAAAAACATTTTGGAATTTGCTACTCGCAATTAGGCTAAAATACGGATTTCAACGAGTTTTCCAACTCAGACAATCCGACCTTCACCCATAGGCAATCAAACAGTTTATCTCACATAAGCAATTAGTCGCATGGTAAGCATGCTATCACGTTAACACTCACACACATGCGGTATGCTAAAGCATGAAAATACTTACATCGTACTCCGTGCAAAAACAATAAACTAGTTAGCAAACATGCATGGTCCTAGTTCATGTCAAATTGACTAATGCAACACATACAAGATGCAATTAGGGTAGGCTCGGCTAACCTAAACATGACATGTGAAATGCAATCAATTGATGCACGTATTCAATTTGGAATTGAAGTACAAATGCAGTTAGCATGATGTACCGAGCCCAGTGCATGCAAGACAAATGTATGGATGCATGCATGCATAGCATAAGGTATGCTAATTTAAACATGCCCTAATCTACCATCATAAGCGGGTAAATAAAAGGGAAGAAAGAAGTGGGGATTGGAAGACATGCACACACACACACCCACACTTATTACAGATTCGCCCTCGCCCAGAGGGACCAAATAAATATTACAAATAATTAACCTACAAGTTAATTAAATATTATAGGCCATCTAACTAGCTAAGCAAATTAACTAATCTAGGGACAATAGTAAACCGCCTCGGGAGGAGAGCCTGATGCAATGCATGCTCGGTCTTGCTTAGAAATGCACTGCCATGCTAGTCACTGCTTTTCCCTGCTATACTCCTTTGAAGATCTTAAAAGCCTCGTGGTTGCCTCCCGAAAGCATTGCAAAGGCCACCGGCCGTAGGAGATGTTCATCGGCTGAGAATGAATCAATCGGCCACCAATTGATTGCCGGTCGGCACTCTGTGCAGTCGATCGGCAAAAAAAGTTCCTGCAGAACCTATTCGACAGCAGCAGAGGACAGAGCTTTGCATGGCAATTCAATTCAAGCCATGTATGCACCAACCATGTCCCTTATCATGTTAGTGACTCAAAGGGACATGATCCTTGGTTCTCGGACCATCAATCGCGTATTTCCATGCATGATGGCCCAAAAGACCAAGTTGTGCATGTTGATTTCAAATGTAATGCAAACCAACAAACAAAGGCCTAATTCTTATCACTAGATTAAGGAACAAGGTAGGCATGCTAGATGGAGTGCAACCTAAGCATATGAACTAGCATGCAACATGAGCATACAAGGTATACATGCAAGCATGCAAACAAACATGCAAGGTAAGCATGCAAGCAAGCATAGGATGGACTTAAACATGATTTAGGCAGCTCTAATTAGGCCCAAAACAGTGGCCAAAGTGCTATGAAATGAGGACTAAACACACATACACACATGCACATGTTAAAGGGCTAACACTCAAGCACAAAAGGGCAACTCTCAAGCACACTTGAAAGAGGCATAAAATGGACTAATGGCATGCAAGATAAGCTCTGAAAATCATGTTACAAAAGGTGCTAAGCCAATTAAACAAGATAAACAAGGCATGCAAACAAAGCAAAAAAAAAAACCCAAGACAAGCCAAGAGGCTTAAGCCAAGACTAAGTCAACCAAGCCTCACAAGGCTAAGAGGACTTAAAACAAGTCTAAGGCAGACCTAGACAACACCCAAGGAACACCTAGATGGCATCTAAGTGGCTCAAATTCAAAAGCATGCACAATGACCAAACATGGAGCATAAAACACAAACATTTGAAGCATGAAAAGAGCTATGAAATGTAAGCATACAAGCATGCTAAGTGGACTGAAATGACATGGAAAATGGTCCCAACCCACTAAATCAAGGCAAGTAATGCATGCTATACACTCACATACTTGAAGCCTCCAAGCTAAAATGCAAAGGAGCAATGCAATGCATGTCATGGCCGACCAAAATGGCTAAGGACATACTTCAAACACGGCAAAATAAACATGAAAGCCTTACAAAGCCAAGCCTAAAGCATGCTAGAACAATGGTTTACAACCTAAGGCATGTTAAGGCAACAAAATGGCATTACATGGCATGTGCACCAAGCAAGCATGGTGTACCAAGACCAACATACAACAATGCTATTTCATGGCAAAATAAGCATAAATAACAGTTAGAACATGATCAACACACACTTGAACATGGTGCTCATTAATGAGGCAAAGGTGGCCCTTTTCAAGGACAACAAGGAGAGGGGGTGGCCCTCTTCTTCTTGGGACATCAAGGCATCATCCTTACCACTAAAATCCTCAAGATTTCAGTGGTGAGGAGGCCCAAACACCAAAGTCCTGAGCTCACTCAAAATAGCACAAAATGGAGCCTCTCAAGGCTTAAGAGGGGTCAAACACCTCCAAACCACAAAACACTCTTAACAAACTATTTAGAGAAATAAAAAAAAGACTTTTTTATGTTATACACTAAGCTCAAAAACAGTTCTAAGATAGTCAAAAATACAATGCAAGAATGGGGTAAAAAGGGGTAAGATTGTTACCCTTGAAGAACCTCTTCAATAATGGTGGTCCAACTGCTCCTCCCATCACAAAACCACCCAACAACCTCCAGAGCAACCTCTTTGAACCTCAGTAGCCAAGGGAAGGTGTAACACTATGTGTTTGTGTGCAATAGTAAGACACAAATACACTTAAACACACACAAAGGTAAAAAGAAAGAGAGAAAGGTGAGACACAAACCCTAACCCTAATCCAGAGCTCTCCTCTGTATATTTTCTAACCTTTTTGTCTAACCCTAAAGCCAAGAGAGGAGGGCTTCTCTTATAGAGAAGCCAATCTTGTAAAGCTTACTCAAGAAGCTAACAAGGAAGCCATCCCTCCATACACGTGTATGGAGGGGAACAAAATGCCATACAGTTGTATTAAAATATCTGCAAAAGGAGATAAACAATAGTCGGCCAGCCAAAAGTGCCATTTTGACTAAATAAACTGCCGACCGGCAACAAAGAATGCCGACCGGCAATATACATTGCCGATGGCAACAAAACACCAGCCGGTGGCCTCTAGCCATGGCCGGTGATGTGTGGGGATGCCTCACAAGGCATTCCCTGCCCCTCCAAGGAAAAACACAAGTGTTTGGTGCAAAACCAGACACTAAACAGTCGAGTTCGGAGATCCTGAGGCAAGGCGCGTAGCCGAGACCTCCGGGAACTCCAAACGAACACAAACATGGATGATCACCGGGTGTTCAAACGGTGACGTCCAAGTCTTGAGGACGGTCAAAAATGGGGTGTCTACAGTTGCCCCTCTTTGACAGAACTCGAAAGTCATAACAATGACGGGAGTGAATGTCAAAGCCCAGAGACGACCCATTTTTGACAAGGCCGAAGACTTAGACAAACATGCAAGACAAACAAGGTATGCGCCCGAAGGCAGGGGCAAAATGCAAGACAATGCACGAAGCCGAGCATAACTTATGATCATGCAAAGAAAAGCTGTAACGAAGCACACATGCAACAGTTTTAAGCTAGCATACACCAAACTACACTACAATGCAGAAAGGATGTAAGAGAATTATGCAATTCTCGAGACGTCTCACGCGGAGGATACAATACCTGTCTGGTTCGTCTGGTTCCACCAGCTGCAAATGAACCGTACATACAATATCGTGCCTGTAAACAAAACAACTTAATAGGTATGATATTGTCAGCAACATGCATGACAATGCAAGAATGAATGCAAAATGATATGCAATATATACAAAACAATGTATAAAGAATGCAAATGAAAATGCAATGCAATTGAATCAATGATCCAATCATGAGCGGTTTGAAACCACACAAATGTCAAATAGATTGATGGAGGTAACAAGTCCGCTCACCATAACCGGTCAACCAACTATGAGTAATGTAGACGACACAAGAACGAGTATTGGGTGGAATGACATAAGGGTGGGTAACGACCATACCGGAGAAAGAATGATGATCCTAATGCCGGATGCAAAAATTTACACTACAATGTAATATCTACAATGGATATGAAACCAAATCTTGCCTAGGAAAGGCATGTGAAATGGATACAATGGATATGGCATGCGCCAAACCAAATCTTGCCTAGGAAAGGCATGTACGCATACAAGCCGCGCTAACATAGAACGGTCCATCGAACTATGCTTCGACGTGAAAAGTATGGGCACATACCGCATCAAGCTCAACATGGAAAGGCGCAAGCCATAGATGGAAGGTGATGCAATGAATGCATGCAATCTAAATGCAATGCAATGGAAATGGATACAATGGATATGGCACGGGCCAAACCAAATCTTGCCTAGGAAAGGCATGTACACAAACAAGCCGCGCTAACATAGAACGGTCCATCGAACTATGCTTTGACATGAGAAGTATGGGCACATACCACCAAGCTCAACATGGAAAGGCGCAAGCCATAGATGGAAGGTGATGCAATGGATGCATGCAATGCAATGGAATGGATACAATGGATATGGCACGCGGGCCAAACCAAATCTTGCGTAGGAAAGGCATGTACACAAACAAGCCGCGACTAACATAGAATAGTCCACTGAACTATGCTTTGACACGAGAAGTATGGGCACATACCAGACCAAGCTCAACATGGAAAGGTGCAAGCCATAGGTGGAAGGTGATGCAATGGATGCATACAATCTAAAATGCAATATCTACAAATATGCAATGGAATGGATATTTACAAAAAAATGCATGACAATGCAGTATGATGCGATATGCTAGGGAGAATGCAATGGATGCATGCAAGCTACAATGGAAATGCATGACAATGCATGTTTATTTTCTACAATGCATGACAATGCAATATTTACCATGTATGCATGACAATGCACTACTTACAATGGATGCATGACAATGCACTATGATGCAACGGCTATGATTGCAAATTTTCCTATCTTACCAACAGTATGATATACTAGGTTGGTTCAAGATCCGAATCGAGGCGCAGACATGCCGCCTCAACCTATGGGGCTTCCATACGATTTCAAGCCGAGGATACACCCTCGGTATTTAAACCAGACTTTAGTCTCGAACTCCCGAACCTTTATGCGTTCTAGGCATAAGCCGCTCAACTCTAGTTTCCACCGTCCTAGTTGGTCTTCTAGGAACTCACCAAGAACACAGTGTGGCTTTACCAGACCACCGAAAAGTCGTTCGGCACGCATAAACACCAAAGGAATTGCACCTTTAGAGGATTTAAGGTCTCCTAGACCGGGATGCAAAATGTATGCATGACAATGCATGTTTTTGTTTTTTTTTGGAATGCAAATGATGCATGATGTTGAATTGCGCGACAACGCAAGTTTACTTGAAATGCATGACAATGTATGAAAATTTGATGCGCGGCGACGCGCGGCTTTAGATGCATGACAATGCGAATGAACTGAGAATACATGAAGATGTATGATCTCGAGATGCGCGACAACGCGCGGCTTTTGAGACGCAAGACAATGCGACCGAGCGGGTTTAAGGTCTCGCCAGACTGCGTGTTTTTTTGGTCCCGCCGAACTGTGGCGTGTTTTCGGTCCCGCCGGACCCATTTTGGGGCAATGCATGTCAATGCGAGTGAACCTGAAATGCGCGACTAAGCGCGGTTTTTAGAGATGCATGACAGCGCACGCTGATGCAAGTGTGTGACAACGTGCGTCCTTTGAAATGCAAGACAATGCACCTTGAGCCAGTGCACGACAATGCACGTCCTTTGAAATGCAAGACAATGCAACTTGAGCGGATTTGAGGTCTCGCCAGACCATGCGTGTTTTTGGTCCTGCCGGACCGTGAGTGTTTAAGGTCTTCCCAGACTGTGCGTGTTTAAGGTCTCGCCAGACCATGTGCATGACAATGCATGTGAGGTGCGCAAAATAGCGCGAACAATGAGTGTATGCCAAATGCAATAAGACGCGCGAAACGGCGTGATGCGTTGGACAACGCGAATGAAATGCGATGCGCAAGACAGTGCAATGCGCTAAACGGCGTAATTGAATGCATGCCAAATGCATATGGGGGCAACTTTCGAGTTTTGTAAAAGCCAAAAGGATACGGAAAGGATACACCTTGCATGAATTCGAGTGCCACACACAGAAGACACGGTCCGAGGTCAAAACGGAGGCCGATCGAGCTTCAAGTGCATTGCCTTGCATTGCTTTTGAGCAATGAAGGCCCCGAACCACATATAACCCAAACAAGGATGTAGAAGGCTCAAAACCATCAGAGGACACCACCGATAACCACCGCCATCAAAATGCATCACCGCCGCCCATCGCCCTCATACAATTCCATCGGCACAATATATTGCCGATCGCAAAGAATGTGGCCGACCCAAAGAATTCCTCAGACGCGCTTTTGTCAATTGGCCACGGGTCTTTTAAAATAGGGCTTATAGCCCTATTTTCTTCACTTCTTCTTGCTCAAAAATCCTCCCCCCTCTCCTCTAGTGCATTTTTCTCCCTCGATTCTCTCATTTTCTTGCGTTCTAGCTCCTGTTTCGTTGTTCGATTCGCGATCTCCTTCGCGTTTCGGACATTTTCAACCGAATGAAACTTCGTTTCGGTGTCCCGTTTTTTATTTCCACCACTCGGGGCTTGTTTCCCTCAAGTTTTTCTTGATATCTGTGCCTTTTCCGCACCTCGACTTTTCCAGCCATTTTCGGCCCTCTCGGGGTTGACTTTTTGTTGACTCTTCATATTCTCGCCCGTCTTTCCCTTTTCCGGCCATTTTCACATTCTCTTCGAGATGGCGGACGATCTTCCACAGGGTGGGGCTCCTCCAGAGCTCGAGATGGATCCCGAGGCTGAGCCCTTGCCGCTTCGTATCCGGCCATTCGATCCGGAGACCTACAGACCGGCGGTTCACGTGATGCTCCCCGATGGACTACGCCAGTTCCGGAGCTTCGAGAGGGGCGTGGTACCCGAGCTACTACTCCTTGAGCCAGAGTCACACCTGTCACACGGCGCTTCTGAGGTACATTCTTCCCCTGGTTTCAATTTTTCGCAATGTAGAACACTTAAACTGCCATAGTTGACTCTGTTCTTTAATCGCTTAGTTCGAATGTACTGATGCACTGTACACTGTAGTTGATTATGAACACACTTGCAATCGATAATCGCTGAATCGACACGCACACACACCGCATTAGCCTCAATTGCTCAAACACATTGCGCACACTGTATTTCACTACATACACACTGGCACCCGATATCTACGTGAATTCTGAAAAACATGCACACATGTCAGATTCAGATCAACCACTCAAACACGCCGACACATCACACGCAGAAGTTCATCAGAAGTACACCGCACCCGGCGTGTCTGTTTGAATCTGAAAAACGTGCACACATGTTACATCTGTATTAAACCGTTCAACATACTGACATATCATGTGCTATAGTTCTCTGCCAGCACACTAACACCTAATGCCGGCTTTACATTTGAAAACGTGCACACACACACACTATATCTGTATGCTTCTCAAAACTGCGTCTTGAATATTTCTTCGCAATTGTTGTTTTTGATTACAGGGGGACTCCCATACCATCCGCGGGTATGGGAATGTCGTCGCCCGAGACTAGTACGCGGAGTTGCCAGATGCGGTTCGCCACATCATCGATGAGGCGGGTTTCGGCATCTTCTGCAAGGCGCTTTCCCAGCTTACCACCTGCCGGCCCTTGCTTGCTGCTTTAGTGGAGAGGTGGTGGGATACCACCAACTCCTTCCACTTCTCCGTCACAGGGGACATGACGATGACTCCTTATGATTTCTCGATGCTTACTGGCATTGGGGTAGGGGGTGATCCGATCCCCTTCGACACCGATACGGGTGAGTGGGACGCCGCCAGACTTTCGCCACTATGCCTCCTCGCCGAGCGGTGGTTTGTGAGGTACTCGTGGTTCGAGAGCCACTTCCGATTCAACGGCTTTGGCGGAGGCGCAGATGACCCCAGAGGAGGTGGATCAGTATGCGCGGGGCTTCATCATGTTTTTGCTGGGGACGACCCTTTTCGCCGATCGGGCGAACACCGTGCCTGTTTGCCTGTTGAGCGCACTGGTGGATGTCAGACGGATCCGCCGCTACGACTGGGGTGGTGCAGGTTTGGCCACTTTATACGGTTACATGAGCTCTTCTTCCCGTCTCAGTGGACAGCTTCTTGGCAGATAATGGCGAGCTTGGGAGGTACATCTTCTTCCCCTTTTACATTTCTGCTTTCTGCTTTACATTTTCTGTATTCTGTACACTGCACACACCACGGTCCGCCTCTTACTGACTATATACTAGACACGCGGCACACACATATACTCTGCTTTAATCGATCTGCATAATCGCATTGTACACTTTGCACAATACACTACATAACACACCTTCCGCCATTTCTGCTTTATTCTATATTCTGCTTTATCTGATAGTCATACTGATATCTGTTCTGCAGTTGTGGGTCTACGCCTACTTTCCCAGGCTTGCCCCAGTACCCGATGTGGAGATCCCGCTCGACGTCCCCTTTTCTCATCGCTTTGACATGCGGTGTGTGCGGAGACCCCGGGAGTCTTTCATCTTCTTCCGCCGCTACTTCGACACCATCACCGCCGCGGAGGTATGTTCAACTGTAGAGTTTGCTTAAGCTTCGCATAGCACTGTATTTTTGATGATAAACATATAACAAACTGCACATTTACCCACAGATCACCTGGCAGCCTTGGGCTCCGTTGCCGGCCGTGGTGAGGGATCACTATGAGAGTGCTGAGGAGACTGCCCATCTCCGGATTCTATTGGAGGCGATGCGCCGGGCTTGGTACTGGGGCGCTTCTTGCGCAGACCACTGGTTTACTCCGGAGCAGATAGTTCTGGGTCCACCTCCTACACATATGAGGCATACAGAGAGGCTTTCCCTTGCGCACCTGAGAGAGTATACCGTTGGTTGGAGCGCGGAGCGTCACAGAGACGAGGGTGACTATGCCGAGTTTGTCCGGACCTACATCATGCGACCCTTGGGCGGTGGTCGCGAGAGTGAGAGGAGGCCATGGTAGCCGGAAACTGAGCGCCGAGGGCTCGAGTCCGTGGCAGGGGCGGAATTCAGAGAGGGCGGGAAGCCGGCTGGCCTGCTCTGCCCACTTCACTGACATGCAGAGGGCAGGGTGGGGCGACCTACCAGATCCCCTTTGCTCCTCCCCCAGCTGATCACGAGTTGGTCGGTGTCCCTGACTTGCCTCCGGTATGTATTACTTCATTTTGCATCTTATACTGTCATGTCATTTCAGTTTATTTGATATTCCGTAGAATACTTATGTATCTGATACTTTTACAGGCGTCCTCCGAGTACACCCAGCAGTCTCTGGAGCTGAATGCCTCCATGATGGGGATGTTACAGCGGACCTTCGATCTCCTAGCCCTCTACAGTATTCTGGTATGTTCTTCTGACCGCAGTCTCAAACCGTACATAAACTAATTCGCATAATCTGATGCACAACACAACACTGGATACCCAGCCCTCTCAGCACCTGATACATCAGACTCATACACGTGATTCGCATCGATACATGCTTGCTCATGGTGTTCACACACTGTATTCATACTTGTATTCATGCCGATACATTGCTCACTGCATTACCGTATTCTCAGCGATACCTTTGCGATACTGCCACACATTCATACGTGACTGTGATAATCATCGATTCACTGCTCATGGCGTACTGATGCATTTGCCTTTTATGCTTTTCAGCCTCCTTTCCAGATCCCTCCGGTGGGTGGTGCTCCAGCTGGGCCCTCTATTCCTGCTCGAGGAGGGCGTGGAGACACTAGACATCCCCATGCCGGGGCGGGGCGTGATCATGTCTTGAGTAGCTCTCGGGCACCCATTCCTGATGATGAGGATGATGAGTCCGAGTCCGAGTCCGAGGCAGAGGCAGAGGCAGAGGCGGGGTCATCTGAGAAGGAAACCGGAGACGGTTCAGACTCAGGTTCAGATGATGATGCCGATGACGATGCTCCTGGACCTTTGTCCAGGAAGAGGGCGAGGACAGATCCCCAGGCCCGAGACTACTGATAACGACCCAGACTTTTGCTGCTTTTCTTCTCTTTTTTGTACTTTTTCTTTTTCTTCTTTTTTAGTTGGTAGCCCCAGTATCTTGTACCGCCGCAGGCGGGTTTTTGTTTTTCTTCAAAACTTTGTACTTGAACAAGATTATATGAAATGAAACAAACTCTTTTTTGTCTAAAAAAGTTTTATATATGTACATTCCATACTTTGCACTGCATTGTTTCATGCTACATCACATCACAATGGGATTGATTTGTTGTCTGAAAATCAAATATTTGCATTGTAGTAACCAGGTAATGAACCAGTTAATAGCAAACCACTCATGCAAACCACTGTTTAACCTGAACACACAGCCCATACTCTGCTGAGAATTAGTCTGCATACAGCCCACAACACAATACTTGGTTTATTCTCATCGACAAACCCCGACCAAAATGTACCAATCGACAAGATGGACTACGAAGGTGAAACCAATTTGAAATTGAAGCATACTCAGATGCTCCAAATTTTCCTTCTCTTCTTTTGCTGCGCCTAAATGTAGAGAATGGCACAGCACTCTGAGCATAAGCGATTTTTTTTTTTCAAATTGAGAGAAGGTTTTCCAAAACCGGGGTATCGAGCCTGCAACTGAACACAGTGAAAAAGACTCAAACAAAAGGTACACGACCCAAACACAACGAGACACGCCCGAAAAAGACTCAAGACAAGGATTGCGACAAAAGAAAGTGAAAGACACGACTCACGGACGCGTTTACAAGAATGAGAGACCTCAGATCACGAGGGGCCAGTTTCCCCAGGTTTTGTTCCCACCCTTTCTGATTTGTGATTCTCACATCGCTTGGCCCTCAGGCTCAGTTTTTCTCTCAAAACCCTCTTGCTCATTTCTCTCTTCACTTACACCTCTCTATTCTTTATTCTCTCATTTTTCATCCCTCCCCAGGGTGATTGATGGATGAATAAGGAGTTGCAGGTTCATGCCGAACACCGTTAGCTCACGGCTATTTCTTCCGGTGGATAGAGTGCCCTTTTGGCAAGTATGTGGACGGCGGGGAAAAGACAGAAGACCTGACTCAATTGCGCCCCTAGTTCGTCACTTGGACCATTTTTTGTTTTCTAAAATAGTTTTGACCAAAATGAGAGCCAGATTAACACACTCATTCAATTTTTGATTTGAAAATCATGCAAGTCAGGTTGTGAGCATTGAAATTTTTCCCTTTTTGGGTCCAAGAAGATGGTCCGATTTTTGGAAAATCAAATGGTTTTCGAGAAAATAGTGAACTTCAGTAAAAATTTTCAAAAACTATTTTTTGCAAACAACCAATGCTCAACGAGCACGGAGCTTACCCTCGAGATGCGCAACCTCGGATCGGAGGCAATGGAAAATTGCCCCTTGCTTAAAGGGGGTACATGGCAACGGAAAGTTGCCCCTGGTTTGGATGGCAACTCAAGGCAACTTATGGCAATGCATGGCAACGGAAAGTTGTCCCTTGTCTGGATGATGCCGTAGCATTTTGTAAACGGTCTTTATTAATGACGACTAAACTCCGAGCATGATGGTCTGAACCAATATATGGACACAGTCACTGTGAAAGCATTGGTGGCTGGACTTCAGGATGAAGTTGCCTACGTAGTTCCAATTGCCACAACCGAACTATCGGAGTCAGAGGAGGCAAGGATGATCAAAACCATTACATGGACTGGGGCGCTGTGAAAGCGTTGGGGGCTAGACTTCAAGATGAAGTTGCCTACGTATCCCAAACATGGGAATCAAGCCTTACGTAGTTCCGGTTAAGGTACACTCGGGTATTTTAACCTTCACTTTTTAGGCTCTAACTTTTGCCAAGGCGCCTGTTGCAGGTTTTCGACCTTGCGAGCTTCTTTTTCTTCTTTTTTTTTTCAAAATTTTTTTTGCATTTCTTCTCTTTTTTTTTTTTTGTTCTTTTCTTTGATTTGCTTTTTTTTTTTTTGCATTTTTTCATTCGTTTCTTTTTCTTGCTCTAACTTTTGCCTGGGTCGCCCTTCCGGGTTTTCAGCCCAGCGAGCCTCTCAAAGGGTAAAAGTGTAGCATAGTCCATGCCAAATGGTTTTGAGATCCTGAAGTCATCCAAGTCCAGGAGAATGGCTGTTGCACTGATTTGCGGAAGGATCCATCACGGTCGCTTCACGAGCCTCTGCCAGTGAGATCTAGTCTTCTTGATCTGAATTTGGTACCTCTTGCTCGAGGGTTGCTTCAAATCGGGCTGCACAGGCCTTTCATGGCAGTTAACTGTTGAACGTTTTGAATGGATTCCAGGTTCGAAACAGATAGGTTGAATCTCGAGGCTGAGAGCGATCCTAGGCTGCAAAATCTCAAGAGCAATTCCACACAAGTCTTCACAGGACCACACAAAACATTTTTTTTTTGAAAGTTTTTAAGAAAGCGACAAATCGCTCGCGCTGAAGATAGTGTGAAACTAATCTGGATCAAGCCAGGGTCCTTCTCAGTACTCACGCTGACAAGCATGATTTCATTCATAAAAAAAGCTTAGCATGCCTATCTTTCTCTCAAATATGATCAAGTTTTGCAAAACCCGAGGAATTCCTTCCTCTTCGTTTTTACCACCGCAGTGCTCAAAAAGGGTTTTTGAAAAGCTTAGGTCATTACAATGATGTTCAAGGCACAAGAGAGTAGGTAGAATGTACTGTCGTTCCATTCGCCTCCTCTGGCACAACTAACTCACACTGAAAGCAAGCATGAAAATGAGATAGCCACAGCTGTTTCATTCAGATTTGTTGGTATAACTGGCCCCTCGGCAGAGACAGACTCAAAAACCAAAAACGGGTAATTACAAGACAAAACGGTGTTCGAGGCAACAACCCCGGAATCACCTGGCATTCTATACAAAAGGGGGGGTTGACTCGCTACAACAAGACAGACCCGTAAGCAAAAGGACTGACTCAAGACAATGAGACAGACTCAAAACAAAACAAAAGACTGACTCGACACCCAAGCCAGAATTTACAAAATTAGTATTCGCAGATGCCCAAAAATGCGTGCCAGACGCCACATCCAAAATGCACCAGGCACTGCCGCAGGCGGTTCACCCTCCGATTACATACTCGCAGTATCTGTGTCCTCAAAATCCAATAACTGGGTAGTAACGGACTTGGCGGAGGTGGGTGGGAGGATAACCTCGTTGTCAATCAAATCCTGCACCTCATGATGGAGGCGGAAGCAATTATCGGTAGCATGACCGGTACAAAGCAGCATCATGTGCAGCAGGGAGATTCTTCGGGAGGGGCCGAGGCTCCAAGGGTTTAAGGTGCCCTCTTTCGGCCAGGATCTGAAGTACCTTAGACAATGGCATGTAGAGAGCATGGAAGACCCTGCGCCCTCAGGGCAGGTACTTTGAAGGTTGAGCACTCTTCCTAGACGCACTAGCGAAAGAGTCGGCCGGTGTGGCCTTGGATTTCTGATCCTTCCCGGGTGCAAGGTTAGGAATGAGAGGAATTGTTCTGGCATGACGAGGCCTATCCTGGTTTTCTGACTAACTTGAACTACCCTCAGGTGGAGTGGGGAAAGCATCCTCCACAGATTTTGTCGCTGCAGATATGTGTTGCTTATTCATCCCCCCGGCTTTCAAAGCCTTGACTGCCCACAGCATTTCTTCAATGGGATCGGTATCTGCCTTCATTTTGTCTTTACCTCTGGCCTCGGCCTGATCAAGGGTTTGGGTTGACATTGACATGTCATTGTTATAGTTGGAGGCCATCTCCGGTTGGCTAAGTTCAATCACAATCCATCCCAACAATGGGGCTCTGGGGTACAAAACCTCCCAAGATATGGTGCGGTGGTGGCAGCGGACATTCCATAGGCGAGATCCGCCACGGACCTCGAGATCACCTATCATCCCCATCAGTTCAAATGTAGTAGGCTCAAGCTCGATATAGTTGAGGGTCCAAACCGGGTGTGCAAAGAAAGCGACCTAGGTGGATGCGGCATATCAATATTGGTCTCACTTTGTAGAGTGATTCCTTGACCCAACGCACTGTCATAACCACGATCTCTTCCGAATTTCGATCATCATAGGTCTTGCCTCAAGGGGAACACCGACTATTTTGGAACTCTCCGAATCGAAGGAAAAACAAGCAAAGATTTCAAATTTCAAACGGATCAAACACGATGTACAACGAACAATCAGTATTTCTACTATCGATCATCGTTCCCCGAAATCATCATTCTAAAACATCGAATCGATATCCGCAGATATAACCGATTCTCACAAATCGACATCGGTGCCCTCAGTTCGACACTCAAACTTGCAAACCGATATGTGTGTTCTGAGAGATACACTCTAAAAGCACATAGCAAGTAAATGAGAGACAATACACCCCTATGTTGGTAGGGTTTCGCCCTATTTTGTCGAGCTAGGGTTTCACTATGCACGCAATGGTTTCAAACAACCTAACATCGGGTGAGCAACTTTGTCCTAATTTGGAATGGTCACTATGGATTCGAATATGCACTAGGTCGAATGGTCGAAAAGGGTGCCCCAAGAAACCGGGTTTGTGTTCCCATCGGCAGAGCTCAGAACCGTCAAATTTATGGCATGCTTTGACAAAGTCAAGCCTTCGGCAGACCGCTCAAGAATAGCAGATGGCCAACACGGTGTCCTAGGCGCACCAATGCACATGCAATGCAAAGAAACACATAAATGAAGTCGAAACAGGATATCACGAGTTCGAGTCAAGCTCTCTAAACTCCCCAGCAGAGTCACTAGAAACTGTAACACGCCCGCGAGGGAGACCTCGCTACACGCTACACTTCGGACTCGATTTTGTTTACGGTTCTAAATCTGAACCAAAGAGTCCAAATCCGGCAAATCGTTTTGAGAAAACAGATTTTTGACAAGAAGTGCCAAACATGGACTACTTTGCCAGATACAGAGTCGCCACCTAAATATTTTATTAATGGGGGAATTTAGGAAACCCTGACTCGGTGCCAAAGGCCACGTGTCCGCCATCACCAAAGTTGCCTCGGCTCGAGAGCTTGGGTACGATTGGGGAAGGTCAGCTATGAGCACCCCCTCTCGCCCGGTCCGAAGACCGACCTCTACTAACCGTGATATCCGATTTTGAAAACGTTATGTGTTCTTATTCCGGTTATTAGCCTAGAATTACTATGTTATGCGCACAGCAAACAAGTATAGACTAGATTGCCTAATTTGGAAATAAGCATTGCATATCCGTTTGTCTTGAAAAACACTTTGGAATTTGCTACTCGCAAGTAGGCTAAAATACGGATTTCAACGAGTTTTTCCAACTCAGACAATCCAACCTTCACCCACAGGCAATCAAACAGTTTATCTCACATAAGCAATTAGTCGCATGGTAAGCATGCTGTCATGTTAACACTCACACGCATGCGGTATGCTAAAGCATGAAAATACTTACATCGTACTCCGTGCCAAAACAATAAACTAGTTAGCAAACATGCATGGTCCTAGTTCATGTCAAATTGACTAATGCAACACATACAGGATGCAATTAGGGTAGGCTCGGCTAACCTAAACATGACATGTGAAATGCAATCAATTGATGCACGTATTCAATTTGGAATTGAAGTACAAATGCAGTTAGCATGATGTACCGAGCCCGGTGCATGCAAGACAAATGTATGGATGCACGCATGCATAGCATAAGGTATGCTAATTTAAACATGCCCTAATCTACCATCATAAGCGGGTAAATAAAAGGGAAGAAAGAAGTGGGGATTGGAAGACATGCACACACACGCACCCACACTTATTACAGATTCGCCCTCGCCCGGAGGGACCAAATAAATATTACAAATAATTAACCTACAAGCTAATTAAATATTACAGGCCATCTAATTAGCTAAGCAAATTAACTAATCTAGGGAAAACAGTAAACCGCCTCGGGAGGAGAGCCTGATGCAATGCATGCTCGGTCTTGCTCGGAAATGCACTGCCATGCGCAAGCTGCCTCTGTTTTCCCTGCTATACTCCTTTGAAGACTGTAAAAGCCTCAGGGTTGCCTCCTTGAGCACTGTGCAGTGCTGCCGGCTAGGGAGAATGCCCACCGGCCGTAGGAGATGTTCATCGGCTGAGAATGAATCAATCGGCCACCAATTGATTGCCGGTCAAGATCGGCAAAAAAGTTCTCGCAGAACCTATTTGACAAAGAGAGATGTAGCTTTGCATGGCAATGCAATTCAAGCCATGTATGCACCAACCATGTCCCTTATCATGTTAGTGACTCAAAGGGACATGCTCCTTGGTTCTCGGACCATCAATCGCAAGATTTCCATGCATGATGGCCCAAGAGACCAAGTTGTGCATGTTGATTTCAAATGTAATGCAAACCAACAAACAAAGGCCCAATTCTTATCACTAGATCAAGGAACAAGGCAGGCATGCTAGATGGAGTGCAACCTAAGCATATGAACTAGCATGCAACATGAGCATACAAGGTATACATGCAAGCATGCAAACAAACATGCAAGGTAAGCATGCAAGCAAGCATAGGATGGACTTAAACATGATTTAGGCAGCTCTAATTAGGCCCAAAACAGTGGCCAAAGTGCTATGAAATGAGGACTAAACACACATACACACATGCACATGTTAAAGGGCTAACACTCAAGCACAAAAGGGCAACTCTCAAGCACACTTGAAAGAGGCATAACATGGACTAATGGCATGCAAGATAAGCTTTGAAAATCATGTTACAAAAGGTGCTAAGCCAATTAAACAAGATAAACAAGGCATGCAAACAAAGCCAAAAACCCAAGACAAGCCAAGAGGCTTAAACCAAGACTAAGTCAACCAAGCCTCACAAGGCTAAGAGGACTTAAAACAAGTCTAAGGCAGACCTAGACAACACCCAAGGAACACCTAGATGGCATCTAAGTGGCTCAAATTCAAAAGCATGCACAATGACCAAACATGGAGCATAAAACACAAACATTTGAAGCATCAAAAGAGCTATGAAATGTAAGCATACAAGCATGCTAAGTGGACTGAAATGACATGGAAAATGGTCCCAACCCACTAAATCAAGGCAAGTAATGCATGCTATACACTCACATACTTGAAGCCTCCAAGCTAAAATGCAAAGGAGCTATGCAATGCATGTCATGGCCGACCAAAATAGCTAAGGATAGACTTCAAACACGGCAAAATAAACATGAAAGATTTAAAAAGCCAAGCCTAAAGCATGATAGAACAATGGTTTACAGCCTAAGGCATGTTAAGGCAACAAAATGGCATTACATGGCATGTGCACCAAGCAAGCATGGTGTACCAAGACCAACATACAACAATGCTATTTCATGGCAAAATAAGCATAAATAACAATTAGAACATGATCAACACACACTTGAACATGGTGCTCATTAATGAGGCAAAGGTGGCCCTTTTCAAGGACAACAAGGAGAGGGGGTGGCCCTCTTCTTCTTGGGACATCAAGGCATCATCCTTACAACTAAAATCCCTCAAGATTTCAGTGGTGAGGTGGCCCAAACACCAAAGTCGCGGAGCTCACTCAAAATAGCACAAAATGGGGCCTCTCAAGGCTTAGGAGGGGTCAAACACCTCCAAACCACAAAACACTCTTAACAAACTATTTAGAGAAATAAAAAAAAAAGACTTTTTTTATGTCATACACTAAGCACAAAAACAGTTGTAAGGTAGTCAAAAATACAATGCAAGAATTGGGTAAAAAGGGGTAAGATTGTTACCCTTGAAGAACCTCTTCAACAATGGTGGACCAGCTGCTCCTTCAAGCTCAAAACCACCCAAGAACCTCAAGAACAACCTCTTAGAACCTCAGTAGCCAAGGGAAGGTGTAACACTATGTGTTTGTGTGCAATAGTAAGACACAAATACACTTAAACACACACAAAGGTAAAAAGAAAGAGAGAAAGGTGAGACACAAACCCTAACCCTAATCCAGAGCTCTCCTTTGTATATTTTCTAACCTTTTTGTCTAACCCTAAAGCCAAGAGAGGAGGGCTCCTCTTATAGAGAAGCCAATCTTGTAAAGCTTACTCAAGAAGCTAACAAGGAAGCCATCCCTCCATACACGTGTATGGAGGGGAACAAAATTCCATACAGTTGTATTAAAATATCTGCAAAAGCAGATGAACAGTAGTTGGCCAGCCAAAAGTGCCATTTTGACTAAATAAACTGCCGACCGGCAACAAAGAATCCCGACCGGCAATATACATTGTCGATGGCAACGAAACACCAGCCGGTGGCCTCTAGCCATGGCCGGTGATGTGTGGGGATGCCTCACAAGGCATTCCCTGCCCCTCCAAGGCAAAACACAAGTGTTTGGTGCAAAACTAGACACTAAACAGTCGAGTTCGTGGATCCTAAGGCAAGGCGCGTAGCCGAGACCTCCGGGAACTCCAAATGAACACAAATATGGATGATCACCGGGTGTTCAAACGGTGACATCCAAGTCTTGACGACGGTCAAAAATGGGGTGTCTACAGGTGCGAACATTGTTCACTTGACCTGCGCAAATCTTACTGATTGTCTCATTTTGCCAGGCCCTGTGGTTCAGGGCTCCTTGGTGGTATGACGCTTATCAACTGAACCAGACAAGATTGTACCGACTTAAGGACTTTTTGTCTAGCCTTGACATGAAAATGAGTCGTCTTCCACCTTGCAATACTCCTCAACCTTCTTCATTGACGCCTACACTATTTTGGGAGGCCGTTTGGACAACGAGCTTCTGAGAGGACTGTCGGGGTGTAATCCCATTTTAAAGGCGGTAATGGCCATGGAGTCGTTGCAGCATCATCCACTAAGTTGGAACATTCCTAGTAGCGTGCCGAATATTTACAGAGGGTCTTTTCTGGTTTAATTTGCATTGCTCAGAGAGAGTCGGCTTGCTTAGGCTAGACCTCGTTGGTGATAAACCTTGCCCTAAAGGATTTTTGGAGCTGATGACAACTTTTTACTGAGGTCAGCTCTAGTTTATAATACCATCTGATGGCCAATGGTCTTAGGTTGCTCAGAAACATTCGGCACGTGAGTGCTTCATCAGCAGCATCCAATGTCATTGCTTGCTTGTAATGACGAATGCGAATCGTAGGGTCAAATTTACCATCATATAGGGTGAATGTTGGCGCTTTAAATTTTTTAGATAGTGCAACCCTTGCAATGCGTTATACGAAAGGATCATGTTTATCCTCTTCATCCGAACCATCATCTCCTTTTCCTTGCCCGTGTCAAACATATGGACTTCTCTCGGATGAGTTGGACATGTCAACTCGCCCCTTCTTCTTAGGTTCCTGAGATGATGAGTCGAAAGCACTGATGCTATCATGTTTCTGATGTCAACGCCGTTGATCATCCTTCTTCTTCTATGGCGATCGATCCTGGTCATGACGTGGTGCGACTTGTTGGGATTTGGCTAACTCAAGGGCCAACTCCTTACATAAACGTTGATTGTCAGCCGCCATATCTTCCAAACGTTGTTCATTCCGTTTTGCTTGATCCATGATTGTTTGCATGGTTTCCTACATCGAGGTTGAAGGTGAGGTTTAAGCCATTGGGTCAAAGTTCAGGGCCCTTCTAGACCAAGCATAGTTCTTGGTGTAACGTCATCTCTTGGTATACCATTGTTAGGAATGAGCAAAGGATCATCTGTTACGTCTGCCTTGAATACGCTTGAGTTTTCCCACAGACGACGCCAATTGTAGTAAAAAGAGGGGGGGTTAGGAATGCTCTTTGATCCAGACAGACCTTCTTGATCCTTGAAATGACACTTGAAAGAGGAACAAATGCTCCGAACGGGGATGCCAGAATTAGCCCTCCGACGAGCTAGTTAGTACCTTTAGTCTTTGTGTTTTCTTTTTCTATAAGTCATCTCCTATTTTTTCACATACTTGTCCCTGATCGAGGCTCCTCCTTTATATTGCTTTTGGGCCCTTGGTTGGGCCCACATCAGGCCCATTGTTTGGCCTCTAGTTGGCTCTTCTCATGGTCGATTTGTATATGTTACTGCGTGGGCTTTTAGATAGGGCCGAGTCCTATTCGGCCCCATTCTCTAATAGGCCTCACCAATCACCTTGATTAAATTTGGTCCCCACAAACTAAATGGGAAAGTAAGAAACAAAAGAGACAAAAAGTTGAACTGGCCAGTAATTCAATGACTTTTGTGAATGAAATATCTAAGGTAAGAACTTTTGACAATGTAAGTCTCGGAAACAATGTGAACAATGATATACCTATCTATAAAGAATGTGGGAAACAACATTGGGGCATTTGTCGACGCCTATCTAGATCTTGTTTTAAATGTGGAAAGAAAGGACACTTGGCTAAATCTTGCCCGCAAGCTCATCCGAAACACAATATGCCTAACGCTAGTTTGATTGGCTTTATTCCTATACCTAGAACAAATGCAACTTCTATTCTTGAGGGGAGCAATCTTAGGCAAGGAAGGGTTTACGCCCTAGTTCTAGAAAATGCTTGGAATACTGAAACGGCTGATGCAGATACTATTTTGATTATGTGCAAATGTATGTGTGAAAATCGATTTGGGAATTCGTATAACCTTTGGCATGAGATGAATTGTTAATATGTTGACTGAACCAACTGAATTATTAGAATTATGAGCCTATGCTTCATGCCCTGGTTTTTTTTAACTGATGTGTGAAATGATAAGATAAAACTCTAATTATTGAACATTTTTGAAACTCTTCAGATTTGACAAATTACCTATGCTATGAAAAATGTTTGGACTTGTACATAGATATGCATACCTTTGCTTAGGACGTTAATTGATTCGAACTCGACACACTTTTTTGTATCTACTATACCATGAAATCATTGCCTTAGCTAATGTATCTGGGCAGATTGTTTTGTGTTCATCCGTACATCGAACTTGTGAATCCATATGGGGAGTGTATTTAGATTCTAGACATGCACACATATAACTATACCTTTGCTCAGAATGATTCGTCATGATTTTGTTTTATTAACTAGACCATTGGGACTATGACTCTGTGATTGTGCAACTTGTTTGAACACCCCAGATATTAAACCTATGCTTAGTGACTGTATGACTAATTTGGAACTTTTGCATAACAACTCGCTATTATGTGCCACCGAGGACCTTTGTCTGATACATTGCTGTGTACCGTATGCCTACATGAAAGACTTATTTGGAAACTGCAATATTGACTATGATACTTACCTCTTGATATGAACAACTGCATGCTTACGCACCCATATATGAACTTATTTGGAGAATGCCACATTGTATATGACTTGAAATACTTCAATATGAACTATTATGATACATGACTCTGATGCGATTTTGAGAGCTAATGAACTTAGAACTGCTATGGAACTATTGGTTTTGCACCTAGGCGAACGAAGTGTGAACTATAGAACCAAATGTACTTCATTGGAAAATGATGGGGATAGAACTTTTATCTGATCTGATCTGATAAAACTTTGGTTTGATGAGACCTTTGTTTGAACTAGTAGAACTTTTATTTGATGATACACGATCTAAACTTTTGTTTGATTTGACCGAATGAAGCTTTCATTTAATGTGATCCGATAGGAATTTCATTTGATTTGATCTGAGGAGACCTTTACCTAATTTGAAAATCATTATCTGATTTGATTATGCTATGGGGGATTATGAATTGCTTATGACAGAATGTCCAGATTATGTTGCTATGGGAACTAATCGACTGAGAACTTGAATCAATTTTGAACACTTAAGAAGAATGTAAACTATCTAACAAATTAGTTTGACTATAAACCTTGACTACTTGGAAGTATATGTAATCAGTATGTTATGTGAATGACTGCTTCTACATTAACATGTAATATAATTGAATCTGTGGAAGCTGACGCTGGTGAACAGTATGTGAATGATTACTTTAGAATTGAGTTCACTGCTATGGGGTTAATAAATGAATATGCCTTGTATGCCTGACAACTTTTGAATGACTTCGAATAACTGTGAAAGATTGTTGAATCGGACATCGAATTGAATTGTAAATCATTGTGTGCTTGGGAAATGAATCAAATCTCTGTAACAAGCTGAATGGGGAGGAAACCACTTGTGAAAATGGAATACTATATGAACCTATGACATCTGATCAATATTTGATATATGCGGTGACTCAAGTTTGGAGGACCAAACTTCTTAAGGTGGGGAGACTGTAATAACCCCGATCTATAATTAACTACTAATCCATAATTAAGAATGCTAACTAAGTGTTTAGAATGGAATTACGTGTTTATTGTGTATTTTGTATGCTATTTGGCTTTCTATCTATTACTTGTAGAAATATATGTCTAGAATTCTGTTTTGATTTGAAAATGGAAAGCCTTATTGGCATCCGAAACCTAAATTGGTTACACGAATATGTTATTTGGAATTTTTAGAACACTTTGGCAAATTTAATTAAAAACTAATTCAGTTTAATTAATTAAGTTGTATTTAATTCGTCCAATGTTCTCATTAATGTATTAATACCTCATAACTATATATTTGAACCCTAAGCTCATTTGAGCTCATCTCTTCATCATTTTGAGCTCCCAAAATCTGAGGTATCATTGTAGAGAGAGAGAGTGAGAGAGAGAAAGAGATAGAGAACTCTCATCTAGAGAGAAAGTGTGTGTAGAGATTGAAGGGAACTTGAAGCCATTGCTTGAATTTATCAATTTGTGCAAGAACTAGTGTGTTTCAAGCCTCTAGGTAAGATTTTACCTTTCAATTCTTGAAGATAATGTGTTTTGGAGTTGTGTTCATGGAATATATTTGACCATCTACTTGTAGTTTGATAATTAAACAAAGATTGTATGAATTAAGGCCAATTCCATACATGGATGCATGGATTTTTCAAGAACTCTCATTTTTCAGCATCATACTTGTCATTGGAGATGAATTTGAAGCTATAATCTACATGCATGCATGAGTTATGAAGTTTTGAAAATGATTTCTATGTTTTTGAAGTTTAACAAAGAATTTTGGAGAAGGTTTCCATATGCATGCAAGTTTTGAGTTTACTCTCTAAAAATTCTTGCATGCGAGTGCATATCCTTGCTATGGCTTAAGAGCTCTCCGTGATTTTACATGAAAACATCTAATTTGTCCATGTTTTGGAAGTTGGATTTCATGATCATTACATACATGTGTTTTAAAGTTTGGTTTTGAAGAATTGACATACTTTTGGTCTTTGATTTTGGCAAAATGACTTTCAATCCATGATGTTTTATATGTTTACAAGTGTTTTCTCAAGTTTTGGCCCAAAAGAATGAGTTTTGATGCTTTGGAATTGAGTTTTGGGGATTATAGACCAATCTAGAAATTCTAGAATTCACACTCTACGCTCGAGCGGTGGAGTCTGTGCTCGAGTGAAGAATGTGAGCTCCTAGTACTTTTCCAGATTTTGGGAGTTAACTCAAGTGGTAGAACCTGTGCTCGAGCGACCACCCTTATTTTGATCCTTCGCTCAAGTGTAAATTGAGAGCTGCCAAGAGTTTTACAAAATTTTGCAAACCACATGAGCGACCAAAGCAAAGACCCTATTTTTAGAAATTTTGTTAAGTGTTTCGACCTACATTTTGGCATTCTCATTGCATCCTCATTGCATCCTAGGCATTCTTTAGTCTTAATTAACGCACAATAACGAGGTTATGAATTAGAAACGCACTAAGAAAGAAATGTAGTGAGTTAAGAGATTACAAAGAGTGTGTTTCAATGTCTACGAGCATGTGATAAGGAAGAATAAGAAGCTAATGTAAAGAAAGCTAAGCCGTAATGGCCATATGAATGTGTAATGATACGACGTGTTTTGTGCTATGTACGTTTTTGATTGTAGGTCGAGAATTGGAGACTGATCAACTGTTTTTGGAAGCCCATTGTGAGTAACGTTATTGTAAAGATACGTTCATATGTATTATGTTCCAAATGTGATTTGATAAGTTATGATTTCTAAAATGATATTTGTTTAAGTGAATGAATGTCCTATGTTTGAAATCTATTATGGCATATGTAGATAGTCCTAAGTCATGGGGGACGACATTTGAATGCGGGTCCATGACGTATATGTGATTATAAGATCTCGTTAGCCTCTTGTCAAAGTGGTGATGTGTTTAATTAGTATCCGGAACCGATTACTCTAGTCGGATGACGATGTGATATGTTCTATTAGATGTACCATTATCATGTTCTAGTATGAGAATGATTCTGACATGATTTGTGCTATGTTTGAGAAATGTTTTGGAATTCGTTCACTAACCTCTTTACCTTTGTGACGCCCCAAATTTTTTGGAACATCAAGGGAAATTAAATAAACAAAATGATTTAATAAATCAAAAAGTTGACATCTTAATTGGACATTCCAACTCTCGTATATAACCAAAGGTTCAAACAACAATAGATAAAAACTTAAAATTATCCAAATACAACATCAAATGAAATTATAAAGTCCTTAATAGCTATTATATAAAATAATATAATTTATTCAACTCTAATCGGGGTTTCAAGTCAGCCAAGGCTCTATGTTAGCGTCAACTCCATTTCAGCTTCAATTATTTCCTCGCCAAAACCTGGCATAAAACGCTAGGGCAACAAAAATATATGTCATGAGTTTTGCAACACAGTAAGAAAACACAATAAACCTAACTTTCTTTTTAAGAGAAAAATAATGAGATTATAAACATGAGATAACAATATAATTGTAAGCATAATTACAACCATTAAATAACTTCAATAATTTAATAAATTAGGTAACACTCGAAATCTCACCGAAAAGATTTAAGTTACCAACCACTAAGCATGGCAAATATTCAAGTGTTACCAACTGTAACTACCAATGATGCCCACGTCCAGAGTTATATACCCAAGTAGTGACATCCGTGGTCTACCCCAAGGAAATGGTCTGCCAGGGATACTGTAGACACCCTATTTTTGACTGACCTTAAGACTCAGGCGTCATCGATTGAGCGCTCGGTGATGGTGCATATTGTGCTCGTTCTGAGGTTTCGGAGTTTCGGCTGAGAGCCTTACCCCTGGACCTCGAGACCCTTTTGTGCTTTACCTCAATTTGTGAACCAGGTCTTGTTTTCCCTTTCCGAAGGGAGGGAGAGGTCTCATAGACCATCTCTCAGTGGCTGTATGCTACTTTTCGTGGTCACAGACCACTGTTCCCGTTTGGAGACCAGTTTCCGATTTTCGGAGCCGTCGGCCGCACGCCTCGGTTTGAGACCGCTTAACATTCTTTGTTTCGCACGGTTTTTGGCACACACCTTGCTTCCTCTCTCTAGAGGGACATTGTGGCCTGGGAGACCACCTTCGTGGTTGTACGCCACTTTCGATGCTTAACAGTCAGTTTTCGGGGCACCCGGCTGCGCGTTTTGGCCCCCGAACCCTCGTTTTGCATTCGTCTTGGTTCATTTTTGGCATGGACCCTATTTTCATTGTTTAGAAGGTGGTACAAGGGTGAGAGACCACCTTTTCTGCTTGGAGACCACCTTTCTCTTCGCCGGCCGATTTTCGGGACAGGAAGCTCGTCTTCTTGGTTTTTGGGCCACATTTACTGGTCTCTCACCATACCACTTGCTTGCATTTCATGTGGAGACCACCCTGGGAGGCTGCCGACCACTTGAACCTTTTGACCCTGGTCAGCCAGCTCCCATCAGTTCTGTCTCAGTGAGTTGATTCTAGCTGTACCAGCTGGGAGGCACAGACTGTATCCTCCATACACGTGTATGGAGGATGTTTGCCCTTGGTTTTAAGCTTCTAGGAGAAGCTTTAGTCCCTCTTATCTATAAAGGAAGGGCTCCCCTTCCTTGTAGAGGGTCCGAAAGAAAAAATTTGTATAAGGCATACAAGACTTCTCCCTCTATATCTCTACATCCAAGCTCAAAAAGGGCATGGTTCTTGCACCTTTGCATACCATCTCCCAACCTAACCCCTCCACCATCACTCTAAGAATCTTGGAGGCCATTTTTAAAGGTTGAGAGGCTGTCTTTGTGGTCCAGAGGTTGCTGGTCCTTTTTTGCTACAAGGGTAACACACTTTCTCCTTTTTAAGGCTTTATTTTGCTTCAACTTTTAGCTATACTTGCAAGCATATTTGAGCTTTGGTATAAACTAAAAAAAAGTCTTATTTTGAGTCCCTTAACATGTTTATTTAAGATCATTTTGCTGTTGGGGGTCGTCTACCCCCTTTCATGCTTCATTTTACCTTGTTTTGAGCCATGCCTTGGAGCATTTGTGTTGGCCTTTGTTTGGCCTTTTAGCCACTGAAATCCAGTGGATTTTCAGTGGCTAGCATGCTATTTTGAGTGCCAAAATCAGAGAGGGGTGACCCTCTCTCTCCTTGTTTTGTTTTCTAGCATTTTTGGCCTTAGAAAGGAGCCCTTATTTGCATGCTTCCAAGCCATGCTTCAGGCCATTTTTGATGAGTTTTAGGACCGGCATAGGCTCTGTCCACAGCTTGTTTTGCCATATTAGATGTCCATCTTGCATGTGTAGAATAACCCTTTTCATAGCATGTCAAAGGAGCATCTCATTATTGCATGCATTAACCATGTTTCAGTGGGTTTTTAGGCTTTATTTGGCCTTTCATACCTCTGAATTTTTCTATTTTAGTGGCCTCTTGATTGCCTCACATACTTGTGGTGCAAATCCTCTTTACTAGCTTACATTGCATGCTATTTTGGCCTTTGATTGTAGCACTTTTTGGCCATACCTTAAACTGATTTTGTGCATGTTTTGGACTGCCTTGGCTCTGTTTTTGGGCCTGATGGTCGAATGATGTTTGCTATGCATGGTTGTAGTTCAATACCATTGCCTAGCTTTGAGTTTTGAAGCGCATTGCATGTGTATTTTGAGGTGTTTCCATGTTTTGGCATTATTGTGAATCATATTTTAGAGCTCATATGTATGCCATATTCCCATGTTTTCCACTCTTTAAATGTGTTTGAGAGTTATGCATGAATACCTCATTTTGGGACCATTGCATGAGCTTCATTTCCACGCTTTGCGAGCCATCATTTTAGTCCATATTTACTACTATTTTGGCCTTCATAGGAACTTTTTGGGCTTGGTTTGGCCATTTGAGTATTGCTTTGCATGCCTATAGTGTAATCCACTTCACTAGTTTCGGTATTTGGGCCATCTAGCATGCATTGTGTGAGGTGTTTGCATGATTCGGGACCATCTTGCATGTCATTTCAGAGCTAGAAAATATGTGATTGTATGCCATATTTCATGCTTACCATGCTTTGGTGGAGTTGCACTTTGTGCCTTAGGTTTGGTCCCTTGCATTTGTGCATGTTTGCATGTGTGTTGTTGCTTTATTTTCATCATGTATGGCCACTAATTTGAGTGCAGCTGAGGCCCATTCATTTTAGTTTAAGTCCATCTCGCATTATGTATGCCATATCCATGTTATCGCATGCTTGATCGTCGCATTGTATATGCCTTGTTCATGTCTTCGTGCATGTCTATCTTCGTATGTGCATTGCGTATGCCACATAATCCATGTGCATTGAGTATGCCATTCTTAGTTCATAGCATTGTATATGCTAGTTGCATGTTTTCATATCATCCCTCGTATGCTAGCATGATTAGGTTGTATTGCATTGTGTTTGGAATAGGGTTTAGTCCAAACACGGGAAACGAGGGACATTTTGTACTCCAAGTGACGAAATGTGCCTCGATTCTCGGTCGCCGACACTCCGGATTACCCATGATGGAGTTTAGGCCTTGTTGTGTTTATATGTGCATTCATTTTACATCGAGTCGTGCAATCCGACTCTTCGGCCATCATGCATCGAGATGCGTAATTGGTGGCACGAGGATCGATGACTACACTCCCTGGAGCTTGTGAAATGATGGGGAGAGTGGTCATGCACACATATGTTGAAAATACTTTGCCATGCCCCTTTCTCGCTCTCTGTTACAGCAAACCGGAAACCAACAACAAAAAGCGGTGGCTGACCTTACGGAGCTTTATGCAGTTGCGGGACGATTGCAAATAGAGACAAATCGGGGCATCGCGATGGATTTCCCAACAAGGCGACTTGAGCATGCATGCATCCCTATCATTCAGAATAGAGCTGAGGCAGTCCATTTTGTTTAATTTGCATGCTAGTTTCCTTACTTACTTAGTTAATTCGTTAATTAATTAATGTTGTGTAATAATTAGTTTAATTAGCTTAGATTAGTTAGTTTCTTCTGTACTATTCATTCGGACCCTCCGAGGAGGGCAATGTTGTAATAAGTGTGCGTGTGTGTGTGATGCATGCCTTCCAACCCCACGTCTTTCTTCCTTTTATTTACTAGCTTATGATGGTTAGTTTAGGACACGTTTCAATTAGCATATTTATGCTCACATGTTTGCATCCATTTATCTATCTTGCATGCACCGGGCTCGGCGCATCATACTAACCGCATTGTATTTTAATTCCGAGTTGAATACATGTATCAATTGTTGCATTTCATATGGCATTTTAGAATAGCCGAGCCTATCTTAGTTGCATTTTTGCATGTGTTGCATTAGGCATTTCAGTATAGTTAGGATTCATGCATGATTTCTAATTAGTTTTTTTCTTTGGCTTGGAGTACTCGGTAAGTATTTATGCTTTAGTATCTTTGCATGCGTGTGAGTGACTGCCATGATAGCATGCTTACCATAAGGCTATTTGCTTATGTGATATAATTGTCTGAATGCCTGTGGATGAAGGTTGGGTTATTTGAATTAGAACAATTCACCAATTAAGAGTTTTAAGCCCACTTGAGGGTGGCAAATCCACGTCTTAGCCTACTTGCGAGTAGCACCATCAAACCATCTTTCAAATAAACAAACATGAAATGTTTTGTTCCAACTCAAATGATCCAGTCTATACTTGTATGTTGTGTGCATCATATAGTAATTCTAGGCTAATAACCGGAATAAGAGCACATAATGTTTTCAAAACTCGATATCATGGTTAGTAGAGGCCGATCTTTGATCGGGCAAGCGGGAGTGCTCACAAAGTGACCTTCCCCAATTGTACCCAAGTTCCCGAGCCGAGGCAACTTTGGTAATGACGGACACGTGGCCTTAGGTACAAGTTAGGGTTTCCTAAATTCCCCCAAAATAAAATATTTAGGTGGCGACTCTGTATCTGGCAAAGCAGTCTATTTTTGGCACTTCTTTCTAAAAATCAGTTTTTGAAAATGATTTGCCGGATTTGGACTCTTTGATGATTCATCGGTCTTGCATTACACTCCGCGAGATTAGATACAGGACCATGACATTGAGTCCAAACTGTAATACGCCCTAATGAAGAAAACGGGATTTTCTCTGGATGTTCGAGTGCCTCTACAGATACGTAACCTCCCTGTGTGCCACCTGCACATCCACCCTTATTCTAAAACCGAATACCGAAAAGAGTTCAAATAAGTCCCGTGCCATTTTAGGATTTCGCGACACAATTTACGTGAGAATTCTCAATACCAGGGCTCATCCTGAATAACCGGTATTAACTGTCAACCCTTAACTTCATACACTCTTTAAAATCAGAACTCACCCTGAACAACCGGTATTAACTGTAATACCCCGACCCTCGTATATGATTTTCGTGTCTTTTTAGTTTTCTAATCTGTGCTTTTGAATGTTTAGTGAGAATTGCTATGTGGAATTTCGTTGAACTAAATGAAATTTGAAAATATGGAACCCTATCTGTTTGATAAAAACATTATCTGTCACAACTGGAATGCTTAAATCTGAAATTGGGAGCCTTAAAGGCATGATAATCCGAAATTGATTTGATATTTGAAATCAGTATAATTTTTAGGTAATATTAAGCATGTCGGTGCAATTTCAGTTCGGGATGATTAAACGATTGAATTTTATTTTATTTGCCTTTAGATATACATATAGGCTTATGACCCTTACATATGGAATCAAAAACTTTGGGTTAAAATATCTCTCTAGAGGAACTCTAAAACAAAAAGATTTAGAGGTGAGAGTTGAAGAAGGTCATCAAGAAGGGACTCTAGGAAGTTGAGAAGTTATTGGAAGATTAGAGTTCAAGGTGAGCCCAACCCTTCTAGCTTCACTCCATTTTCTTATTTTGGATGGAAATCTCTTTGGTGTTGTGTGATTTAGAGTTGTAATGAAAGTTTTAGATGTAGAGATTGAAGAATTACCATGATAATCTTATCTTTCATTACTTTTTCTTTGATTTGGATGATTTAATGAGAAGATATATCTTGTTCTCTCAATTGTCAAGTTGCATCCACCTTTATGATCATGTGTGTGTGTGTGTGTATGTGTGTGTGTGTGTGTGAAGATGGAGGAATGTGGAATTAAATTGTGTTTGTGAGCTTAAGATTTGTGATGTTATTTCCATTGGACTAAGTTATGTAATTTTAATGTTATTTACATGAGTTTTAACCCTATTTGAAGCCATGAAAAACACTTGTCAAGAATTAAGTTTTGCTCAAAATTTCGGACTGAAAATTTGTAGAATTGCTGTACATGTGGGAGTCAAGGCCACACGCATGGAACCTCTCGCCGACGCAAGTGGAGTCACGGCCGACGTCTTGGGAAAATGGGAAAAAACTGAGGTTTGGTTCTGTCTAAAAGGCACGTGCGGGAGGTTTTTGCTGCACATGCGGGAGAGTTTGCCGCACATGCGGGGCTCACAGCCGCACGTGCGGCCCAGGGTGGAAAAATTGGGATGCTCCGTTTTGCGTGTAGGACTCTCTAAAACTGTCAGAATCTGTATTTAATACTATTTTGATATCTGTAAATTCAGTTGAAGTTAAACGAATCAAAGGATGATTGAATAAAGAAAGGAGAACTAATTTGTGATTTTGTGCGTGTGTAGGACACACTCCAGGAGAAACAAGTGCTTTGCCTCGACACTGTGAGTAATAGTACGCTAATGTACGACAATATTTTGTTTGTACCTAATATTACTAATATTCTGACTTCTGAAAATGTTACATTAACATGTGATTGAGTTGGAATTTTGTGGGAATGTATACAAAGAAGACTTATATATATGTCCACACAATTTTGGACCCAAGGCCATTCTGTTATGATTGGGCCCAAGGCTGTTCTGTCATGACTGGGCCTAAGGCCGTTCTGAAAATAATGCAGCATCAGGCTAACTTATGGATTCCGTTTTATTTGAATATATCTTTATGGATTATGATTTATGTTGGATATTAAACTATCAAGTATTATTACTCATTGAGTTTGTCTCACTCTGTAATTATGTCTGATGCTGTTGGTAATCAGCTTGGAGGTCAGTCCTAGCATCGATATCACCTCCCTTTTGTCAACTTAAGCATACCCAGGCACTTGACGAAGCCGTGCACTCCGTAATAGGTGTTAGAATTTTTGGCCCAAACCCTTTTGACTCAGGGAGAATGTACATTCTTTTGTTAAACACCCAAAATTGGAATTTGGAGTCAGATAACTGTTTGTGTGTAGCTAATTCTCAAATGTACGTATTTTGTATGTTATTTACTGATTATTCTGTATGTATGATCCTTGCATGGTTATAGTCGCTCAATGGAAAGGGTTTAATGTCATTTATCATGTTGAAAGCTTCCATCAGGCCCTCATATGTTGTATGTATAGCAGGTTAAGTGTTTGTTTCTGTTGAGGTCATGCCCAAACTTTTAGGAGGCAGGTTTGGGGTGTGACATTAACTATCAACCGTTAATTTCATACATTTCGTTGATCATTTTAATTAATTTTCACTAATAATTACAAATTAGATCGCAATCAATATTATACCATTTCAATATAATTCTTAACAGAAATATCAACACATACATTCTACAATAATCCATCAATGTGTATAAATTATTGTGAACAGTTTAATAAAGCCATGGTGTGAAATAATAATTTTAAATACTAAAATAAATCACAACACACATGCATGGACTGCTAATTTACAAGATTCAATTAAATAGACTAGCACAATATTGCTTTTTAGTCCTAATAAATGGTTGATGTAGTAATCTTGATTCTTTATCATTCTACCCAGAATTTTCAAGACATAATTTTCATAGTTAAAATTATAAATAAATTATTTATACAACTCTAAAATTCATGTAACTATATGGGATATTCAACAAACATGTTATGCTCATTTTTCAGAAAGAATTTCTCAAAAATAAGTTATAAATAATTTGGTAAAATTTCAAGAAATTTCATGACACAGATTTGTTACATTTTCTTAAAACAATTCCACACTTAAATTTATAAATCAATTCCACAATGTAAAAATTTATTATGAAACTAGACTTCCCAAATTTCATTTTTTATTTAGAAAATACTAGATTTGGTTTAACATAGGATTTTAATATTCCGTAAAATCTGTCTACCATTTCAGATCTAATTAAAATTTCGTATAAGTTTTTGCAAAGCTAGAATAATTGTTACAAAATTTCCTAGATGAACTAGACATTATTCTTAACAACTTTGTAGAAGAAATTATCTCAAAATTTTGAGCATAAAATTGTCTAAAAATTTGTATAAGTTTCTAGCAGATTTACGAGTCATATAATCAAACCAAATAAAATATTCAATCACCTCTTTAATGGTATAAACTAAACATGCTAGTCTAATTCCAAAATTAAACCATGAATTTAAGGCTACTAATAAAAATAACCTTCAACTATTTAATATACAAATCACAAATTTTGCATACAACTATAAACAAAATTTTATCTAAATTTTTAGCTATTTTAACATATGAACATAGATCTAAAAATTTAACAATTAAAAAGAATGAGAGGGTTATGAGAGTTTTCTTACTGTGTTAGGCTGCTAACGACTTATCGTCTGCATTCAATTTATGATTCTGATCGTAAAATATGACCGTCCTGGCTCCATGATCGTCTTGTTGAAATTTCACATCAATTGGACACGATCTCACCACTGATTTTTCATTAGATTCTCTTAGAACTTTTAGTTGTCGATCATCATCTTAGACTCAGAATTTGCAAGATCTAACCCCAAAAATGGAATCTACAGGTCGAAAAACCCAAGGGTGGTCATCCCCAAAGTCATAGGACCATTCGATTAACCTAAATGTACTAGGATGCACCATAGCACCATGGGCCGAGAAACGCTGGATAAAATTCAGTTCATCTTCTCCAACCAGCCATAGCACGCACGAATAGAAAGCCCCAGAAATTTAGTTTCAAATCCACTACTTTAAGTTCTTATATCTTTTTTTGTCATAATTCCGTTTTATCTTATTTTTCTGTCATTAGATTTATTTCATAGCCTAGTTTTTGGTTCACTACTCACACGCCACGTTCCATGTCTTTTTGAATGCCATCGGATCTCTAAAATTTGACGAAAAATAAGATTTTTGCCTCCCGTCTCGGACTTGTCTTCGAACCAACTTTGGAACTCCATAACTTTCTTAATTCTCAACGGTTTTACTTCATTCATTCGCCAATCTCTTCAACTTACTTTGTACTTCATTCTATATAACCTAGTTTTCTCACTTCTTCCCAAAATGGATGGTTTTGGCATGCCGAAAGTAAGCTGAAAACCAACTTTTGAAATTCAAAAAAAACTTCTCTAACTTGTTTCTTTCTCCTCCATTTTCCTTCTTCTTCTCTTTCTTCATCTACAACACTTTGTGAATGGTGGTTCTAGATAATAATGGAATTAGGTGATGGTGGTGGTAGCGGTTTGACGATGCGCCAGTGGCGGAGAAGTTTGCGGGTTGGTGGTTTGGATGGTGATAGTATGGGTTAAGGTCGTGGCTATGGAGGTCAGGAGAAGGAGGAAGAACAGAGATAAAGAAGAAGAAAGAGAGTTTTGAGAATGAGAGGTGGAGAGACATGAAACTGGAAGAGAAGCAAAGATGAAGAGATGTGAGGGAGAAGTTAGGCTCAATTTATGAAAAAATGAGGAAGAGTAAAAGAAGATAAAAGAAAATGAAAAGAAATTTAAATAAAAGAAAATGAAATTGAACACGTGTTGGTATGGCATCAGCATGTCCACCACGTTTTGTTTTGGTAATGATAACCGAGAGAGAGGTGCATGTGGAAGGTAAGAAAACATGGAGAGCAAACCCATGGTTATTTTTTATTTTTTATTTTATTGGGTTTTAGTACATAAAATGTTACGTTTTAGTGTAATTTGATTACAAAAAAATATAGAGAAAAATATAATAAAAATATCATAAGGTTCAAAATTTAATATTGAGTAATAATATAAAGTCAAAAATATTTTTTTTTATTTTATTTTGAATAAATTTTCAGTATAAAAATATATAGACTATTAAATTCAAAATATTGTGAATAATTATTTAAGAAAATTAATATATATATATATTTGTTATATAAAAATACGGGGTTTTACAACCTTAATGTTATTCACTGGGTTTTAGCTCACTGTTTGTATATATATGTATAGGTGAACATTTTGGAGATCTAGCTTGAAGACTTTGTCTGGATCTGTATTTTGCTGTCAGTCAACCATTGTGCCTCACATGGAGGTTCCTGAAGTGTCGTGTGTTATAAGCTCCGATTGTTTCTGTATATAAGACTTTGTTTGTTTTTATTGTCTGTACTTAAGATGCTATGGTTAAGTGTGTGGGTATAGCATTAGAATGATTTTTTTGGATATGTATATAAAGCTTTTCATATTCTGCTTCACATAAGTCTGCATAGCTCATTGGATGATTATATTTTTTTATTTGCTTCCACTAGCCGCTTATTATTTTGTTTGATCTGTTTAGTGGCTGTAGGTAATCTTAAGATTACTGGCCGGTTATGACGTTTAACCTATAGAGACGGGTTTAGGTCGTGACAAAAATTATAAGGACTAAAAATGAAACAAGTATGAAACTTGAAGGACTATGACTATAATTCACCCAAAAATAAATCCTTCTTCCCTTAAACCTTCAAATGAATATTCACTTATTGTCATTGTCAATTATCTGAAGACATGCCTATTTTGGGAAGTGGGTTATAATCCACTTGCCAAATTATAACCCACTTTCAATATAACCATCTTTCCAAAATAGCCCATAAGAGTCTATTCTGTAACCATATCTTATATAATATTTTGTTATGGCTCATTATTTTTGTAAGACTAATACTATTCTAGACAGGACTCCAGATAGACTTCCTATCGTATCTGTACAAGCAGATAGACATGACACCACTTTAGCATAGGGACATACACGCTCTTAGGGTGGTAAAAACGACTATTGCAATAGCTTGATCTACGATGGCGGAAACTGCTTATGCTTTGCTTGCTTTACCTTGGATTGAAGGGTGGATTGAAGGCTGATTGATGCGTAGAGATTATGGCATGTTCTTCACTCTCATGTTTTATTTTTCACGCTCATATTTTTTTTTTAATTATCAATTAATTATCTCAATTACACATCATTAAATTTAAAATATGAATTTATATATCATTGTTTTAATTATAATTGAAAAAATTTTAATAATATTTTTAACAATTAACATCATAAATGTTATAATTTGCATAGGGAAAATTACAACGATAGTCCTTGTAATTTACCTTTTTTATTTTGGTCATTATTGTTTTAATTTGATCAATTTTGCCTCCTTAATTTTACAGATTGTATCATATTAGTATAATAAATAACGGCGGTTAAGTTTGATGGACGGATAATCGTATAATGTGCCAATTTCGTCCCTGTAGTTTACAGAATGTGTCAATTTGGTCCTTTTTGTTTTGAATTTCCTATAAATTATAAGGATCAAATTGACGCATCTTATAAACTGTAGGGACCAAATTGAAACATCATTTGATTTTTTGTCCATCAAATTTAACCGTTGTTATTTATTAGACTAATATGACACAATTTGTAAAATTAAGGGACAAAATTGATTAAATTGAAACAACAGGGACCAAAATGAAAAGATGGGTAAACTAAAGGGACCATTTGTATAATTTACCCATTTGCATATCATGCACACCCTTTTTAGGGTAAAAAGGTGTATATTCTAAAATAATATACCGTGCACTCAACAAAAAAATAAAATAAAATAAAATAAAATAAAAAAACTAAGATTCAAAATCAATAATACTACAAATTCAAACTTAACTACTCAAAAATTATTACACACTACACAAATTCAATTTCAATTTCACAACTCCAATTTGAAATAAATTCGAGATATGTTGTGAAGTTCATAATATTTTTCCATTTGAATATAAGTATAAATAAAATTTGGATGTGACATGCACCACAACCAAGCCTAAAGATCCGTACATTTAAGATTTTGATAAATCATTTTCAGCATTTTTATGAGATTTTTTATTTTTTTATTTTTAGTTTTGCTTTTCAAATTTTAACCAAGTTACATTACCATAATCCAAACACAACTTAAATAAATTAATATTAAAAATTAGCCGATTCATAACATAATGGCCTGTGGCCTGTTCGTATCGAACAATGGACCACCCGGCTCGACTACAACCTGATTTAGGGGTGTGAAGGGAAAATCGCACTTAAACCTACTGATACCCGTTTTGAACCAGTAAGTATCTAATTTTCACTTGAATTAATATATTAAAAATATAAAAGAAAATCATGAAAAGTTTTTAAACGCATTTAATAAGCATCGTGGAGGCAAGGCTTATTTAAAAAAGGTGGAGCACCTCAAGTCACTTTGCTTAACCAATGTAGGACTGTGCATTTGGAACCAAGAAGTGGAGCTAGAATTTGTAACTCAAAAAAATGATATATATAAGTTTATTTTTTAAATTATTTTTAATATTTAATGATATGTCAAGAAATAATTGATTGATAATTAAATATTCTTTAATTTTTAACTAATTATTTTTTAATCTTTAATTGTTAACAAATTCTTTTTGACAGATTACTAAATTTAAAAAATAAATATAATTTTTAAGTCTGAGAAACAGTATACTCTTTGTAACCCTCGTGCGATGCCCCATTTCCTCTTTCTTTCTTTCTTTCTTTCTTTCTTTCTTTCTTTTCTTATTATTATTATTATTATTATTATTTTTGAGCTACTCATTTCCTCTTTCTGATCGATGGGACTGAGGCAATATGACAAAGGCATGACAAAGGCTTATCAATTTATTCATTAAATGTCAAATGTCTAATTTTTATTTGTTAACATTAATTTTCTATTATTGATGAGAGGGTAATTTGTAAATAAATTGGGCCGAGCTAAGAAGAGTCTTCTTTGGGAGTTAGGCCACGTAACGGGCTGAGATAAGGGCTGGTGTAGCTTGGTTTTAGGCCAAGAAGACATCTCATATTTCAGGTTTGGGCCGAGGTAATTATTTATGTAGCACGGTCCTTATTCATCTAAACATCGGGTCGGTCAGAGATGGGCTACCAGTGACCTGACCTAGCTATCCTGGACCGAGGTATCACTGGAGGGAGAACCGAGCTAAAAGATAGCTCTGCAGGGTGTCATCTTAGAGTCAAGACTAACAGTGGTACTTAAAGTATCACCAAGCTGTGTGAGCATGGTTCACCGCAATGTCAGCCGAGGTAAGGGTTCATCCATCTCACTTGGCTTGCAGTGATGAGGGTGTTTTAGGGATAATCATTATCCTTGGGCTTGAGACTCCTAGGAGGACTTTGCTAAGAAGAGTAGAGTCCTACTAGGATTATGCAAAACCATCTCACTTGGTTGGTAGTGAGTAGGAGTGTGACTCCTAAGAGGACTCTGCTAAGGAGAGTAAAGTCCTACTAGGATTGTGCAAACCATCTCACTTGGTTGGTATTGAGTAGGGTGTGTAATTCCTAGAAGGACTCTTATAAGGAGAGTCGGAATCCTAATAGGATTGTGCCAAGTAAAGTCTATAAAAGCTTATGACCAGACCTATATAGAGGTATCCCAATTCTTATTCTAGAATACACAGAGTTTATTGTCTATTGTCTAGTTGCTGACTTAGGCATCGGAGGAGTTTCCAGCACACACCTGCCGGTTAGCTCACGTTTGTGTTTTCAGGTGGCAAAGCAGCGTTGTTTGGAGGAGTGCAAACTTGATCAACATGATTATGCGAGAAGATTATTTCGTGCTCGTACAGTTAATAAGCAAAGCATACTTGTAGATTTCAAATTATTAATTCAAATATGAAAAATTAAAGCTAAAATAATCAAAACAAACAAATTTATTGAGTTTTAAAAGAGTTGCTAATGATTTTAAAATTTTCACCACCAAATCATCCGATTTTTTATGTGTATCACTCGATACTTCAAATACCATTACACTGTGACCGATACCAATACATTACCTGATACAGCCATTTAGAACCATGCAAACTATACCATTGTGCAAGTTTCTCTCTCATGGTGTCAACTGCTATCTCTCTCTCCCTTCATTTATATAAGTTTGTTGTACAAAAGATGACATATGCGGATATACATTCACAAATCTTAACTCTTGAATCTATAGCATATGCTACATGGATGGAAATTGAAATAAAGGTTAAACAAAAAATTAATGCCTTAATAGTTATATCTTTCCAAGACAATACTTGGGACAAAAGTGAATTTATCTCAATAGAGTTAAAGCCTAAGGCTTGTACAAAATAATTACAACAAATAAACAAAAAGAAAAGCCCTCGGCTAGTCCTCCCAAGCTATGTTCTTGGTGGAGGCATATCATCAGCACCTTGCTTTCCATATAGGGTGAGCCAAAACTCAGTAGAGATACTTTAACACAATATATAAATCTAAACAAAGTCATAAGGTGAATGTACATGCATGCCATTGTCAAAACGCTTCACATTTTCTTCCTAAAACAATGCAAGGCCAGATTATATATCAATTAAAGAAAACATCTTTTTATAACAGAAAACGGGTAGTGGATAAAAAAAACTGGGAATCTATAGGTACGTGTCTGCTAGTAGGTTATAAAAGCACTACCAAAGCCATTTTACAGGCACTAACTGGAAGGATCGGCACATGAACGCGCGGGTTTTCAAACTTTAGCCAAGGACACACATGCCAACATAACAACCACAACCACACCAATAACTAGATTTACCAAGGTATTCACCATCTTTTCTCAAAACGATACATTTTCAACGTTAAGTATGAAACATTGCACAATGCAAGATGAATCATAAATTAGTTTCAATTCACCTAATTCTCATGCACTTTCTACAACAATCAAAGCTATCCTTTACCGATAGCCCAAAACAGATATTTCTATTCAATAAATAATTTTCAATAAAAGATATAATCACATTTCCGAGATGGTAGTGATATTACATATCCAACTCTACCATCATCATCAACATATACATTCATCCCAATCTTTCAAAACCAACATCATTTCCAATTTTCCTTCATAAACCAACATCCATGATTTTAAAATAAAATCCTCTTTACTTTCAAAATCAATTTCAAGTAAGGAAATCCACGATTTTAACATAACTTAACTATAAACACATTCCCACAACCTTTTCCAATGACCCATTTGAAAACCCCTCTTTTGAATTTCCAAAATCAGAACCTAGGTTTACCCCAAATCCCTAAATTGCTAAATTCTTTAAAGAGACAAATAATTAAGGTAAAAATCATATCAAATGTTGAAAAAATCCTATCTCAACGTTAGGAGACAAGGAGAAACAAGGATGAAATTTTGACAGAGCCAAAAATGAGATCCTATCCGATTAGAACGAAGCTTTTGACTTGCTGTACCTTTCTCTCCAAAGGACAAGGTGGAGAAATCGACGGATAATGGTGTATTTGGGACTTGAAGTCAAGAACTAGAGAGAAAGAGTGATAAGATTAGGGTTTTTAAAATATTTAGAGAGAAAGAGAAATGAAAAACTAATGCAAAAAGTCACTTTTTCAAAGTGATATACACACAAACCGCTCGAATGACCAAAACAACGCTCGAGTGACAGACGCAATAAGTGACACCACTCAAGCGACAAAAGTGACCGCTCGAGCACACAATCGCACCCTCCCTAAAGTTTTGTAGAAAAAAGTAGTTCGCTCGAGCACAAAAAAGACCGCTTGTGCGAAGAACATTATACTCCCAGAAGTTTTGCAGATCTACGAGAATACTAGCAGATCTCAAAGACCACTCAAGCGCAAGAATGACGGCTCGAGCAAACAACCAAAAATCTGGGCAACAACTCTTTTGAAAAACTAACTCCTAACATGTTCCAAATGCAACAATAACACCCAAACAACCAAATCGAACTAGAAATAAGATGAATAAGGACATGAACAACCATTAAAGGCAAGGAATCTTGAATCCAAAGCAATTAATGGGTCAGGTCTAAACCGGAATCGCTATAACCTCCCCCCTTAAGGAATTCCGTCCCCAAAATTTAAATCAATCTAAAAACCACAGTATTTAAATTGAATACAACAATGATAACCAATTCAACTCGCAACCATGACCCACCTGTTACTCATCCATACTCGTAACAATGAATAACAAAGTTTTTTAACACTAAATATTGCAATTCACTTTCCAAAAGATTTACAATGTTTACATTTCACAACATGAATAAGATTTCTAGTACAAGTTTCAAACATTAACAAATAGGTCTGGATACTTCTCACAGACTTCCGTATCACGCTCCCAAGTTGCCATCTTAAACCCATGGCGTCGTCACAACACCTTAGCCAACAAAATATCTTACCTCGCATGACTTGGTCCCGATTATCTAAAACTTGAACTGGCCTCTCCTCGTACTAGGCATCCTCATCTATCTCTAACTTGGTCCAATCCAACACGTTTGAAGGATCAGGCTCATACTTTCAGAGCATATAGATATGAAACTTGTCATGAACCTTGGAAAGTTAGAGCGGCAAGGCAAATGATAAGCTTCCTCCCAAATGTGCTCTAGGATCTCAAATGGTCCCATAAATTTAGGAGACAAATTCTCATTCTTCACAAACCTCATCAAACCTCGTCTCGATGATACTTTCAAGAATACATCATCTCCTACCTCAAAAGATAAAGATCTCATCCTACGGTTGACATAGCTCTTTTGGCGACTTTGAGCCGAAACCAACCATTTACGAGTAAACGCAACCTTCTCCCTCATTTTCCAGATTAATTCAGAACCTAACATAGGTGCATCATCCACCTCGGCTCAACACACTAGAGATCTACATAGTTAGCCATACAAGGCCTCAAATGGTATCATACCAATACTTGCTTTAAAGTTATTATTGTAGGTAAACTCTACCAAGTGTATGTACTTCTCCCACGACCCCTTAAAATTAAGAACACAACCCTGTAGCATGTCCTCTAAGATCTAAATGGCTCGCCCGGACTACCTGTCGGGCTAAGGATGATAGACGGTGCTAAAGGTCAATCAAGTGCCCAAGACAATCTGTAGGCTCTGCCATAACCGAGCCATGAAACGTTAATCTCTATCCGGAACGATAGTCACAGGGACCCCATGAAGTTAAACTACGTTCCTAATAGTAAGATCGACAAGATAATATACAGAGTCACTCGTGCACATAAGTACAAAGTGTGTTGATTTAATTAACCGGTCGACTATCGCCCATACGGCATCATTACCCTACTGAGTCCCCGAAAGATCCATAACAAAATCTATTGTGACAAGCTCCCACTTGCACTCGGCTATAGGAAAGGGTCGCAGCAAACCCATTGGGCTCTGATGCTCAGCCTTCACTTGTTGATAAGCATGGCATCTCAAGAAAAAACAAGGCTACGTGTATTTTCATACCACTTTACCAAAACTGGCGACAAAGGTTGTGGTACATCTTTGTGTCTCCCGGGTGTATTGTAAGGTGTGAATGCTTGTACTCTCGGAGTACCTCCTTCCTACAAGACTCTAGCATGAAAAGATAGTCTATGTATCTCACACTTAAGTCAGAATGTACATTTAAACCCTTCTCTGCCTTCTCGTTGGATATCTTTCCTCATATAGTCTCTATTTCGTGATCACCCCGCCGTGCTTCTATAACTTGGCTCACAAGTGTAGGTTGTGCAACTATAGTAAACAAAACATCTGACTCAAAGGACTCGCCAAGATGCAAGTCAAACTTACAAATAGTGCCCAACATCTCCCATTCCTGGATGGCAATAGTAGCTACATTGCTTAAGGATTTCCAACTCAATGCGTCGGCCACTACATTGGCCTTCCCCAGATAATAGTGTAACTCAAAATCATAGTCCTCCATAAACTCCAGCCACCTCTTCTGCCTCAAATTCAAGTCTTTTTGGAAAAACAGATATTTCAAACTCTTGTGATCGAAAAACACCTCAAACCTCTTACCATATAAGTAATGCCTCCAGATTTTTAATTCAAGATCACTGCTGCAAGCTCTAGGTCATGAGTAGGATTATTTCTCTCGTGTGTTTTCAACTGCCGTGAGCCATATGCTACCACTTTCCCTTTTTGCATAGATACACAACTTAAACCTTCCCGAGACGCAACGCAATAAACCAAATAACCCAAATCCATCTCTAGAATAATCAAAATTGGAGCAGTGGTGACTCTAACCTTAAGTTCTTGGAACGACTTTTCACAAGTCTCACTTCACATAAACTTAGTTTCCTTCTTGGTAAATTTAGTTAAAGGTGAGGCCAATCTAGAGAAGTCTTTCACAAAACGTTGGTAAAACTCGACTAAACCCAAGAAACTTCGGATCTCAAAGACATTCTTAAGTTGTTTCCAATCTTGCACTGCCTCTACCTGAGAAGAGTCTATAGTCACCCCTTTCTTGGATACCACAAGGCCTAGGAACTCAACTTCTCTTAACCAAAACTCGCATTTACCGAACTTAGCATATGAACAGTGTGCTTTAAGAAACCCAAGTACAACCCACAAGTGTTCCTCATGTTTGTCCTCGGAGGATGAGTAGATTAAAATGTTGTCAACAAAGATAACCATGAAACAGGCTAGGGACTCACAAAAGATTCGATTCATTAAATTCATAAACAAAGCCGGTGCGTTAGTTAGCCCAAAAGGCATCACTAAGAACTCATAGTGGCCATACCACATATGAAATGTCATTTTCTGAATATCCTCCTCCTTCACCCTTAATTGGTGATAACCCGATCTCAAATCAATCTTAGAAAAATAACGAGAACCCTTCAACTAATTAAACAAACCATTCATATGAGGCAATGGATACTTATTCTTAATAGTTACCTGGTTTAACTTTCGGTAATCGATGCACCTATCCTTTTTCTTAACAAAGAGAGCCGGTGCTCCCCAAGGCGATGTACTAGGGCGAACAAAGCCCTTATCTAACAGTTCTTGGAGTTGAGTCCTTAACTCACAAATCTATACGGTGCCATGAAAATCAGTGTTGTGCTGGGCAATAAATTAATGGAGAACTCAATCTCACGGTAGGGTGGCAAACAAGTAAGATCTTTGGGAAAGACGTCCGGATATTCACAAACTACCCTCGATAATTCAACTCGGACCACATCACTCTCATTACTCAAGAAGGTTGCAAGAAGAAAGCTAAGCTCGCCCCGACCATGTGGGTCATACATTGGCAACAAAACCCTATTAGCTCAGTCCCGCATAAAATAAAAATAATCACCACTTAAGGTGCACACTGTAACCCTCTGACGGTAATAGTCTATAACAGCACGGTATAAAGACAACTAATCCATGCCCAAAATGACATCAAAACTCGACATGTCTAAGAACACAAAAGCGAAAGGAAGTCGGTGACTGACAACCTCTATCTCATGACCTCTACATCCCTGCTTCAAGACAACCTTATCTCCAACAAGTCACTCTACCCTGAGTAGAGATACTAATCGAGCCACTTATAACCTTAATGCTAATGTGAATGCAAAAGAAATGAAAGAATGAGATGCACCAATATCAACAACATATTGGCAATAGAGTTGCATAACAAAAAGTTACCTCTCACTATAGAAGGTGCTGGCAACAAATCTGGTGTGGTAATAGCATACACACACCCCGTGGGTCTTTGCTGTACCCCCTAACCTCTCGTAGTATAGGTCTGATACACTGATTAAGCCGAAAAGGCTCCCTAATTGGCCCTCGAGGTCTGTGTTGACTGGGTAAGCTGATGGCTTTGTGTCTGCCTCAAGCCACACACACCAGATATGCCACCAGACTGAGGGCAAAACCTCATCAAGTGCCATGATTGCCCACACTAATAACAAGTAGGCGGCTGCCCTCTTCTCTGATTTTGGCTCTAAGGACGAGTCAAAGATGATGTAGACTGTTGCCCTCCTCCTATCTGTGCGCAAACTGAAAACTTGTGGCCCTGCTGACCACACTTAAAACAAGTGATCCAACCCTGATTACCTCTCCACAAACCAGAACTCGGTACAAGAAATATGGAGCTAGACAATGCTCCCTAGGATTGTTGTGGGGTGGAACCCCAGTGCCTCTTGTTCTCTTGATTCTCTCCCTGAACCTTCTAACTCCTCTGCCTGGAGCCTATGATGCGCTCCTCTTCCACCTAGATCATGGTCTTAAGATGAGTCGCTGCCTCTACAAGGCAACTCTAATCCCTAATCATAGACCCAACCACCATGAAAAGGAGCCCGGTCCTAAACCTCTTCTTAAACTCGATGCAAAGGCGTTCCTCCATCGCGACAAGATCCAGTGCAAACCTCAACAAACTGGTAAAGGCAGCCTCAAACTCAACTATCGGTGTATTAAGCTGCTTGAGCTTCAGGAACTGCTCTCTCAACTTCTCCCTAGCAGTGGGAGGCAAAAACTTGTCTTGGAAGACGTTAACAAAGGCCTCCCAAGTCACCCTAATGTGCCCTCAAGCATACTTCTACCATTGACCCACATCTCCCTTCAACTGGGAAGATGCCAAGGTCACTCTCAACCTCGAACGTCTTCACCATCTGCTTAAGCCACTGATCAGCCTTCAGTGGCCCCTTAGGATGCCCCAAACACATATTCGAATTCGACCGAAAGAACTGCCTCTTCAGAAAAGACGATCGTGTCATCACAACATAGGCCTGGACTTGATTCTTTGCCCTAAGAATGTGCATGGATTCCAACAAAACTCTGACTATTTCATAGGCCAAAGCGCCTCTGGCTTGTTAACCTACTAGCTCGGCCACATTGGCCTGACCAACTCCCTCTTTCTGCGCCGAAATATCATCCGGTAATGGTACCTCCTTCCACCTAGGCCTACCACACCTACCACCACCATATCCACGTCCTGACATCCTACTAAAGGTAACACAAAAGATTAACACATTTACAAATGTGCCGAAGCTAATTCATTCACGTCTTAATACGGTAGACAATAAATGATTGATTCCACATAAGCATCTAATCACATAAACATATACGAACTTCCTTTCTAGATAATGATCATCCCACGACATTGCCAGAGTTCCAGTTAGAAATAACATTGATCAAGTGCTCATCTAACAGGACTTCTAGAAACTCATAAACCCAATCAATGTCTATGAAATTAAATCACATACTAACTTAGTCACATAAGCATGTTATTACATAGCATACCAGGTCTATTTCTAATACTATCTAACAAGACACCTAGTTATGGTAAAAATAACATCCCACAATCCCAAAGTATTCAAACCCGATAGCTCTAATACCAAGTTGTAATGCCCCAAAATAACAACAATAAACCCACTCATTGTCTTAAATGGAAACTGCCATTTACAGAACAATAACCCCTCATTTATATAAGTTTGTCATACAAAAGGTGACATATGCAGATATACATTACAAATCTTAACTCCTAAATCTATATCATATGCCACATGGATGGAAATTGAAATAAAGGTTAAATAGATAAATTAATGTCTTAATGGTGACATCTTTCCAAGACAATACTTAGGTACAACAAAAGTGAGTTTAACTCAATACAGTTAAAGCCCAAGGCTTGTTCAAAATAATTACAATAGATAAACAAAAAGGGAGACCTCGGCTCCTGGTCTCCCCAAGCTATGTCCTTGGTGGAGGCATATCATTAGCACCTGAAAGTTATTTTCCACAAGCATGCCATTTGTCAAAACGCTTCACATTTCCTTCTCAAAACAATGCAATACCAGATTATATATCAATTCAAGAAAACATCTTTTTATAACAGAAAATAGGGTGGTGGATACAAAACACTAGAAATCTCTAGGTACGTGTTTACCAGTAGGCTATACAAGCACTACCAAAGCCATTTTACTAGTAGTAACCGGAAGGATCGGCCCATAACCGTGCAGGTTTCTGGACTTTCACTAGGGACACACATGCCAACATAACAACAATAACCACACCCCCTAACTTCATTCACCAAAGTATTCACCAATTTTTCTCAAAATGATACATTTTCAATGTTAAGTATGAAACAATGCATGATGCATAATGAATGAGAAATTAGTTTCGATTCACCAAATTCTCATGCAATTTGTACAACAATCAAAGTTATCCTCCATCGATAGCCCAAAACAGATATTTCTATTCAATAGATAATTTTTAATAAAAGATATACTCATTTCCAAGATGGAAGTGATATTACATATCTAACTCTACCATCATCATCAACATATACATTCATCCCAATCTTTCAAAACCTAAATCATTTCCATTTTTCCTTCATAAAACAATATCCATGATTTTAAAACAAAATCCCCTTTATTTTCAAAGTCAATTTGAAGTAAGGAAATCTATTATTTTAACTTAACTTAACTATAAACACATTCCCACAACCTTTTCCAATGACCCATTTGAAAACCCCACTTTTTAATTTCCAAAATCAAACCTTAGGTTTACTAAAAATCCCTAAATTGCTAGATTCTTTAAAGAGATAAATAACTAAGATAAAAATTATACCAAAGGTTGAAGAAATGCTTACCTCAAAGCTAGGAGACAAGGGGAAGCAAGGATGAAACTTTGATAGAGCCAAAAATGAGATCCTCTTCGGTTAGAACGAAGCCCTCAATGTTCTCTACCTTTTTCTCCTAAGGACAAGGGTGGAGAAATCAACGGACAATGGTGTATTTGGGACTTGAAATCAAGAACTAGAGAGAGAGAGAGAGAGAGAGAGTAATGAGCTTAGTGTTTTTGAAATGTTTAGAGATAAAGAGAAGTGAAAAAGCGATCCAAAAATTCACTTTTCCGAACTGATATATGCGCAGACCACTCAAGCGACCAAAACACTGCTCGAGCGATAGATACAATAAGTGACACCGCACAAGCACACAACGACACCCTCCCAGAAGTTTTGCAAACAGAAGAAGACCGTTCGAGCGTAAGAAAAACCACTCGAGCGACGAACACTCTGCTCCCCGAAGTTTCGCAGATCTGCAAAAAAATACGATGAGATCTCAAAGTCTGTTCGAGAGTAAGAATGACCGCTTGAGCGAACAACTAAAAATCTGGGCAACAACTCTTTTGAAAACTAACTCTCGACCTATTTGAAATGTAGTAACAACACCCAAACAACCAAACAACCAAACCCAACTAGAAATAAGATGAATAAGGACATGAATAATCATCCATGGCAAGGAATCCCGAATCCAAAACAATAAATGCATCAGGTCCAAACCAGAATCTTTATAATCTCCCCGCTTAAGGAATTTTGTGCCTGAAATTTAAATCAATCCAACAACCACAATATTTAAATTGAGTACTACAATGATAACGAATTCAACTTGCAACCATGACCCATCTATTTCTCATCCATACTAGTAACAATGAATAACAAAGTTTTTCAACACTAAATATTACAATTTGCTTTCCAAAACATTTACAATGTTTACATCTCATAACATCAATAAGATTTTCAATACAAGTTTCAAACATTAACAAATGGGTGCATATACTTCTCACACACTTCCGCCTTACACTCCTAAGTCACCTTCTGAACCCCATGGTGTCGCTACTACACCTTTACCAACAAAATAGTCTTATCTCGCTAGACTTGGTCCCGAGTATCTAAAACTTGAACTAGCCTCTCCTCATACGAGGCATCCTCATTTACATCTAACTCGGTCCAATCCAACATGTGTGAAGGATCAAGCTCATACTTTTGGAGCATACAAATATGAAACACATCATGAACCTCAGAAAAATGGGGTGGTAAGGCCAAAAAATAAGCTACCTGCCCAACGTGCTCTAGGATCTCAAAAAGCCCTATAAATCTAGAAGACAACTTCCCACTCCCAAACCTTATCAAACCCTGCCTCGATGGTATTTTCAAGAATACATAATCTCCTACCTCAAAAGATAGAGGTCTTCTCCTACTGTCGACATAGCTCTTCCGGCGACTCTGAGCCGAAACCAACCTCTTGCGAATAAGCATGACCTTCTCCGTCGTTTCCCGAACTAATTCAAGACCTAACATATGTGCATCACCCACCTCGACCCAATACATTAGAGATCTACATGTTCAGCCATACAAAGCCTCAAATGCTGCCATGACAGTACTCACCTAAAAGCTATTACTGTAGACAAACTCTACCAAGTGCAAGTATTTCTCCTATGACCCTTTAAAATTAAGAACACAACCCCGTACCATGTCCTCTAAGATCATAATGGTTCGCTTGGACTGCATGTCAGTCTAAGGATGATAGGAGGTGCTCAAAGTCAATCGAGTGCCCAGGGCATTTTGTCGGCAAGAAAATCTAACAAGTCACTCATGCGCATAGGTACAAAGTGTGTTGAGTTAACCAGTCAACTATCACCCACATGGCATCATTACTCCGTTGAGTCCTCGGAAGATCTACAACCGAATCCATCGTTACAAGCTCCCACTTTCACTAGGCTATAGGCAAGGATTGTAATAAACTCGTTGGTCTCTGATACTCGGACTCTACCTAATTCTCATATAATTTCTACAACAATCAAAGCTATCCTCCACCAATAGGCCAAAACAGATATTTCTATTCAACAAATAATTTTCAATAAAATATATAATCTCATTTCCAAGATGGGAGTTATATTACATATCAAACTCTAACATCATCATCAACACATACATTCGTTCTAATCTTTCAAAACCAACATCATTTCCATTTTTCCTTCATAAACCAACATCCATGATTTTAAAACAAAATCTTCATTACTTTTAAAATCAATTTCCAATAAGGAAATCCACGATTTTAACATAACTTAACTATAAACACATTCCCGCAATGTTTTCCAATGACCCATTTGAAAACCCCTCTTTTTAATTTCCAAAACCAAACCCTAGGTTTACCCAAAATCCCTAAATTGCTAGATTCTTTAAAGAGACAAATACCTAAGTTAAAAAGCATGCTAAAAGTTGAAGAAATACCTGCCTTAAAGCTAGGAGACAAGTGGAAACAAGAATGAAACTTTGATGTAGCCAAAAATGAGATCCTCTTCTATTAGAACGAAGCCATCGACATGCTCTACCTTTTTCTCCAATTGACAAGGGTGGTGAAATCGACAAATAATGGTGTATTTGGGACTTGAAAACAAGAGAGAGAGAGAGAGAGAGAGAGAGAGAGAGAGAGAGATGAGCTTAGGGTTTTTGAAATTTTTAGCGAGAAAGAGAAGTGAAAAAGTGATCCAAAAAGTCACTTTTCCCAACTGATATACTCGCAGACTGCTTGAGTGACCAAAACATTGCTCGAGCGACAGACACAATAGGTGACACCACTTCAGCGACTAAAGTGACCGCTCGAGCGCACAATGACACCATCGCAGAAGTTTTGCAGACAGAAGTAGACTGTTCGAGCTCAAGAAAGACCACTCGAGCGAAGAACACTATACTCCCAGAAGTTTTCTAGATCTACAAAAATATTGGGAGATCCCAAAGACTGTTCGAGCGTAAGAATGACCGTTCGAGCTACCAAACAAAAATCTGGACAACAACTCTTTTGAAAAACTAACTCCCAATCTGTTCCAAATGCAACAATACCCAAACCTAACTAGAAATAAGGTGAATAAGGACATGAACAACCATTCAAGGCAAGAAATCCCGGATCCAAAACAATAAATTGATCGGGTCTAAACCAGAATCGTTATAGTTGTCCACGACTAATTTGTCAATCCTTAGTCTATTGCTATTTAACCTTTACGAAAGTTGTCCACGACTAATCTCTAAGTCCTTAACCCATCATTGTTTAACCTTTACGAACTTGCTCTCTCTATTTAAACGTTGTCACCAATATCGTTTTCCTGTTTTACATTTTTTTTATCGTATGATTTTTAACATGTTAAGAATTTGATCAATGAGTGAAAAGACCCCATTTTCCTTTCGTTTGTTTTTTTATTTTTATTTTATTTTGAGATTCTTTTTTTTTTCTTTTTTTCTTTTTATCGCAGATGTAAGCTAAATAAGCAATTGAGTTAATTATATTTTTCTTTCCTATTGTTTGATTCAAATTTTATTTTAATTTTTATAATTTTAAATTAAATAATCTAGTCCATACATTTTAAGTTCAGTTTCAATTTAGTCATTCTAATTAAATTTAATATTAAAATTAACAATTTTGGGACATGTGTCAATTTTTTAAGGTGACATATATATATATATATATATAAATGAAAGACCAAATTGAATTTGGACTTAAAGTATAGGGATTAAATTATTCAATTTCGAACCATAAAAAGTATAGTAAAATTTGAATCACACTATAAGGTGAAAGGTATAGTTTATCCTAAACATTTTAAAGTAGTGTTACTCTAACCAAAAAGTTAGAGCCACTTTTTAAATCCAATGATATAGTGGTCTATTAAAATATGGACTAAGCACCCCTCCAGTCACCCATCACCACTGGAGGGTGCAGGCCAAGTCCTTAGGGTCCACCACAAGTCTAGTTTTGATTATTCAAACAGCCTATTTTGCAATGTTCTTCTTGTATATCATCCATTAAATAATAATAATAATAATAATAATAATAATAATTAGATCAAACCAATAATTGTATTTTTTTTAATTTATGGCATTTATCTATAAAAAAATGATTGACAAGTGTGTTTTTAAAAAGTAACCATTCATTTTTTTTAATAACAAATGCAATAAATTGAATAGATTATAAATGTTTGAAATATTCGACACTAGACCAGTAGTGGGCTCTATATGCCTGGATAACAACCTTCAGTCTAGATAGATGACTGGAGGGGAATCTAGGTAAAATATCTAAAGCAAGCCTCTCTCTCATATCTTTTCTAATCATTAATCAATTATCTCTTTTACACATCAACAGATCTAGAAAATTGGTTTAAATGTTTGGTTTGTGTTCTAAAAATAAAAAATAAAAAAAAAATTGGATTTTTATTTATTTATTTTTTTTTTTGTTGAGAAAATGGAAACTAGTTGAATAAAAATAAACATAAAAAATATAATTTAAAAATTTTAAAAATTATTTATGACCTCCCATAATATAAAATTATATAAAATTGATAATGGTTATTTATTTATTTATTTCACCAAATTAATTTTTAGTTTTATGAAAATCAAACCAAACATGTCTAAAATTGTATATTGTTTTCCAACAATTTAACATAAAAAGTTGATGTGACTTGATGATTTTCATCTGTTTTATTGGTCTTTCTCTCTTGTTATAATTTCCCACTATTATCTTCTATCCAAATGGAATACGGGGAATTACAAGCTGGTAGAAAAAGGAGAAAAAAAAAATTATAAACACATAGGAGGTGCAAGTATACTTATGGTAGGGGTAAATAAAAAGCTATGAGGTTGTAAGTGTTACTTGCATCTCTGTATATATTAGTGATTTTTTTTTTCCTTCTCTCACCTGCATATAATTTCTCCGATATAGTATAATAGTGATACTAAGTGCTACTACTGACATAGTATCATTATTTAATAGTTGTTTGTTTGTTTATTTATTTTTTTTTTTCTTTTGTTATGCATGTGTGGCAAGGTGATTAGTAAGGTTTATTGTTTCCATATAACATTTATTATTATGCTGTGATACCATGTGTGACTATGATGTAATATTATCGTTGTAGCGAATTTTTATTCCAAAACTAGAGAAGTGTCTAGATCACAATTGTCAATATTATCGTAGCTTAAAAGATATATATAAAGATAAAAAATGAATAATATAACAACTTACAATAATATTTTAATTAAAAACAAAAATCCCCATACGGGCCTACATCTTGATCATTTATTGAGAATTTGACCAATTACTGAAATCACTTTCCCTATTTAACTTCTATCACCAATATCAGTTCCCACTGCCTTTCCTCTTAGGCAAATTCATCAGTCTTGACTTATGCTTATTGAGTCTTTTCTTGATTTTTCATTTTTTGGTGGAAGTTCTCAATGATTATTATTATTTTCTGTTACACGGTATGCATCCATAAGAGTTGGCAGTAAAAAATGGGACAACATAAAAAATGTTGAATTTCTCATTCATATAATTTGAACATGTAACCTCACACCAAAAAATAGTGTTATACAACTATATGCCTGATTACAAATTCTCTTATATATTACCCAAATAGTAAAAGTATAAAAAAAATAAAAATAAAAAATAAAAAAAATCATATGCATTTTGATGTATTTAGTAGTTTTATATTCAACAGGGTTAAATTGTCATTTTAAAAAAATGTAAAATATAATTATTACTATTACGCTGTATAGTCAATCTCACTTTACATCCGCAATTTTTAATTGAGCTAGTTAAGTTAAATTCCTTCGCTTTGGTCAATTAACAATGTTAACTCTCTATAAAGATTTGTTTGAGATTTTGACAGAAATTCTAACTTGTCATCGTAAAAAATAGATACATGTTGCACATGTAGGTGTTGATTCCTGCGACACAACCAAACATGGAACTTAGCTGGAGAGCACCGGCAGAATAGATTCAACTAACTACCTGCCAACAAGAAGATAAAAATACAGCGGTGGTTCGTCTATCCAGAGGCACTTCAATAATCAAGTCAGTAAATCTTATCTCTCACGGATATCACACAAGTACTCAATGTTTGGTTTGTGTTCTAAAAATAAATAAATAAATAAATAATTTGGATTTTTATTTATTTTTTTATTTTTTTCTTGAGAAAATGGAAACTAGTTGGATAAAAATAAATATAAAAAATATAATATAAAATTTTTAAAAATTATTTATGGCCTTCCATAACATAAAATTATATAAAATTGATAATAGTTATTTATTTATTTATTTACTTCACTAAATTAATTTTTAATTTTATGAAAATCAACCCAAACATGTCTGAAATTGTATATTGTTTTCCAACGATTTAACATAAAAAGTTGATGTGACTTGATGATTTTCATCTCTTTTATTGGTGTTTCTCTCTTGTTATCTTTTCCAACTATTATCTTCTACCCAAATAGAATTGGGGAAATTACAAAAAGGAGAAAAAAAAAAAAATAAATATAAACACATAGGAGGTGCAAGTATGTTTGTGGTGGGGCTAAATGAAAAGCTGTGAGATTGTAAGTGTTACTTGCATCTCTACATGTATTAATGATTTTTTTTCCCTTCTCTCATATGCAAATAATTCCTCTAATATAATGTAACAGTGATAGTAATGACATAGTATCATTATTTAATAGTTGTTTGTTTGTTTGTTTGTTTTTTTTGTTTTTTTTGTTTTTTTTTTTTTTTTAGGCATGTGTGGCAAGGTGATTAGTAAGGTTTATTGTTTCCATATAACATTTATTATTATGCTGTGATACCATGTGTGACTATGATGTAATATCATCGTTGTAGCGAATTTTTATTCCAAAACTAGAGAAGTGTCTAGATCACAATTGTCAATATTATCGTAACTGAAAAGATATATATAAAAATAAAAAATGAATAATATAACAACTTACAATAATATTTTAATTAAAAACGAAAATCCCCATACGGGCCTACATCTTGATCATTTATTGAGAATTTGACCAATTATTGAAATCACTTTCCCCATTTAACTTCTATCACCAATATCAGTTCCCACTGCCTTTCCTCTTAGGCAAATTCATCAGTCTTGACTTATGCTTATTGAGTCTTTTCTTGATTTTTCATTTTTTGGTGGAAGTTCTCAATGATTATTATTATTTTCTGTTACACGGTATGCATCTATAAGAGTTGGCAGTAAAAAATGGGACAACATAAAAAATGTTGAATTTCTCATTCATATAATTTGAACATGTAACGTCACACCAAAAAATAGTGTTATACAACTATATGCCTGATTAGAAATTCTCTTATATATTAACCAAGTAGTAAAAGTATTAAAAAAAAAAAAAAATCATATGTATTTTGATGTATTTAGTAGTTTTATATTCAACAGGGTTAAATTGTCATTTTAAAAAAATGTAAAATACAATTATTACTATTACGCTGTATAGTCAATCTCACTTTACATCCTCAATTTTTAATTGAGCTAGTTAAGTTAAATTCCTTCGCTTTGGTCAATTGACAATGTTAACTCTCTATAAAGATTTGTTTGAGATTTTGACAGAAATTCTCACTTGTCATCGTAAAAAAAAGATAGATGTTGCACATGTAGGTGTTGATTCCTGACCACATAACCAAACATGGAACTTAGCTGGAGAGCACTGTAGACACCCCATTTTTGACCGTCCTCAAGACTTGGACGTCACCGCTTGAACACTCGGTGATTATCCATGTTCGTGTTTGTTTGGAGTTCCCGGAGTTCTCGGCTACGCGCCTTGCCTCAGGACCTCCGAACTTGATTGTTTTGTGTTTGGTTTTGCACCAAACACTTGTGCTTTGCCTTGGAGGGGCAGGGAATGCCTTTTGAGGCATCCCCACACACCACCGGCTGTGGCTAGAGGCCACCGGCTGGTTGTTGTTGCCATCGGCACTATATTGTGCCGGTCGGCACTATTTTGTGCCGATCGGCACTACTTTTGGCAAAATGACCATTTTGCCCTGCCGACCACTTTACAGCTGTTGTTGGAGATATTTTCAGACAGCTTTTTACCACTTTCTTTCCCTTCATACACGTGTATGGAGGGATGAGCCCCTTGTTTGCTTAGTTGCTAAGCTTACAAGATTGCCTCCTCTATAAGAGGAGGCCTTGTCTTCTTGGCTGAGGGGTTAGCCATTCTAAGAGATCAAAAACCAGAGCTTATATATCCTCTCTCTCTCTATATCTCACTCTCTCTCATCCTTGTGTGTGTGTTTTGTGGCCAAATAGTGTGTTTTACCTTACTTTTGCACCATTACACACACTATTACACCTTAGCTCGAGATTGAGGGACTTGGAGGGTTGTTTGTGTGATTTTGGACTGGTTTTGATCACTAGAGAGTGGCTGGACCAATTGTTCTTCAAAGGATCTTCAAGGGTAAACTCTTTACTTTAGTTTCCCCATTCTTGCAACTAGTTTCTACCCCTCTTGCTTTGTATTTTTGGCTTTGTGTTTAACATAAAAAGATCTTGTTTTTACTTGGTTAACAACATTCATTGAGGGTGTTTTGTGATTTGAGTAAGAACTCACCCTCTTAGGCCTTGTTTTGGCCCTTTTAGTGCCTTTTCTTTGAGCATTGTTTAACTTGGTGTTTTTGGCCTTCTCACCACTAAAAACCAGTGGGTTTTCTATGGTAAGGAAGATGATTTTAGGTCACATATAGGGGAGGGACACCCCTCTCCTCCTTGGCCCTTTGTTTGCCTTTGTTCTTGGCCTAAAGAATAGCATGTGTGCTTGGTTGGTTTTGGCTTCATTTCAGAGCATATTTGTGGTCCATATGATGTGTTATGCCTCTGTTTTAGGTTAGATTTATAGCCCTTAACATGCCTCTTATACTTGCTTTGAAATGCTCTCTTATGCCTAAAAGCATGCCATGCATCTAGGCCATGTTCTTTGCATGTTTTAGCTTGGTTCCATAAGGGTATTAGCATCATATTACCATGTATAAGGGTCGTGAGCCACTGATTTTGCCATGTATAGTGTGCTTGACATGGTTGTTTTGCATTTTAGGCTTGTAAGCCTTATGTATTTTGGCCCCTAGCATGTTCAACATTGATCATCCTCATGATTTGGCATCATTTGTGACCTTATTTCAGTCCATAAGTCATGTTTGAATGTTTGTATATGTAGCCTATTTCATGCTTTAAGGGTGTGCTCATGTATGTCTAGGACTTGGCATTGTGCATGCTTGCATACTTGGGGCATTTTGGGGCTGCCATATGAGGGGATTTGGGTGTCATTTTGCATACCAAAAATCTGTTTTTGGTTGTTAGATTCATGCCATGAGTGGTTGTGTAAGGGATGGTTAGATGCTCTCTTGAGTGCCCTTGGTTTTGGGCTTATTGGCTTGCATGCTTGTATGGCATTTTGGCCATGATTTGGGCATCCATTTTGCCACTGTTTTGGGGAGGTTTGGGGCCTCCCCCATGGTGGTTAAGGCCACCATTGTATGCTCATTATATGCTTGTTGCATGTTTGGTCCACTAGGTGTTGTAGCACATTGATTCCATTGTATACTTTGGCTCATGTTTGCATCACACTAGCATCTCACGCGCTTTGGCATTTTGCATGCCTAATATGTTAGTTGTGTGGTACTTAGTGTGCTAGCATCCTAATTTCCATAATGCATTGTTGATGCATGTTTGCATGATTTGCATTTCATTACTTGGTTTGGGGTGTCAAACCAAGTGTGGGAAATGAGGGGTGTTTGTACTCCAAGTGACAAAACACACCTCAATTCCCATGTCACTAAGGCCCTTGACTTTGGCATGATAGGGCCTTGGTTCCCATGTTTGTGTTGCATGCATTTTTACATCAAAGTGCAATCTTGGTTCTTTAGGCTATCATGCACCAAGGTGCACAATTGATGGCCCTAGAATCAAGAGCCATGTTTCCTTGAGTCCCATTCATGATAGGAAGCATTGGCCATGCATAAATATGCTCAAAAATCCAATACCATGCACTGCTGCCTGCTGTTGCTGTCAAACTATCTTCTGCAGGAATTTTGTGCCGACCGGCAGGAAAGAGTGCCGACCGGCACTGTATTGCTAGCCGATAGATTATTTTGCAGCCGGTAGCCACTATAAGCAGCCGGTGGTAATTTCTTCCAGCCGGTGGCACTCAGCAGCATGCAAGGAAGGTGTTCTGGGGCTTTGGAAAATTTTGGAGAAGCAGGGCAGTAAAAACAGAGGCAGCAGTGGCACGGTGTAGGCTTTCCGGGCAAGTCGGATCGAGCATGCATCATTCGCGCATCCCGAGGCAGGGCTGAGGCCCCATTTCTTTTATTTATTTGATTTAATTTTAATAATTAGAATTCTGTAATAATTTATTCATTTATTCTTCGGACTGTATTATTATTTGGTCCCTCCGAGTGAGGGCAAATTTGTAATAAGTGTGTGTGAGTGGGTGTATGTCTTCCAATCCCCATTTCTTTCTATCCCTTTTATTTACCTGCTTATGATGGTAGATTAGGGCATTTCTATTTCAGCATACCTTATGCAATGCATGCGTGCATTCATGCATTTGTTTACACGCATCGGGCTCGGTACATCATACAAACTGCATCGTACTTTCAATTCCAAATTGAATACGTGATAGTTTTTGCATTTCATGTGCCATGCTTAGGATAGCCGAGCCTACTCTAGATTGCATCTATGCTGTGTTGCATTAGCCACTTAACATGAACTAGGTCATGCATGTTTGCTAACTAGTTTCTTGTTTTGGCACGGAGTACGATGTAAGTTTTTTACGCTTTAGCATACCACATGCGTGTGAATGTTGCCATGACAGAATGCTTACCATGCGGCTAAGTGCTTATGTGTTATAAACTGTTTGAATGCCTGTGGGTGGAGGTTGGAGTGCTTGAGTTGGGAAAACTCATTGAAATCCGTGTTTTAGCCTACTTAAGTAGCAAATTCCAACACGTTTTCAAGACAAAACGGATATGCAATGTTTATTTCCAAATTAGGCAATCTAGTCTATACTTGTTTGTCACGCATAACATAGTAATTCTAGGTTAATAATTGGAATAAGAGCATAATGTTTTCAAAATCGGATATCATGGTTAGTAGAGGTCGGTCTTCGGACCGGGCGAAAGGGGGTGCTCATAGCTGACCTTCCCCGATCGTACCCAAGCTCCCGAGCCAAGACCACTTTGGTGATGACGGACTATCTTCGCACCGAGTCGTGGTTTCCTAAATTTCCCATTTTAAAATATTTAGGTGGCGACTCTGTAATCTGGCAAAGCAGTCCATGTTTGGCACTACTTTTCAAAAATCTGTTTTCTCAAACGATTTGCCGGATTTGGACTCTTTGGTTCAGATTTAGAACCGACACAAATCGAGTCCGAATCAGTGAACCCAATATGAAGGCGGGACTTAACCTCCCGGGCTCGAGGACGTCTCTGATTCTGGCGACTCATTGGGAGTTTAGAGAGCTTGACTCGAACTCGTGATATCCGTTTTTGACTACACTTATGTGTTTCTTTGCATTGCATGTGCATTGGTGCGCCTAGGACACCGTGTTTGCCATCTGCTATTCCTGAGCGGTTTGCCGGAGGCTTGTCTTGTCAAGGCATGTCCATAAGGCTGACCGGTTACGGGCTCTGCCAGTATGGGAACACAAACCCCGGTTTTACCGGGGCACCCTTTTTGACCATTCGACCTAGTGCATATTCGGATCCATAGTGACCATTCCAAACTAGGACAGGTTGCTTACCCGATGTTAGGTTGTTTGAAACCGCTGCGTGCGTAGTGAAACCCTAGCTCCTGACAAAATAGGACAGGGAAACCCTACCCCAACATAGGGGTGTATTGGCTCTCATTTATCTGCTATGTGCTTTTAGAGTGTATCTCTACAGGAACACACATGTCAGTTTGCAAGATTGGGTATCAGGCCTGAGGGCACCGGTAACAGTATTTTGGGGAATCAGTTATCTGTGGGTACAAGATTCAGACTTAGGGGCAATGATTCAGAAACAGTGATCAGTATTTGAGGAACAGTGTATCGAGTTCAGCGTGTTATCCAACCGTGTGTTGTTTATTTTATGCTGTTATGCTGTCCGATTTTCTGTTTATTTATACGCTTTATTTATCTTTTTATTAGGTAGTTGAGCACGATTGCTACCGACCCGATAGATATCCCCCAAGCACCCTGGGTCAGAGGCCGTCGACTCCTTCGATCTGAGGATCTGATAGACGGACAACCAGTGTACTACTCACTACCCCCGGTTACTAAACGGAGGTCAGTAAGGCAGAGGACATCAGGACAATGATCGATTCCAGAGGGCTTTATCTACCCCACCTGTGTTCAGTAGGGATCAGGATTCTGTGTCACCAACAGAGAGAGAATATATACCAGTAATCCAACCAGAGCAGGATAGCATGGCTAGTTTGGAGGAGATGGTGCGCCACCTTCAAGAGAGCATGAAAGCAATGCAGCAGGATGCCGTCCGTCAGGCAGATTTCGCCAGGCAACAGGCCACAGTTGTGAGGGAACAGGCAGAGACAATTGCCAGGCTAGAGCAGCAAACCGGAGCATCTGCTTCGCATCAAGCTCCTTCCCCACCAGGAGTTCCTAACGTCGGGGAGACAACCAATGTTCAGACTGATACAGAGCTGCCCACAGGACCACCCCCACCTCCAACCCTACCTCAAATCCAACCTCAGCTATCAAAAACACCCACCAATCTACCGGACTCTCCCTTTGAGTTCGAGACTGATCCCACCGCACTAAAGTTGAGCAAGCTTGAAAAGTTGTTCAAGAGATCCCAAGGGGTCAAGACTATCCCCGACATTGAAGATGGTTACACTGACGCAGTTGTGTGACGCCAGTCGATTCAAAATGCCTCATATTGATCGATTTGATGGGTCCGGGGACCCCATGGTACACTTAAGACTGTTTTCGGACGTTCTAAGGCCAATGGGCCTCAGTAGGCTCCAGAAGTTGTCTTTATTTGGTCGGACCCTGTCAGGTGTGGCATCCGCATGGTATGCCAAGCTAGAAGATGACGTCAAGAGAAATTGGGACGAAATGGCTGAGGCCTTCATCGCGCAGTACTCATACAACACACAGATTGAGATTACGACCCGTGATCTCGAGACAACTAGGCAAGAGCCTAAGGAGAGTTTTTCAGAGTTCGTAACCAGATGGAGGGCCAAGGCTTCGATGATGACCTTGAGGCCTACGGACAAAGACCAGATTCGGATGATTGTGCGCAATCTACAGCCGAAGTTGATGCAAAAGATGATAGTAGTCCCATTTCCCACTTTTTCTGACCTACATGAAATGGGGGTGCAGATTGAAGATGCCTTGAAGCAAGGCTGGATTGATAATGATCGGGAGCAACCCCGAAGGACCTTCAACCGCAACACTAATGCAGGCCCGAGTGGCGCATCTACTACGAGAGCCTCCGAAGTGAGCATGGTCACCACTAACCCCCCACAAAGAAATACGGCAGCTTCGCCATTCTCCGGTGCGTCCGGAAGCAACCCGCAAACAACCAAATACCCACCCAGAAACACCAGAACTTTCGCTCCACTCTATATGCCCCTATCCAAAGCTCTGGGGGTTTTGATCAAAAAAGGGCACCTGAAGCCCACGAGCCGCGGCCCTACCGTAAAAAACTCTCTCCTACCCATAACCCGGCCAAGTATTGTGCATTTCACCAGCAGCACGGTCACGACACCGACCTGTGCTTCCGATTACGCCATGAAATTCAAGATCTCATCGATAACGGGGTGATCTTGCCTCCCGAAAAACCCAATGTTACTACAAATCCCCTCCCCACACATAACCAAGCTCCACCACCCAAAAGACTTAATTTCATCCATACCGGGGCCGTGTCCTACGACCCCAGTATCTATATCACACCTACCCACCTGCCTAAACCAGAGGTGTTCCTTCCCGATTGCGCCGACTTGTGCATGATGGACATCGCCGTAACCCAACCTAAACCAGTGGTGGTGACTGTCGAGAACAGGAGAGAGGGAAATGCCAAAGGGGAAACAGGTTATTGAGCCAAAATCTGCGGAATCTGGGAATTACGTTGGGAAGACATACAGTCCGAGTGACTACATTTCATCAAAAGGCCAAGATAGGACCGGAGTAGAATTTCCAACATGGGGAGAGTTGTGTATGATCCAAGGGGATAGTCTGGGACAGGGAACAGATGATGTAACAGCTGTGGAGGAGGACCTGGCCAATCTCCAATTTTACAGTGACCAATACCCAGAGGACGCAGTAGTTGCGTGGTTCGATTATGAGGATTCAGTAGAAGTCACCGGGTGGTTGGACGATCAACCCGATGTGGTAGGAGAATTTCAGGCAGAGCACAGTTCAGCAGGAATGAGAATATCAGCAACGGCCAGAAGGGTCGAAGAGCAGAACACATCGCCGGAGGGCGCCGGTGTCAAGAATTTCGCCCGAGATTGGAACATTTTGAGTACGGAGATGATTGAACAGTCAGCTATGTCAGAACAAGCAAGTTTTGAGGATTCCGAGAGAATCAGAAAGGCAAAGGCCCATGTGGGAGTGGAAACTGCTGTGTGCACAGGAACCGAGAATGCTGCGGGCATGTGGATGGAAGGTGCTGCGAGCGCAAGAACAGTCATACCAGAGCCGGACAGGTGTCTGTCGGCCGCTGATGGAATGTGGTGGGAAGATGAGGACCTATGTCTTGCCCACACGGATGAAGATTGGGGGAATAACCAACCTGATAACACTTGGTACCTTGGAGAGGTCGACCACATGACGAGAAGTGGGCGATATTTCAAACCCCCACACTTGGATCAACCAGAGGCCTCAGGGAAGGATAGGGAAGCCGAGAAGCAAAAGGAGAAGCAACTTGAGGAAGAAGCTGTACTCAAACAGTTGAAAAAGATACAAGTAGACATCTCCATTTGGGGACTGCTCATGGCCTCGCGAGTACACAGGCAGGCTGTTTTGACAGCCATGGATAAGGCCAAACTCTCCATAGAAACTACACCAGAGCAGCTGGTTGGACTGGTCTTCCCGGGAGGAGGTTCCCCGACATTGACCTTTTCGGATAAAGAACTTCCGCCTGAGGGCGTAAATCACAATAAACCCCTCTACATCTCCGTGGAATGTAGGGATAAGTGGATACCGGTGGTACTTGTCGATACTGGGTTCGCCATCAATGTCTGCCCAGCTAGGACAGCATATGCGATTGGCTTGAAAACCGCAGATTTCGTACCAACAGCTCAGGTCATCCGGGCGTACGACAACACAAGTAGAGAAGTAATGGGAACAGTTAAAGTTCAGACAAAGGTTGGGCCGGGACGACACGAGATAGATTTCCATGTCCTAGAAGTTCCCGCAACTTTTAATTTGCTTTTGGGGCGGCCGTGGCTGCATCAAGTGAAGGCAGTGTCATCTACTTTGCATCAAATGGTGAAATACCCCTACGGGAAGGGAGTAGCCATCGTCTTTGGGAATTCATCAATCCACCCACCACCGGAAGTATCCACGCCTGTTCTAGAAATCGAGCACGGCATGGAAGATGTGTTCATATCAGGTTTTACCTTGGCCGAGGCTCAGGTCGTACAGAATATCATGGCCGCTAATGAAGGGATATATGTCAGTGCTCAGCAAAGGTACCTCATGAACAAGCTCCAATACATCCCCGGGATGGGATTAGGGAAGAGCGGCCGTAAGGGCATTGCAGCGTTGGCCGAAGTGCCGCACAACCCTCATACCTTCGGCTTGGGTTATCTGCCCACCAAGGAAGATTGGGTAAGAAAAGGAAAAGAGATGGCAGGAAGAGCCAAAGCAAAACAGATGGGAAAACCTTTTGAATTGATGCATCGGCCCATCCAGGGTACCCTGAACGGACGTTTCGTCTGGGAGGGGGAAGACTTTCCATTCTGTGGTTTTCCAGAGCCATGGCTGAATGAAGAAAAGAAGCGTATGCCGGGGTTTGAAATTTTCTTTGACCTACAGTTGTCGGGGGATGATGTTGTTGAAAAGTAGACAGACCCAACAGTTGAGGCTGAGCATAGCAAAGAAGTGGAATCTACGGACACAGAGTTTGAAATGGGGGTAGCGCTGGCATGTCTACTTTCAGATCCTTTGATCGACCGGGTGTGCTTAGGGGATGACTCCTCGGTGTCCATGATAGGAGATGAAACGGCTGCGGGCCTACCATCAGCTATTTTGGATGCATCCATCGCACCCTCCCTCACCGGCAAAGCGAGGAGGATTTTTGTCAAGCAAAGACCGGTCAGTAGTGAGCCGAATCTGATTCCACCGAAGTCTTGTGAGTCGGAATCAGTTCCACTGCGTCGAGTCTGAGTCCCAGTATTCACGGGGTGATAACCGGATGCTGATCCGATCTCTGTCGGTCTTTTTCTTTCTCTTTTGAGTCTGTTGTAACAGAAGAATTGGACGGTTTGGAAGTATCTAATGAGAATGAGGTGACTGTGGTTTCCGAGTACTTTTCTGTGCCTTTGGTTTATTGCTTAAATCAGGACTTTCAAAATTTTGATGAAAACGACGAGGACGAAATTCCTCCGGTTTTGCAACGACTAATTGAACAAGAGCAAGAGAGGTTTGTTAAACCCTTAATGGATGAAATCACTACCGTGAACATTGGTACTGAGAAGGACCCGCTGGCCGTCCAGATCGGGTCCACGTTGTCTTCGGAGGAACGCGAGCGCTTAGTCGCTTTATTAAAAGATTTCAAAGATGTTTTCGCGTGGTCCTACGAAGACATGCCTGGAATCGATCCTGAGATTGTACAGCGGACCCCGAGGCCCGACCTGTCAAACAGAAACTCAGGAGGATCCGCCCTGATTGGGCCATTAAGATCAAGGAAGAGGTCACCAAGCAGATTGACGCAGGCTTCCTGCTGGTATCCGAATACCCGACTTGGTTGGCCAACATTGTTCCAGTGCCGAAGAAGGATGGCAAAATCTGGTATGTGTGGACTTCAAGGATTTGAACAGAGCCAGTCCGAAGGATGACTTTCCCTTGCCGCATATCGACGAGTTGGTAGATTTCACAGCGGGGCATGCTTTGCTCTCATTCATGGATGGCTTTTCAGGCTATAATCAGATAGTAATGGCACCCGAAGACCGGGAGAAGACTGCTTTTACCACCCCGTGGGGTACATATTGCTACAGAGTAATGCCGTTTGGGCTGAAGAACGCTGGGGCTACATATCAACGGGCCGCAACCACAATATTACATGACATGATCCATAAAGAGGTTGAGGTGTATGTGGACGACATGATTGTCAAGTCCAAAGAAAGAGAGGGCCACTACACCGCCTTGCAAAAGTTTTTCCAAAGGATCAGGGAATTTAGGCTGCGGCTGAATCCTCAAAAATGTACGTTTGGTGTTACAGCGGGAAAAATGCTGGGATTTCTGATTACACAAAGGGGCATCGAAGTCGACCCTTCCAAAATCAAGGCCATCTTAGAAATGCCACCACCAATGACTGAAAAGGAGGTGCGAGGCTTTCTGGGTAAAGTGCAATTCATAAGGCGGTTTATCTCAAAACTAACCTTAACTTGTGAACCACTTTTTGGTCTTCTGAAGAAAGGAAAGAAGTTCCATTGGGACGGCCGATGCCAAGCTGCATTTGAACAGATTAAAGAGTATCTACAGAATCCGCCCGTGTTGTCACCACCAAAGCCGGGGAAGCCGTTGATATTGTATCTGTCAGTAACTGAGACTACAATGGGCTGTATGCTCGCACAAGAGTCGGAAGATAAAGTGGAAAGGGCCATCTACTATCTGAGCAAGAAGATGCTCGATTACGAGACCCGCTACACTCCGCTGGAGAAGGCATGTCTGGCCTTGGTATGGGCTACTAGGAAGCTGCGGCACTACCTGTTAGCTCACTCTGTAATGTTGGTTTCACGACTTGATCCCATCAAATATCTTTTCGAGAAACCAGCGCTTACGGGTAGGCTAGCTCGTTGGTACTCGACACTCTCCGAATTTGATCTCAAGTATGTGACGCGCAAGTCCGTAAAAGGGAGAGCGGTGGCAGAGTTCCTTGCCGACCACCCGGTTGAAGGGGATGAAGCGGTTGAGTACCTATTCCCAGATGAAGATATTCTGCACATCGAAGATGAAACTTGGACGATGTACTTTGACGGAGCGTCAAATCAATACGGGTATGGGATAGGGGTGTTGCTGATAGCGCCTGACGATTCCCGTATCCCTTTAGCATTCAAGCTTCGATTCAAAGTCTCGAACAATGAGGCAGAGTATGAGGCATGTATTGCCGGTCTAGAAGCTGCCCTAGAACTAGGGGCAAGGCGATTGGACGTCATTGGGGATTCGAACCTAGTTGTGTCTCAAGCGAAAGGAGACTGGAAAGTCAAGGAGGAAAAGATGATAATTTACCACCAGACCTTGGATTTGCTAATCCCTCGGTTTGAAAAGCTAAATTTCACTCACCTAGTAAGAGAGAACAACAGGTTTGCAGATTCGCTAGCAACTCTATCTTCCATGATAGACATCCCATCTGGGGTCCGGATGCGTCCAGTCATTATTGACCAGAAATTTGCACCTGCCTACGAGTCAATCTCTGCCATAGATGAAGTGCAGGATAACAACCCTTGGTATCACGATATATGGAACTTCTTGGAAAAGGAGGCATATCCACCAGGGGCAAATGCCAAGGACAAGAGGGCAATCAGAAGAATGGCTGTTCAGTTTATCATCTGCGGGGGTAAGTTGTACAAAAGAGGTCATCTGGGAATGCACAAGCTGTGTGTGGAAGCCGAAGAGTCGAAGCGCCTGATGGAGGCCATCCATGGAGGAGAATGTGGGGCACATATGAATGGGGTGATGCTGGCACGAAAGATCCTCAGACAAGGCTACTACTGGTCTACCATGGAGGAAGATTGTATCGGCTTTGTTCGGCGATGCCACAAATGCCAGATTCACGCAAACCGCATGAACATCCCGCCGTCAAAGCTGTACAACATGACATCGCCATGGCCATTTTCAGTTTGGGGGATCGATGTGATTGGAGCTGTTACCCCGAAGGGGTCGAATGGGCATGAGTTTATCTTAGTAGCAATAGATTACTTTACAAAGTGGGTCGAGGCCCAATCTTATGCCGTGTTGAAGGCTTCGCATGTCGCAAAGTTTATCAGAAACAACATTATCTGCCGTTATGGAGTCCCGAATGAGATCATTTCGGACAATGGTTCTCACTTCAAGAAGGAGGTGATTGATTTGTTGGAGAAGTATAATGTGGCTTTTCATAAGTCATCCACGTATCGGCCGCAGACCAACGGAGCAGTTGAGGCCGCCAACAAAAACATCAAACACATACTGCAGAAGATGGTGGAAACCTATCGGATCGCGGATAAGTTGCCGTTTGCTCTGTGGGGCTACCGAACTTCAATTAGAACTTCTACCGGGGCAACTCCGTATTCCTTGGTATATGGGATGGAGGCCGTTCTACCCATAGAGATTGAGGTTCCGTCTTTACGAGTACTGGCTGAGTGTCAGATAGCTGAGGCAGATTGGCAGCAGAGCAGATTCGAGGAACTCATGCTCTTCGATGAAAGGAGATTAAAAGCACTGTACCATGTCCAAGGATATCAACGCAGAATCGCCCGGGCTTTTAACAAGAAGGTTAAGTCCAGGAATTTGAAGGAAGGAGATTTGGTGCTCAAAGACAACCGAGCTCCCATCCACGACCCAAGGGGCAAGTTCAGACCTAATTGGACGGGTCCCTATATCATCAAGTCTATCTGGTCAGGTGGAGCTGTGGTTCTGATGGACCTAGATGGCCTAGAGTTCTCCCAACCGATCAACATGGACAAGTTGAAGAAATATTACCCCTGAGAGGCTCGCTAGGCCGAAAACCCGAAAGGGCGACCTAGGCAAAATTCAGAGCACAAAAAAATTAGAAAGTATAAAAACTGAGCTCGCAAGGTTGAAAACCCGCAAAGGGCGGCCTTGGCAAAAGTTAGAGCGCAAAAGGAGAGTGAAAATACTCGAGTGAACCCAAGCCTGAACTACGTAAGGCTTGATTCCCATCTTTGGGATACGTAGGCAGCTTCATCCTGAAGTTCAGCCATAAATTCTTCCCCGATCAACTTTGTCCATTTGATCATCTTGGTCATCTTTGTCCATCAGCATTTATCGCAATCTCCGGTACAGTGCTATTCAGACTAGGGGCAACTTTCCGTTGCCGTACAAGTGCCGCGGTACCATTCAGACAAGGGGCAACTTTCCAGTTGCTAGGATCCGGGTTTGTACATCTCAGCGACAGATCTCAGGCGTGTCCAGTTCTGATCCATATCGAAAATAGTTTTGAAAAGTTTTAATGAAGATGACTTTGTTCAAATAAATCTTTTTACAACTAAGACCATTTCTGGACCAAAACGGAAAATTTTCAGTACCACAACCTTCAATTTCATTGATTTCAAATAGAGTTCTCTTGCTCTTGCATACAATTGAAGTTGCTTTTTATTACATTCATAAAGAAAACTTGAAAGTACTAATAAAGCAATAAATCCGGGGCATGGTCAAGTCAAATGTCCCTGCGCCCCCTCCCAGAGCTGGTCGAAGCCTCTGATGCCAAAGTGGGCCCCTCCTGTGCCTCTTCATTAAGCCAATCCAAGCACTCATCAGACAAAGTGCAACCGAAAGTGGGAGCGGGGGCCAGGAGTTCTCTCGTCCTCCATGCTGTGGCATACCGGGCCAGCTGTGCGCCTCGAATCGGGAATGTAACCGGGTACTCTATCCCTTCCGGCGGACAAGTCTGATCATGACCAAACTGGCGCAGGATACGGAATGGGAAGTAGAAGACACAGTGAGTCAAGCCAATCAATTGGATCCCGGGTTGACGGGTCATGCTGTAACTCATCATTGGGAGATTGAGCCAAGGGCACCGCCAAGCAATGCGGTCCGCGGACAAACTACACATCCATTCAAACCACCAACCCTCATCAAGGGCGTCAACTAGGCGTTGCCTGAAGAAGTAGCCACGAGCTGAATATGCTGGGCAAGAGTCCACAACCTTCAGTTTATCCATTAACCACACCTGGGGAGGGATAAAAAATGAGAGAATAAAGAATAGAGAGAAGTACGATGAGAGAAAAAGTGAGAAAAGGGTTTTTGTGAGAAAAACCGAGCCTGAGGGCCGAGTGATGTGAGCAAACATAAAATGTGAGATGGGGTGGGAAACATTACCTGCAGTAATAGTGGACTCCCTGCTAATCTGATCGTCTCTCGACGATAAAAGGCGTCTAAGCCCAGCAGTGTCTCAGCCAGGACCATGGCAATGCAGCTTTTGCCCTCCTTCAAGCCTTGGGCAACTTCAATCAACCGGACACTGGGCCCTCCGGAACCAGAGACGAACAGAAAATGAGATAGCATGCATAGACAGAGGGCGTGTCGCCGGAAGCCTTGCCAGTGATGGTTGCCGCGATCACCAGTCTCAGAAAAACGACAAACCAAGCTCGGAACATCTAATGTCCCGTCACAAATCAGAGAACGAGCATCGGGCATTGAGAGCCCACACATTTGTCCTAAGGCTTGAGCATGGCCAAAACGAAGTTGGGGCAGGATCTCCTCATCGCGCTCAGATTCCATTAGAGCTTGGAAATCTTCAAAAGTGGGACACACCTCTTGCCCGCTAAAGCTAAAGACATGTGTTACCGGGTTCCAAAACCTTGCCGCGGCATGGAGGAATGGAAAATGCAGCGGGGTACGGCGCAAAGTGAATAGTGCGTTTATGCCGAAAGCTTGGAAATTCAACTTTTCCGAGCCATCCAAGTTGTTAATCCAAGTTGCGAGATTTTGGGCAAGAAATTCTTCCATTTGGAGCAAATCAGTGTGGAAATGAAGGAAACCACGAAGTTGAGACCCTTTTGAAGAAGATAAGGTTGAGTGAAGGACAGATGTCAACATTCTGCTGGTCTTGACATTTTAAGTGCCGACCGCCAACTATAGTGCCGACCGCCATCTGTTTTGGCCGTGGATCATCTTCGCCGATGGCCATTCCTCAAGGCCGGTGGCCTTTCTGCTCGGCCGGTGGTTCTCTTCCTTGTCCTCTGAGCTGTTTATGCTAGGAATTTGGAAAATCCCACCACTTTCGATACCCTCCAGTGATCAATTCTTACGAGGGCGCGCCCATTTGCTTATCGAGTTGTTGCATATTTGCTTATCGAGTTGTATTTCACTCTCTTTAAGTCTTTGTAATGTTTATCAAGGTGTACTCGCATTTGGCTAGTTTGCTGAGTCCCCCTGTTTTGCTTATCGAGTTGTAATTGGTTTACTACCTGATTATTACGATGCGATGCTTTGTTTTCAAAACACAGTTTCAATTTCAGTCACATTGTTGTGTGATGCCTTGCGATGCGATGCATAGAACACGCAAATGTAACACCTTTTGAACAAATAGCTGTTTCATTTCCATCATATGTTTTACAAAAAACACACGCTTTTGAGAAATAAAACCTGCCCGAGGCAGTGCAATGTGCTTAAACTCCTAGTAAAAAGGAAAGTAAAGCAGAAGAATAGCAGGGTAGCAGAGTGCTGGGTTTGACACCGGTAACCTCCCCCTTTCGGTCATCGTACCTTTTGCGCCCTTGTTCGGGTCAGTCATGTGATTTGGCACCTTCATCACTTAAGGCAGTCCAAGAAATTGTGCCTTCAGAACATAAGTGGAGCTTCGGGTTGACCTCGTACCACAACTTTTGTGAGCGATGCTCGGGACATGCGAAGGATGTCTCTTCCCGTATCCTTTTATATCTTGTGAATTCTCTAAATTATTTCAATCATACTGAGTTGCAATACGTTGCATTCCAACATCATGTTTGCCATGATCAATTTCAAGTTTCTCCATACACATTGCATTGTATGCGTGCATTGCTTTACTGATATGTGTTCAAGTTTCTTCTGTTATACACATTGCATTGTATGCGTGCTTTGCTTTACTTACATGTGTTCAAATTCCTTCCTTATTATACACATTGCATGGTATGCGTGCTTTGCTTTACTGATATGTGTTTAAGTTTCTATTATACACATTGCATTGTATGCGTGCTTTGCTTTACTTACATGTGTTCAAGTTTCTATTATACACATTGCATGGTATGCGTGCTTTGCTTTACTGATATGTGTTCAAGTTTCTATTATACACATTGCATTGTATACGTGCTTTGCTTTACTTACATGTGTTCAAGTTCCTTCCTTATTATACACATTGCATTGTATGCGTGCTTTGCTTTACTTACATGTGTTCAAGTTTCTATTATACACATTGCATGGTATGCGTGCTTTGCTTTACTGATATGTGTTCAAGTTTCTATTATACACATTGCATTGTATGCGTGCTTTGCTTTACTTACATGTGTTCAAGTTCCTTCCTTATTATACACATTGCATGGTATGCGTGCTTTGCTTTACTGATATGTGTTTAAGTTCTTTTCTATACACATTGCATTGTATGCGTGCATTGCTTTAAAAAAAATTGGATTTTTATTTATTTATTTATTTATTTTTGTTGAGAAAATGGAAACTAGTTGGATAAAAATAAACATAAAAAATATAATTTAAAAATTTTAAAAATTATTTATGGCCTCCCATAATATAAAATTATATAAAATTGATAATGATTATTTATTTATTTATTTCACCAAATTAATTTTTAATTTTATGAAAATCAAACCAAACATGTCTAAAATTGTATATTGTTTTCCAACAATTTAACATAAAAAGTTGATGTGACTTGATGATTTTCATCTGTTTTATTGGTCTTTCTCTCTTGTTATCTTTTCCCACTATTATCTTCTATCCAAATGGAATAAGGGGAATTACAAGCTCAACTTTGATTGGTAGCTCGAATTCTCCTCCCCCGAATCCCCCTAATTTCCATTTTAAGTAAATTGTTTGTTTTTTTTTTTTTTCACTTGCCTTGCATTTTTTTTTTATACCCAAAATGGCATTTTCGGGGGATTCGGGCTCCCCCGTTTCGAGCTCCCCCGCTTTTCCCTTACAAGCTGGTAGAAAAAGGAGAAAAAAAAAAATTATAAACACATAGGAGGTGCAAGTATACTTATGGTAGGGGTAAATGAAAAGCTATGAGGTTGTAAGTGTTACTTGCATCTCTGTATATATTAGTGATTTTTTTTTTCCTTCTCTCACCTGCATATAATTTCTCCGATATAGTATAACAGTGATACTAAGTGCTACTACTGACATAGTATCATTATTTAATAGTTGTTTGTTTGTTTGTTTATTTTTTTTTTCTTTTGTTATGCATGTGTGGCAAGGTGATTAGTAAGGTTTATTGTTTCCATATAACATTTATTATTATGCTGTGATACCATGTGTGACTATGATGTAATATCATCGTTGTAGCGAATTTTTATTCCAAAACTAGAGAAGTGTCTAGATCACAATTGTCAATATTATCGTAACTGAAAAGATATATATAAAAATAAAAAATGAATAATATAACAACTTACAATAATATTTTAATTAAAAACAAAAATTCCCATACGGGCCTACATCTTGATCATTTATTGAGAATTTGACCAATTACTGAAATCACTTTCCCTATTTAAATTCTATCACCAATATCAGTTCCCACTGCCTTTCCTCTTAGGCAAATTCATCAGTCTTGACTTATGCTTATTGAGTCTTTTCTTGATTTTTCATTTTTTGGTGGAAGTTCTCAATGATTATTATTATTTTCTGTTACACGGTATGCATCTATAAGAGTTGGCAGTAAAAAATGGGACAACATAAAAAATGTTGAATTTCTCATTCATATAATTTGAACATGTAACCTCACACCAAAAAATAGTGTTATACAACTATATACCTGATTAGAAATTCTCTTATATATTAACCAAATAGTAAAAGTATAAAAAAAAAAAAAAAAAAAAAAAATCATATGCATTTTGATGTATTTAGTAGTTTTATATTCAACAGGGTTAAATTGTCATTTTAAAAAAATGTAAAATATAATTATTACTATTACGCTGTATAGTCAATCTCACTTTACATCCGCAATTTTTAATTGAGCTAGTTAAGTTAAATTCCTTCGCTTTGGTCAATTAACAATGTTAACTCTCTATAAAGATTTGTTTGAGATTTTGACCGAAATTCTAACTTGTCATCGTAAAAAATAGATACATGTTGCACATGTAGGTGTTGATTCCTGCGACACAACCAAACATGGAACTTAGTTAGAGAGCACCGGCAGAATAGATTCAACTAACTACCTGCCAACAAGAAGATAAAAATACAGCGGTGGTTCGTCTATCCGGAGGCACTTCAATAATCAAGTCAGTAAATCTTATCTCTCACGGATATCACACAAGTACTCAATGTTTGGTTTGTGTTCTAAAAATAAATAAATAAATAAATAATTTGGATTTTTATTTATTTTTTTATTTTTTTCTTGAGAAAATGGAAACTAGTTGGATAAAAATAAATATAAAAAATATAATATAAAATTTTTAAAAATTATTTATGGCCTTCCATAACATAAAATTATATAAAATTGATAATGGTTATTTATTTATTTATTTATTTCACAAAATTAATTTTTAATTTTATGAAAATCAACCCAAACATGTCTAAAATTGTATATTGATTTCCAACGATTTAACATAAAAAGTTGATGTGACTTGATGATTTTCATCTCTTTTATTGGTGTTTCTCTCTTGTTATCTTTTCCCACTATTATCTTCTACTCAAATAGAATTGAAAAAAAAAAAAAAAAAAAAAAAAAAAAAAAGAAAAGTATAAACACATAGGAGGTGCAAGTATGTTTGTGGTGGGAGTAAATGAAAAGCTGTGAGATTGTAAGTGTTACTTGCATCTCTACATGTATTAATGATTTTTTTTTCCTTCTCTCATCTGCATATAATTCCTCTAATATAATATAACAGTGATACTAAGTGATAGTAATGACATAGTATCATTATTTAATAGTTGTTTGTTTGTTTGTTTGTTTTTTTTGTTTTCTTTTGTTTTTTTTAGGCATGTGTGGCAAGGTGATTAGTAAGGTTTATTGTTTCCATATAACATTTATTATTATGCTGTGATACCATGTGTGACTATGATGTAATATCATCGTTGTAGCGAATTTTTATTCCAAAACTAGAGAAGTGTCTAGATCACAATTGTCAATATTATCGTAACTGAAAAGATATATTTAAAAATGAAAAATGAATAATATAACAACTTACAATAATATTTTAATTAAAAACAAAAATCCCCATACGGGCCTACATCTTGATCATTTATTGAGAATTTGACCAATTACTGAAATCACTTTCCCTATTTAACTTCTATCACCAATATCAGTTCCCACTGCCTTTCCTCTTAGGCAAATTCATCAGTCTTGACTTATGCTTATTGAGTCTTTTCTTGATTTTTCATTTTTTGGTGGAAGTTCTCAATGATTATTATTATTTTCTGTTACACGGTATGCATCTATAAGAGTTGGCAGTAAAAAATGGGACAACATAAAAAATGTTGAATTTCTCATTCATATAATTTGAACATGCAACCTCACACCAAAAAATAGTGTTATACAACTATATGCCTGATTAGAAATTCTCTTATATATTAACCAAGTAGTAAAAGTATAAAAAAAAAAAAAAAACCATATGTATTTTGATGTATTTAGTAGTTTTATATTCAACAGGGTTAAATTGTCATTTTAAAAAAATGTAAAATATAATTATTACTATTACGCTGTATAGTCAATCTCACTTTACATCCTCAATTTTTAATTGAGCTAGTTAAGTTAAATTCCTTCGCTTTGGTCAATTAACAATGTTAACTCTCTATAAAGATTTGTTTGAGATTTTGACAGAAATTCTCACTTGTCATCGTAAAAAAAAGATTCATGTTGCACATGTAGGTGTTGATTCTTGACCACATAACCAAACATGGAACTTAGCTGGAGAGCACTGTAGACACCCCATTTTTGACCGTCCTCAAGACTTGGACGTCACCGCTTGAACACTCGGTGATTATCCATGTTCGTGTTTGTTTGGAGTTCCCGGAGTTCTCGGCTACGCGCCTTGCCTCAGGACCTCCGAACTTGACTGTTTTGTGTTTGGTTTTGCACCAAACACTTGTGCTTTGCCTTGGAGGGGCAGGGAATGCCTTTTGAGGCATCCCCACACACCACCGGCAGTGGCTAGAGGCCACCGGCTGGTTGTTGTTGCCATCGGCACTATATTGTGCCGGTCGGCACTATTTTGTGCCGGTCGGCACTACTTTTGGCAAAATGACCATTTTGCCCTGCCGACCACTTTACAGCTGTTGTTGGAGATATTTTCAGACAGCTTTTTACCACTTTCTTTCCCTCCATACACGTGTATGGAGGGATGAGCCCCTTGCTTGCTTGGTTGCTAAGCTTACAAGATTGCCTCCTCTATAAGAGGAGGCCTTGTCTTCTTGGCTTAGGGGTTAGCCATTCGAAGAGATCAAAAACCAGAGCTTGTATATCCTCTCTCTATATATCTCACTCTCTCTCATCCTTGTGTGTGTGTTTTGTGGCCAAATAGTGCACTTTTACCTTACTTTTGCACCATTACACACACTATTACACCCTATTCTGAGATGGAGGGACTTGGAGGGTTATTTGTCGTGATTTTGGACTGATTTTGAACACTAGAGAGTGGCTGGACCACCTGTTCTTCAAGGGATCTTCAAGGGTAAACTCTTTACTTTAGTTTCCCCATTCTTGCAACTAGTTTCTACCCCTCTTGCTTTGTGTTTTAAGCTTTGTGTATAACATAAAAAAATCTTGATTTTACTTGCTTAAGAACTTTCATTAAGGTCATCTTTTGATTTGAGTAAGAACTCACCCTCTTAGGCCTTGTTTTGGTCCTTTTAGTGCCTTTTCTTTGAGCATTGTTTAACTTGGTGTTTTTGGCCTTCTCACCACTGAAAACCAGTGGGTTTTCAGTGGTGAGGAAGTTGATTTTAGGTCACATATAGGGGAGGGACACCCCTCTCCCCCTTGGCCCTTTGTTTGCCTTTGTTCTTGGCCTAAAGAATAGCATGTGTGCTTGGTTGGTTTTTGCTTCATTTCAGAGCATATTTGTGGTCCATATGATGTGTTATGCCTCTGTTTTAGGTTAGATTTATAGCCCTTAATATGCCTCTTATACTTGCTTTGAAATGCTCTCTTATGCCTAAAAGCATGCCATGCATCTAGGCCATGTTCTTTGCATGTTTTAGCCTGATTCCATAAGGGTATTAGCATCATATTACCATGTATAAGGGTCGTGAGCCATTGATTTTGCCATGTATAGTGTTCTTGACATGGTTGTTTTGCATTTTAGGCTTGTAAGCCTTATGTATTTTGGCCCCTAGCATGTTCAACATTGATCATCCTCATGATTTGGCATCATTTGTGACCTTATTTCAGTCCATAAGTCATGTTTGAATGTTTGTATATGTAGCCTATGTCATGCTTTAAGGGTGTGCTCATGTATGTCTAGGACTTGGCATTGTGCATGCTTGCATACTTGGGGCATTTTGGGGCTGCCATATGAGGGGATTTGGGTGTCATTTTGCATACCAAAAATCTGTTTTTGGTTGTTAGATTCATGCCATGAGTGGTTGTGTAAGGGATGGTTAGATGCTCTCTTGAGTGCCCTTGGTTTTGGGCTTATTGGCTTGCATGCTTGTATGGCATTTTGCCCATGATTTCAGTCCATTTCGGCCACTATTTTGGTGAGGTTTGAGGCCTCCCCCATGGTGGTTAAGGCCACCATTGTATGCTCATTATATGCTTGTTGCATGTTTGGTCCACTAGGTGTTGTAGCACATTGATTCCATTGCATACTTGGCTCATGTTTGCATCACACTAGCATCTCACGCACTTTGGCATTTTGCATGCCTAATATGATTAGTTGTGTGGTACTTAGTTTGCTAGCATCCTAATTTCCATAATGCACTATTGATGCATGTTTGCATGAGTTGCACTTCATTACTTGGTTTGGGGTGTCAAACCAAGTGTGGGAAATAAAGGGGTGTTTGTACCTCAAGTGACAAAACACACCTTAATTCCCATGTCACTAGGGCCCTTGACCTTAGCATGATAGGGCCTTGGTTCCCATGTTTGCGTTGAATGCATTTTTACATCAAAGTGCAATCTTGGTTCTTTAGGCTATCATGCACCAAGGTGCACAATTGATGGCCCTAGAATCAAGAGCCATGTTTTCTTGAGTCCCATTCATGATAGGAAGCATTGGCCATGCATAAATATGCTAAAAAATCCCATACCTTTTCTTTATTCTTGTCATGTATCTTCTGCAGAATTTTGTGCCGTCGGCGAGAAAGAGTGCCGGCAAACCTTTGTATTGCTAGCCGATAGATTATTTTGACGGTAGAGACTATAAGCACGGTGGGAATTTCTTCGGCCGGTGGCACTCAAAGACATGCAAGGAAGGTGTTCTGGGACTTTGGAGAATTTTGGAGAAGCAGAGCAGTAAAAACAGAGGCAACAGTGGCACAGTGTAGGCTTTCCGAGCAAGTCGGATCGAGCATGCATCATTCGCGCATCCCGAGGCAGGGCTGAGGCCCCATTTCTTTTATTTATTTGTTTTAATTTTAATAATTAGAATTCTGTAATAATTTATTCATTTATCCTTCGGACTGTATTATTATTTGGTTCCTCCGAGTGAGGGCAAAATTGTAATAAGGGTGTGTGAGTGGGTGCATGTCTTCTAATCCCCATCTCTTTCTATCCCTTTTATTTACCTGCTTATGTTGGTAGATTAGGGCATTTCTATCTTAGCATACCTTATGCAATGCATGCGTGCATCCATGCATTTGTTGACATGCACCGGGCTCGGTACATCATACAAACTGCATTGCAATTTTCAATTCCAAATTGAATACGTGCTACTCGCGCATTTCACATGCCATGTTTAGGGTTAGCCGAGCCTACTCTAGATTGCATCTATGCCTGTGTTGCATTAGCCACTTAACATGAACTAGGTCATGCATGTTTGCTAACTAGTTTCTTGTTTTGTCACGGAGTACGATGTAAGTTTTTTACGCTTTAGCATACCACATGCGTGTGAATGTCACCATGATAGTATGCTTACCATGCGGCTAAGTGCTTATGTGTTATAAACTGTTTGAATGCCTGTGGGTGGAGGTTGGATTGCTTGAGTTGGGAAAACTCATTGAAATCCGTGTTTTAGCCTACTTGCGAGTAGCAAAAACCAACACGTTTTTCGAGACAAAACGGATATGCAATGTTTATTTCCAAATTAGGCAATCTAATCTATACTTGTTTACTGCGCGCATAACATAGTAATTCTAGGTTAATAATTGGAATAAGAGCACATGATGTTTTCAAAATCGGATATCACGGTTAGTAGAGGCCGGTCTTCGGACCGGGCGAAAGGGGGTGCCCATAGCTGACCTTCCCCGATCGTACCCAAGCTCCCGAGCCAAGACCACTTTGGTGATGACAGACACGTGGCCTTCGGCACCGAGTCAGGGTTTCCTAAATTTCCCATTTTAAAATATTTAGGTGGCGACTCTGGAATCTAGCAAAGCAGTCCATGTTTGGCACTACTTTTCAAAAATCTGTTTTCTCAAACGATTTGCCGGATTTGGACTCTTTGGTTCAGATTTAGAACCGACACAAATCGAGTCCGAACTGTAGTGAACCCAATATGAACGGAACGGGACCTAACCCTCTCGAGGTGTTCGGGGACGTCTACAAGCACCGGCAGAATAGATTCAACTAACTACCTGCCAACAAGAAAATAAAAATACAGCAATGGTTCTTCCACCCGGAGGCACTCCAATGATCAAGTCAGTAAATCTTATCTCTCACGGATATCACACAAGTACTCAATTAACAAGAAAAAACATACCTCAGACCCACAAGGGTGCCTTATGTTTATAATCAGTAGTGATTCGTTGGACTCAAGCTCAATGCTCATCTTGGACTCTCAGCTAGATAGGGATAAACTCCTCAAGAGCCTTATCTTTATCTAAACCAAGAGCCTCTTTTGATCTAGGACTCTTATCCCTTATCTGAATATCTTGGGAATCCGGCGTTACCGCAGAACATCTCGGCAATGCCGCGATCACCTCGGCAAACATGACCAATCCACGTGGCACATCGGCTGGCATCTTAGCGCCACCTTAGCCACGTGGTGTCTTTCATAAAATACTTCCTCACAACTGCCCCCTAGGTTCTATTACCTTGGCAATCTGAGGTGATGGAATCTACATCGTTTGATCACCCAACGTATCGGCCAAAACGCAAGCCCACCCCAACCGAGACCATGACTCGTCAGCTTCAAGTAACTAGGACTCAGTTGCCCATTTTATTAAGAATCAAGAACCGAGAACCAAGTTCTTTAAGCATCTCAGTCAAGATCGCTCCTCTAGCCGAGGTTATTGCCTCATTATTTCAAGAATTTAAGAGTTTCAACTATGCATGAGCTGTCATGCATCGTCATTTCAATAGTTTCTTTCACGTGTCCCATTCTTATTGGCTCGTACCTGACACATACCGTCAAATCACGTTGTTTCTACCCCCACCGCCTGGCAGGCACATCGTCCAAGGCAATTTTATTATGTTTTGCCGTTTTTTCAATTTTTGACAAAACTCTCTCTCTCTCTCTCTCTCTCTCTCTCTCTCTCTCTCTCTCTCTCTCTCTCTCTTTCTCTCTCTTCGTCTTTTCACTTTCACAATTCAAAACTATCTATCGTCTCAAATTTTCTTTCTCTAGAACCCCCAAATTGCCATTGTTGTTCTTTCAAGCTTTCTGCAGTCGTTTGTTCAACACCTTCGGCGAGCTTTCGGACATTTGATTCTAGTCATCTACATCATCTGACTTTAACAAACTTCATCCCAACGTTCGTTTCTTTAGCTCTACTCAGAAATCACGATTTGATTTCTTCTTTATTCTTGAAGTATTTTATATATATCCGTGCTTGCACTTGTGTTGCTATCGAATTTGTATCTTCATTCAAATCCTTTGTTCGACACATTTCTGAATGCATAGAACTATACTTGCCACACCTGTGTTTCTGTTTCTACTTCGTTTGGATTTTGAATCTTGTTTTTCTCTGTGGCTATAATGTGGATTTTGAATCGTTTGGATATAATGTGGATTTTCAACCCACATTAAACCCTTTTTGGGTAGTAAATCATAACCAAATCACCTTAGCCGAGATCATGGGCATGTTTAAGTGGAGAGGAGATTCTCCTAGTAAGTTATAGTACTTCCGACAAGTGTTCAACATTCTAGTTGACGCTAAACTCAGGTCGGCTAGAAAGAAGGACTCTATGATACTCGGGGAGACTTATATGCCCTTTCCAGTAGTATCTATTATTGAGGGTGGGGTCAGATTCCCCCTAGACATCTTCTTTAGGGAGGTCATCACTTCTACAAACTTAACCCTATGTAGCTAGCAATCAATACCTTTAGGATCATCAATGATGTTGCTGAGCTGGCACGCCAAGAAAAAGGTAGAATAACCCTGTCTGACCTTTAGTATTGCTACACCATGTGTGGCCTCAAATTTAAAAGCAGCTACCTATAATACCTCAATCCCCAAATCCACTAAGTACAAATTAATAGCTGACCTTCTTGACTCCAACAAAGGTGATGGAGATGACTATTTGATTGTCTCGGGAAATTAGGAATTCGCACCAGATGACGATCTTCATCTCTATCCTCTACGTCGAGGCGTGTTTAGGGAAGACGGGGGTAATAACTTAGTCATCCCATAGTTCCATTTCTGTTAACACTTGGCAACTTATTTTTATTTTCTATTCTCATGTTTGCTACTTGTTATTCTAATAGTTCTTTCTCAGCCCCCGAAGAGTTTTGCCAATCATACATACTAGGCCGAGATTTGATCTGTCTTCTCGGCTTACCAGTTGACGTTCGTAAGGCCCTTATCATTTTGAACTACGTGCCAACATACCAATCTCCCCTCCTCGACGTCCCTAGAAGAAACCAAACTCCACATTCTACATCAACTCCACCAGCTACATCTTCACCCAGGTCAAATCAGGGCTCAATCTCTGAACCAGCAAACGAGCTATCCACTTATGCTCTAGTCCATCTTATTCCGCCATCCCAACGCCAACGACGTCGCCGACCTCCAAACGCTCCAATCGGAAAAACTCGTAGCCGAAAGAGTTGAGGTCCTATCATATTGGTGTCAGATCCATCAAATCCACCTATCGCCCTTTTGGCTTTCTGACTTGGTCCAGAAGTTATCATTGCCACAATTACCGAGGAGATGGGACGCAAGCCTGCAATCACCAAGGACTTGCTGGTCAACTTGCACGATGTTGTTACGGTCTAGTCCACGTCGTTTCCTCAATTCGTTCAGAAACCCAAGAGGGTAAAAGAAGCCAAGGCCAAAGGCAAAGTCACAACCATTCCTTCCGATTCAGAGAAGGACGCCGAAGACACAATCCCAATATCGCAATTAGCAATGGTCGAGAAAAGGCCTGCTAATTTTGAAAAGAGGCTAGTTCAGGTCAAGTTTACTGAGGAATCTCCCTTCAAGAAGCCGAGGTTCGTTGGCCCTGTTAGTGATATGGATGTTCTCCCTGAGGGCATTTGGATGCTAGAAATCAAAGTGGGCGATCGACCTTTGAAGGTTAGCGACAGTGCCATCAAGGACATTGAAGTTGGTGCCGCTCTGATGGCGGGTCTCCTTCTGCCCGAAGATATGGCATAAATAGGCGAGTTCAACCAGTATGAGATCATTTCCTTGATGATGAGGCATTCCGTCTTGATAAGTTTCTCAAATTTCCCTTTATTTTTTACTATTTTCTAACTTGTTCGTTTTCTTGCAGGCCATCCAACACGTATGTTCTCATGCGGTCAAGGCCGAGTTAGTGAAGAAGGAATTGACCAAGAAGACCCAAGAAGTTGCTAGTCTCCTTTTTTCTCTAAACATAGCCAAGACCCGTATTCACCATCTCATGGACAAGGCCAACGCTGTCAAGTCTGCCCAGCACAGAGTCGAGGCTACGGCAAAAGAGGCAGAGGAGAAATCCAAGGCAATCGAGGTGAAGTACGCCGAGGCTGAGGCCAAGGTTACTGAAACTGAGGCCAAATTCGCGGAGGCTTTGGAGGCCAAGGGGGCCAAAGTCAAGGCCGTTGACGAGAAGGCCTATGCCAAGGGCCAGGCCGACGTGCGTGATCAATATAAGAAGCAAGTGAACCTAGCCTACAACAAAGGCTATTACTTGGGCTAGATGGTTGCACTAAAGAAGCTGTGTGTCCCTGAGGACTCATCACTCTGGGATATCAACCAACTTGACGTGCCTTTTCTCTATCACCAAACCAATCCGAGGATGAGGCTGAAGAGGAAGAAACTGATACCGACGAAGAGGCAAATGATGTTGCGGGGGCCAAGTCCAAAACTCTTAACGATCAAGTCCTGGACTTAACTGGAGAGGAAGAGGACAAGGATTCCAAAGGCACCTCGCCCCAAAAGGCAACCTCTAAAGCTAAATTCCTCTCCGCTGAGAAGAGCCTAGACAAGACCCTTCTTGAGATTGATGCTGAGGTTGCAGTGGAGAAAATTGAGTTGATCGCCAAGGCTAAGACAACATTAAATGCCGAGGTGGATCAACCCGAGGACCGTGATACTTAGATTTTAAAGTAGTTGTACTTTTTCCTTCCTTTTTGAATATCTTTTGTTTTGTCAGGTCGATGTGCCATTTGAATGTAATCAAACAAGTTTTCTTTTAATTGTGAATGCAAGTCTTGTCCTTTCTTTTAAGAGTTGAATACCTGCTCTGCATGCTTTATGCCTTGTATACTTCTCCTTATCTTTCCTGTCTTGTGTGTTTCCATACTTGGATTTTTTCAATTTGAAATTCTTCTAAGTAGAACTTACTTGAGTGATCACCTCAGTTTGGAACATGTTAATAAGAATCTTCTCGGTTAACATTTCCTTATCAATCATTTTGGGTTAAAAAACCTCGGATAACACCTTGGACTAGAATACTTCGGATATTAGTCATCTTGGGTACCTTTTACTTGTAAATTTTTCTCATAATTGTTACAGGTGTTGCTTCTAGACTTATACTTGTTGTCTCCTGGCAAGACTTTACCTTTTCAAGTCTAACAACTTGGTTGGTTATCTCGGGTAAAAGTACCTTGAGTATCTTTTAATTCATTTATCTCGGATAACTTCAACCTATAAAATTTTTCCCAAATTTTCACAAGTGTCATGCTCATTCCTACTTCCTATCCCCTAATGTGAACCTAAGTACCACTTATGTTCACGTTAAGAATGCATCATCTGGTTCTCACTTCAATTTTACCTAGAGACTCCTGACCGAGGTCATCATGTTTGGCTCGCCCAAACGAAGCACTTAAGGCTCAACCTTAGTACGGCGAGAGTACTATTCTCCTTAACTTTTCTTACAAATTGACCAAAGCAGGGTAAGTCTAAGTTAATCATCATGTTCACCATGGGAACATCACCTTAAGACTTTGTAGTCTTATCACATAATTTTCAACAACATTTTGTAAAACAAAATTGAGTTAGTATTTTATTAATATTTCAGGTAATGGTCTGTTACACAAAATAAACTCGAAAAAAGAAATTAATGGTAGAAAAACTTTAAATTATTAGTGTTCTAGGGTCTTCGCAGCTCCTTGCCATCAGTGTCATCAAGCCGCCATTGCCTGCGACTAAGATGATGCGATATGGTCCTTCCCAGTTTGGGCCAAGCTTGCTCTCCCTGTGATCTTTCTTATTGCCAAAAACCTTCCTTAGGACGAGGTCACCAACTTGAAACTTTATGGGATTGACCTTTTTTGTTGTATGCACTAGTGAGTTACTGCTAGTATGCCCCCAGCCAAATTGCTGCTCTTTCTCTTATTTCTTCTATTAGATCAATATCCCGGGCAAGAAAGGCCTCATTTGTTCCATTCTTCACTCCTTGGGTTTTGATTCTTGGGATGCCGATCTCTAGCGGAATGACTGCTTTGGTGCCATATGCTATGGCGAAAGGAGATTCTCCAGTAAATCTTCTCGGCGTAGTCCGATAAGCCCATAGGACATTAGGCAATTCCTCTACCCACTTGCCCTTGGCAACTTCCTACCTTTTCTTGATTTCATCTAAGATGGTTTTGTTGGATGCCTCGGCTTGACCGTTACTTTGGGGGAAACTAGGAGTAGAATAGTAATTCTTAATCTTGTACTTTGCGCATAAATTTTTGATTAGCTTACTCTCAAACTGGATGCCATTGTCTGCCATAATGGCTCTTGGGATCCCAAACCTGGTGATGGTGTTCTTCCAAATAAATTTCCTCACATCCACATCTCAGATTTTGGCTAGTGGTTCAGCCTCTACCTATTTCATGAAGTACTCAATTGCTACCAGTAAGAACTTCATCTGCCCAGTCGCCCGGGGCAATTGCCCAACTAGATCCACGCCCCCACTAGGCAAATGGCCAAGGACTGGACACTAGATTCAGATCTGTAGCTAGTTGATATATCAAAGGTGCAAACCTTTGGCACTTCTCGCACTTCCTTACATAGGCTTTAGCGTCCTTCTGCATATAGGGCCACTAGTATCTCTGAGATATGGCCATGTGGGCAAGTGATCTACCCCTAGTATGGCTTCTGCATACTCCCTTATGGATCTCATATAGAAAGTCCTCTACTTGAGATGGATGCACACATCGCAGAAGGGGTCCAATGAAGGATCTTCTGTATATATGGCCTTCTGTTGACATGTAGAATTTGGCCGACTTCAGTATGATCTTATACACATTCTTTCTATCTTTTGGTAGCCTGTCATCCCTGAAGAATACCATTATGGCATCCATCCAGCTTGGACCCATCTCCACACACATTGCTTCATACTTTGTTATCAAAGGCTCTATACTTGGGCCTGACAGATAATCCACCATTATTGTCCTTGTCTCACGTGACTTCATCACACTAGCGAGGTTAGCCAGGGCATTGGCATGGTTGTTATCATCTTGGCTAACTTGCTGCAGCCGACAGCTTTGGAAACATGTTAACAACTTGACAACCTCCTTGACATAGGCTATCATCCTCTTATCCCGGGCTGTGTACTCGCCCGTTGCTTGATTTACAATGAGCTGGGAGTCACAGAAGACTACCACTTCGTCGGCTTCCACATTTGCTGCTAGTTCTAGTCTAGCAATCAGTGCTTTGTACTCTACTTCGTTATTTGCGGCCTTGAACCCCGAACGGATAAACTGCTCTATCATTCGCACATCTAGAGATACCAAAACCACTCATGCCCCCGCTCCTTGTTGGTTTAAGTTGTTATTAATGAAGACGTGGAAGGAGTCGCGGATGTAAATATTGCAAGGTTTTAGCCTTTCTTCTCCCTTATTTTGTTTTGTCAGCGTGGGGGTTCCGTGGCTCTAGTTAGCTTCTCTTTCTCTCCTGGACATCCTAGGCCTCGGCTCACCGGTGCCCGCCTTTGGATCACGCTTGGGGAGAATTCTGCCACAAAGTTGGCTAAAACTTAGCCCCTGATTGTTGTTTTCAGCCTGAATTCTAAGTTATACAGACCTAGAACTATAGCCCATCGAGCTACTCTGTCTACCAAGTCTCCATGCTGCAACAGGGACTTTAGTGGATGCTTGGTTAGCACCACAATTTTTTAGGCTTGATAGTAATGGTTCATTCTTTGTCGAGGCCATTACCAAAGATAATGTTAACTTCTCTAGAGGCAGGTACTGGGTTTCTGCAGTTGCCAAGGTCTTGCTCACATAGTATACTGCTTTCTGCTCACCTTCTTCTTCTCGGATGGCCATGGCACTCACGGCGTGGTCCGAAATTGCTAGGTGCAAGAATAATTCTTCTCCTAGTACCGGGTTTAACAACACTGGTGGGGCTATCAGATACTTCTTCAAGTCAGTTAGGGCGACTTCGCATTCTTTTATCCACATGAAGTCTGTGGCTTTCTTTAATAACTAAAAAAATGGTTTACACCTATCTGAACTCTGACTGACGAATCTGTTCAAGGCTGCCGTATTGCCAGTCAAAATCTAGACTTGTTTGGCTACCATTAGGCTCTTCATATCAAGAATGGCTCTAATCTGATCTAAGCTCGCTTCAATTCCCCTCCTGGTTACCAAGTATCTCAAGAAATTACCGAATCTAACTCCAAATGCACACTTCAAGGCATTGAGTCAAAGCCGATATATTCATAATATGTTAAAGACCTTTTTCAAGTCGGCCAAATGATCTCGAGGTTCCTTAGTCTTGATGATCATATCGTCAATGTAGACCTCCACTATCCTCCCAATTAGATGTTTGAACATCTTGGTGACCAATCTTTGGTACGACGCTACCGCATTCTTCACCCAAAGGGCATTACTCTGCAGCAATAGAGTCCTTTAGGGGTGATGAATGCTGTCCTTTCTTCATCTAGGGCATACATTGCTATCTGGTGATACCTTGTGTATGCATACAGAAAACTTATCCTCCCATGCCCTGATGTGGCATCCACCAACTGATCAATCTTGGGCAGTGGGAAGCTGTCCTTCGTGCAAGCCTTGTTCGAGCTTATGAAGTCCACGCAGACCCTTCACTTGTCATTCTTCTTATTTACCACCACTGTATTGGACAACCAGGTGGGATAGTTCACTTCTCGAATGGCTTGTGCCTCTAGTAGCTTCTCCATTTCTTCTTCAACTGCCTGCACATGTATCAATGTCGGTCTCCTTGCTCTCTGAATGGCAGGTTTAGTTGACCTATCCACATTAAGTCTATGATTGGTGACCTCGGGACTGATTCCAGGCATCTCATAGGGTGTCCAAGCAAACACCTTTATGTTCTCTCTCAAGAAAGCCTCTAGCTCTCTTTCTTCTTCCTCGGCTAAGCTAGCGCTAAGGAGAAAGAATCGATCCTTATCTCCTTCTTGTATAAAAACCTTTTTCAACGGTTTTTCACTCTTGCTGGTGAGCTTTTTACCGACATCATCCAACTCCTCATGGTCTTTGCTTTCAATCTCTGCACTCTCTGCTTCCCTTACTTTGCAAGTATATTTCATTGCTGCCATGGAGCAATTTTTTCCTGGACTTGGTCTCCCCTTACTTCTTCAATCCCTGCTCACCAGAATCGCAATAGATTGGTGCGGTTGAGAGAACAACCCTCATTGCATGCAACCAAGGTCTTTCCAAAATGACATTGCATGTGAAGGGAGTATCTATCACAGTAAATTCTATTATTACCTTCTTTCTCCCTGCTTGCACCTCTAGACTCATGGTTCCTAGAGGCCATGTTGGCATCCCATTGAATCCGACCATAGAGCTGTCAAATTGCTTTAAATCATCCTTGTAGAGGCCAAACTCCTTGTAACATTTGACATACATGATGTCACCAGAGCTGCCCTGGTCAATCAATATGCACTTCACCTGGCAATCTCAAATCTTCAAAGTTACCACCAGAGCATCATTATGCGGATGCTGCACTATATCGATCATCAGTCCTTGATGTTCATTTGTTTTAGACTTCTTTTGCTAGACCTGATATACATGATGCAGGTGCCTTACTATTTGGGTCTCCCATTGAACTTCATTCTCATTGATCTTCGAGTGAATCACATTGATTACCCGATGTCCATCCGCCTACTACAGTGGTAGTAGTGAAGGTGGTGTTGCTGGTGCCTGGGGCAGCCTCGCGTGCTTTTCCCTTGTCATTGCCTCATCTACTAAGTCTCTTAGGTCTCCCTGTCTGACCAGATCCTCCAAGTGTGACTTCAGAGCCCTATATCCCTAAGTGATGTACCCATCTTCATCATGGTAAGCACAATGCTTCCCAGTGCTCTTGCCCATATGCTTACCAAGGACCTTTTTCGGCACTCTGTAGTGTACCTGGTTCTTGATCCTCTCTAAAATCGTGTAGATTCAAATCCTGAATACTTTGCTGACTACCTACATAGCCCTTATTCCTATTTCTGGCCTATCAACACTGGTATTCCCTCAGCCTAGCTTTGGTTTCGGTGTCTTCTTTCCTCTCGTGTCTTCCTCTGCTCCAGCATACTTCTTAATCCATGCCATGAGCTTTTCTGTGCTCGTTGGTAAGGTTTTTGCAAGCGATTTCCAAAGGAGGCAATCATCATCCAGGCCGTTCTTGAAAGAAACGACCACCAGCACCTGGTTATAGGCCAAGATCCGGTTGTAAACCTCATAGTATCTCTTGGCGTAAGCCCTGAGGCCTTCGCCATCGCTAATCTTTAAAGCCAATAAGGAGCCTACCCTTAGTGGCTGTGACTTGTTTATAATAAACCTAGCCACAAATATCTCAGCCAGGCCTTCCCTACTCTTCACACTCCCTTTTTGGCAATTTATGGAACCAATCTGACACTATTTTCCCGAATGATAATGGGAATACTTTGCACAATAATTACTCGTTTCCACTTCGCAAATCCATTTAATTTAAATAGATCTTAGCCTTTTTGGTGCTGCTTCAAGTGTCATTGTGCGTTCTCTTGGACTTTCCTTCGTCTACGGCACCGTCAAAAACAGAAGCTTTGCCCTTGGATCTGTCGAAATCCCCTGACATGGGTCCCCTTGGTTCATGGTGTTCTCTGTGACTCGCCTCGTACTAACTCTGTTCGTTTGACATCTCGTGATGGCCAATGTGAGTTTCCCCGTTCCTTGCCCTGTTGTGGGACAGCTGGGACTATCTTCTATCCTTTTTTTAGGGCATCAGTTTTGGCTGCTGGTGTTGGCATGTCCTGCAATGGGAACGATGGCTGTATCACGTTGTTTGCATCATGAAGCTGACCACTATCTGCAAGTTTGTCAACTTGTTATCCATGTCCTTCATCTCCTCATCCCTTCTCAGATATCTATCCTTCCATACCTAGAGATTGCTTTCATTGTAGTATTCATCTCAGCTACCCTTATTGTTTACGCCTCGGCCCTTGCCGGCATTGTTGGCCCCAAGGTCAACCCCCTGTTTATCTTCGTTATTGTTCTCTCTTCTAGCATTAGGATCCACATGTTCTTCCTTCTCATTGTGGATGTCATCTCCCCAATTCCCACTTCCTGTCCATTATTGGCCATCTATCCTGACTAAGTTCCCATAAACGGCGCCAAATTGTGGGTATTGATTTTCGATCACACAACCAAACAGGGAACTTAGTTGGAGAGCACTGGTAGAATAGATTAAGCCAACTACTTGCCAACAAGAAGATGAGAATATAGCGGTGGTTCGTCCACCCGAGGGCACTTCGATGATCAAGTCAGTAAATCTTATCTCTCACAGATATTGCACAAGTACTTAATTTATATGAAAGAACATACTTTAGACCCACAAGGGTGTCTCACTTTGATAACTTGCAGTGACCTAATCCCCCTAGAAGTCTCGCTTCGTTGGACTCAAGATTAATGTTCATCCTGGACTCTCGGCTATATAGAAATAAACTCCTAAGTGCCTTATCCTTATCTAAACTAAGAGTCTCTTCTCATGTAGGACTCTTATCCCTTATCCGAATATCTCGGAAATCTGGCATTATCGCAAAACATCTTTGCAATACCGCGATCACCTTGGCAAACATGACCGTTCCACGTAGCACCTCAGTTGGCGTCTCAACGCCACCTTAGGCACATTGTGTTTTTCACAAAACACTTCCCCACAGCACACATGACAATTTTCTATCAATTTTTGTAATAGATCTGGCTAGAGTTGGATTGACACTTGAGTTGGATTGACACTTGACCAAAAACATAAGAGTTTGACAATCATAATTACAAAGTAATAGTACAAAGTGGGATTGAGAATGTAAAGTATACAAAGTATAATTTACCAAATTAAAAAATTTGGACATGAGTTTGAGAATCTTAATGGATATTTTTAATTTTACGTATCAATTTTTGATTTTTAATGCCAGGTGATTCTTTGGTGAATTTGTTGAAATTAACTTGTTATCTTCAAATTTTCATCGAATTTCGAATAACGTAAAGGAGAACTATGGATTCAAAGGTTAATAAAATATGTTAAAATTCATTTTGTAAGTGAAAAGATTAATCCATTGTGCTACTAAAAAATTAACTAGGTCTTATTTTGTTAAAATTTAGTCCTCAAGAAATCTATTGTGTATACTCTTCTAGGAAATATTACGCTACTTTTTAATGTAGGTCTAGTTATTTTGTAGTAAAATTACTAATTTGGAGAAATTAAAAAAATTAAAAAATTCTTAGTGTTTGACTTTTATAACAAAATAAACATTGGGTTTTTAAATTTATCAATTTAAACTCTGAACTTTGGATTCGTTCTCAATTTAAACTATTTGTCTATTTCTATTAAGTAAAATAGATAGAAAATTGGTATTTTAGTCATTACACTCAATGAAATATGATATTTTAGAAATTTTATATATATCTATACTGAGTTTAATAACTAAAATACTGTTTTTCCATCGGTTTTACTTAACAAAAATAGGATAATGGTTTAGATTGAGAACAAATCAAAATATTAGCATTCAAATTGACAAAATTAAAAACTCGTGATATATTTTCTTACAAGGCTCAAATCTATGATTTTTTTGGTAATTGTTCCGAAAATTTTATGTTATGAATGGGATCTAATACATGAATGGGAGTCCAAGTATTAAGAATAATTTGTGATTAGAAAACTTATGACATGTTGTGATATGTTATTTCGGAATATTGTGGTTACGTTACATATGTTGCGATTAATTTTAGGGTTACACATCATAATTTAGTTATTCGTAACTTTTATCACAAAAATTATAAGTTTCATCACAAAAAATTATAACTTTCATCACAAAAATTGTTGTTTTTCTTATGATGTGCACCTTAACATTGTAGCATTTTTGTCCAGGGTAAAGGCAGTTATGCAACAATTTTTAAATTGGAGAAATTTTATTATGTGACTTTTCTATATTTATATTTTTTACATGTAGCAAAATTGTTTTTTAAATAAAAAATTAAGAATTCGATGAGTGTCGCTCTTAGTATGAAATGCACAGAGCATTGGTTTGATGAGGTTGCAATCTGGACATTCTTCTTACCAATAAATTCTACATCAGCCAACCACTCTTCAGCCATCCAAATCGGCATCAGTGGCAACCCGAGCTCCGGAGTCGGAGATTATAGCAGTGTCGGTCTAGAGTTCGGTCTGCATTGGAAGCACGGATCCGGAAGTTAAGTCCTCAACCGTCTGCTCCAACCGAACTGATTGCTCATCAGCTTGCTCCTGGACAACCGGAGTCTCCGTTGCCTCCTCTTCATCGTCATCATCAGATGAACCAAGAAATTGGTTTTGGAGGTCGTCAGCGTAATCTTTCAGTGAGGCCGGAATGAAGTACTCGGGAGCGTTGTAGGCCTCGGTTTCAGGTCCACAACCGAGCTTCTCCACTGCACTTCTCCAGCCACACTTGAAGAATAAATCCTTAGCCGCTTCACACTGTTGGGTATAGCCAGCTTCGGCTCCTTTGAAACCTTCTTTGGATGCGTTTTCAACCTTTTCTTTAATCCGTCCAAGACTACCTTGTTTGACGCCTCAGCTTGACCGTTTGCTTGGGGATACGCTGGTGTAGAATTGTAGAATTCTATCTTGTATTCTTCGCAAAAGCCTCTGAAAATTCTAGCCAAACCGAAAAGTGCCGTTGTCTGAAATCAGTGCTTTTGGTATGCCAAAGCGAGTGATGATGTTCTGCCAAACAAACTTCTTCACATCTTTTTCCTTGATTGACGCCAAGGTTTCTGCTTCCACCCACTTTGTGAAGTAGTCTGTTGCCGCAAGAAAGAACTTCCTGTTGCCTGGTGCTGTTGGAAGTGGATCTACTATGTCTAAGCCCCACATTGCGAAAGGCCACGGGCTAGTTAATGGTAGTAGTTCTCTAGCAGGTTGGTGTATTTGGTGCGCAAACTTCTGACACTTTTCGCATTTCTTGACATACTTCTCTGAATCGGCTTGCATGTATGGCCACCAGTATCCTTGTGAAATAGCTCGGCATGCCAATGATCTTCCTCCTTGATGGCTGCCACATACCCCCTCATGTATTTCGAACAGGAACGCTTCCACCTTGCTGGGGTGAACACACTTTAAGTAAGGTCCTGAGAACGACTTCTTGTATAATGCCAAGGATGGAGAGAGCCAAAACCGCTGTGATTTTGCTCTTATTCTGTTGGCTTCTTTCTTTTCTTCTGGTAAGGTGCCGTCTTTCAGGAACAGTATGATGGGATCCATCCAAGAAGGGCCTAACTCCGCGCAACATACCTCTTCGGCTTCTGGGTCTTCAATGCTTGGTCTAGGCAGATAATCGATTAGTAGTGGGTGAGGAATGGAGGTGTCTGCCATTGAGGCGAAGCCTGCGAGTTCGTCTGCTCTGCTGTTTTCCTCTCTGCCGATCTGTTCTATCCTCACTACTTCGAACTTCTTTATCTCCATTCTGACCAGTTCTTGGTACTTGGCCATTCTATCATCCTTTGCCTCATAGTCGCCAGATACTTGGTTTACCACTAGCTGTGAGTCGCTGTAAACCATTAGTTCGGTGGCCTTCATGTAGGATGCTGACTTGAGACCTGCCAGAAGCGCTTCATACTCCGCTTCGTTGTTTGACGCTGGGAAGCCAAGGTTGATTGCCTGCTCCACTACTAGGCCGTCTGGAGAGATGAGGACTATGCCAAGTCCTGCTCCATGCCTGTTGGATGCTCCATCCACGAAGAGCTTCCACATCTCCCCAACGAATAACTTCCAGCAAGTGGAGGGATCAGATGATGCCTTGGGATTCTCCATGTTGCTGGTGGCTTCTTCAGGGTCGATGCTTGCTGTCTGCCCCTTGTTCTCTGTTTGTACCAAGTCGTCATTTGTCGGTATGTCCTGACTTGGTGTAGCATGGTTTGTTTCTTCCTTCCTTTCCTTACCTTGGTCTGCCTTGGGACCTGACTGATCAGCCAATACTAGGGGTTGCGTTATTCCGACGTCAACCTCCATTCCTAGTTCGGTCGTTTCAGTTAGGTCGACTGGGCAGATGTGGTGACTTCCTGGTGTGAATTCTGCGACGAAGTCTGCCAATGCTTGTGCTTTTATTGCGGTCCTTGGTTGGAACTTGATGTCGTATTGCCCCAACTCTACTGCCCACTTCAGAATTCATCCAGAGAAGTTCGCCCTTTCAAATAAAGCCTTTAATGGGAAGGCCGTGAGAACAACTATGGTGTGGGCATGAAAGTAATGCGAAAACTTTCTTGAGGCCATCATTAAGGCCAATGCTAGTTTCTCCAATGGAAAATACCTCGTTTCGGCGCCTAGCAGCGTTTTGCTGACATAGTAGATGGGCAGATGTTGGATTCCTTCTGCACGGACCAACACTGCGCTGATTGCATGTTGCGAGACTGCTAGGTACAAGAACAGTTCTTCTCTAGGAATTGGGGTCACAAGGAGTGGTGGAGAGGACATGTACTCCTTCAAGCTTTCCAGAGCTTGGTTGCATTCTTCGTCCCATTGAAACTTGGCCTTTAGCGCATGGAAGAATGGTCGTAGTCTGTCTGATGACCGGCTTATGAACCGATTGAGTGCGGCCGCCATGCCGGTGAGGTGTTGTACTTCCTTTACGGAGTTTGGTCTCTCCAGATCTTGTATTGCCTTGATCTGAGAAGGGTCTGCTTCTATACCTCGGTTGGTCACCAAGAAGCCTAGGAATTTACCAGATCCTACTTCGAATGCACACTTCGACGCGTTGAGGCGTAGCTTATGCTTCTTCAGGATCTCAAACATCTCACTTAGGTCTTTGAGGTGGTCATTCTCATCCTTGCTCTTGACCACCATATCGTCGATGTAGGCCTCCATTGTTCTGCCTAACAACGGCTCAAACATCTTGGTGACCATTCTCTGGAATGTCGCCCCTGCGTTCTTTAGGCCAAAGGGCATGACCTTGTAGCAGTATAGTCCCTTTGGAGTTGTGAAAGATGTGACCTCCTGGTCTGGTTCATGCATGGCGATTTGGTGGTAGCCTCTGTATGCATCCAGAAAGCTAAGTCGGTTGTGCCCTGCTGTTAAGTCCACCAGTTGATCTATCCTTGGTAGAGGAAAGCTATCTTTTGGGCATGCCTTGTTGACCGTTTTGTAGTTGACGCAGACACGCCACTTGTCATTCTTCTTTGGTACTACTACGGTGTTGGAGATCCATCTTGGGTAGTGCACCTCTCTTATTGCCCCTGCTTCCAGCAGGTTTCCCACCTCTTCCGCCACTATTTCGGCGTGATGGAGTGATTCATGCTGCGCTGAATGATCGGCCCGCGAAGGGTGGACATTGAGTTGGTGGCAGATGAAGTTGGGATTGATGCCTGGCATGTCGTACGGGGTCCAGGCGAACACTTCGATGTTGGAGGTCAGGAATTCCAAGACTTCCAATCTCTCAGTGCTGGACAACGACGAGCCAAGCAAGAAGAACTTATCCGGGTCCTTCTCATCTATCCCGACTTCCACCAAGTCCTCATCGCTTCGACCGCTTTGCCAACATCCGCGAATAGTTCATTACTCTCTGGTTCTTCCACCGAATGAACATATCCTTTGGCAGCACGGCTGCCATTCACTGTCACAAAGCACTGCTTCGACATGATCTGATCTCCATAAACTTCTTCTATTACTCCAGTGTCGTTGGGAAACCTCATCACTTGGTGGTAGGAGGACGATACCGAGCGCATGGCATGCAGCCATGTTCTGCCCAAGATAATGTTGTAGGTGGAGGGGACCTTCAGCACCCAGAACTCCACTTGCTTTGTCATACTCCCTGCTCTGACTGGGAGGATAATTTTGTCGACGGGCCATTCTAGCATGGAGTTGAATCCAATAAGTGGGGATACGGCCGGCGCCAAGTCTTTGTCTTGCAAGTTAAGTTGTTTGAAGGTTTCATAGTACATGATTTCACATGAACTACCTTGGTCGATCAGAATCCGCTTGACGTCAAAATCCTTGACTCGGAGAGTGACGACCAAGGCATCGTTGTGAGGGCAATAAATCCTCGCCAAGTCTTTATCCGAAAAAGACATGACATTTGTGGCCTCTGTCTTCCCCTTTTTGATGACTGGTTGGGCACTTAGCACCTCTCTTAAGTGCTCAGCCTTCTTGATTGAACCTCTGAGCTCGCATACACGCTCAGGCTCAAAGACTCCATTTATTACGTTGATGACGCCTTGGGACGGGGCGTCGATCGGCATCCCATTGGGGTTATTAGGTCTGGGGCCGGCCGTCCCTCCTCTATGTATTTGTCCAGGTGGCCTGCTGCCACCAACTCTTCCAAATGCTGCCTTAATGGTGTGCAGTTCTCTGTGCGGTGCCCCTTTTCTTTATGGAAGGTGCACCTGGATCTGTCATCGTAGTCCTTCTGTGCCTCACCTAGCTTGGCTGGCCACTTGACGAAAGGCTCATCTCGAATCTCACTAAGTATACGGTAGATCGGTTTTTTGAAAACCGTGGTTATGGCAGTGCAGACTCTCAACCATCTCTTGTCCTGGTCCTCGCCGTTGTCCCGCCTGCCTCGTCCGTTTCGGTTTTGGCGATCTACCGTATTGACCTTTGCTGAGGTCTTCTTCTCTGGGGCTGGGGTCGTGCCAGATTTTGCTTTGGCACGAGCGCCGTCCTCTTCTACCCTGATGTGCTGATGCACTCTCTCCATCAAGGCCTCCATGGTGAGGGGTGGTGTCATGGTGATAGAGTCCCTCACCGTTCGACCGAAGGCCTCTTTATATTGCGCAATGGCGAGGTTAGTTAAGGCCCCAATCTGGTTGAATGTCTCCCAGTAGCGACTGTTGTATGACCTCAGGGTCTCCTTGTCGCCCATGTCGATGGAGAGTAACTGGTCGATCTCCACCGGTGTTTTTGTGTTTGTTCTGAACCGAGTTACAAACGCCTCTGCCAATTGCGCCCAGGAGGCTATGCTGCCCTCTGGAAGCTTTTCAAACCAAGTCAAGCCTAGGTCACCGAGGCTTGAAGGGAATAGGATGCACATCAAGGCCTCGTTCCGCCGGTATACAGCCATAACCTGGCGAAAGTGGCTCAAGTGCGTGTAGGGGTCCGTCTTCCCCTCATACGTTGTGAATTTAGGCTGCAGGAAGCCTGATGGAAGAGGCGCGTTCTCTATTGCCGGGACGAATGGTGAGGTCTGCAGCCTCGCCAATGCCTTGTCCGTTGGGTCGTATGCCGGGCGCGGCATTGGCATTCCAACCTCGATGCTTCCATGCGTCCGAGGAGCCAATCGCTGAAAGGTAGGAACCCTGTGTGGATCGCGCGCTCTGGCATCCTCCTTCCATCATGCCTTCTCTTCTAGCATGGATCGTAGGTCGGATGATCTGGGTAATTCCGTCTGTCTAGACCTTGTCTGGTGTGTATGTGAGGGCCAATATGTGCTTCCCTCAGTGTATGACCTCTCGGACCTCGTCCTCTCAGACCTGGAGTGACGAGTCCTGGAAGATCTGGATTGCGCATCGCCTATCTTGAGGCTTCTGTTCTCTGCTCGAGAGGGTGTAGAATTCCTACTACGACCCTCTGAGTGGCGAGGGGGCGTCTTCTTGTTGCGCCCCTCTGCTGTCGCCATCTCTTTTCCTTTCATCTGTCGCTTCAGAGATTCCATGTCTGCCACCATCTTACGAATCAATTCGTCCTGTTCTCTGACGCGATCCTCCAGAATTTGAGGATCAATCCTGCGCCTTTGTCTTTCTGGGCTTTGCGAACGAGAGGGATGAGGGCTATTATTTCGCCTTCGACCCCTCGCATCCCTCCTGGGGTTGTGTCTTGGTGGCTCCAGATCCGCCATGGGAGCGACCAAGGGTAGGCCTTCTCGACTTGCACCCCGATCTGGAGTTTGTCTGTCGATAGCGGACTGAGGTAACTCTTCGTTGTTCGCCATTGATGTTCGAGAGAAAGCTTGATCAAGAGGTTGTTCTTGTCTGACTTCCCACAGACGGTGCCAATTGTACGGGGAGGAAATATACCTTCTCGTATAATCCTGTTGATCAAGTCTGCGTTCCTCTGTACGACGTCGCTTTATCACCTGAAAACACAAACGTGAGCTAGCCGGCGGGTGGGTGCCGGAAACCTCTCCGATGCCTAAGTCAGAAAGATTATCAAATAGGCAAAAGCTCTGTGTATTCAGGAAGCAAAAGTTGCATTACCCCTCCAAAGGTGATATTGGTGAGCTTATATAGGTTTCGCGTGGCACAATCCTGGTAGGACTCTTATTCCCCATGTAGAGTCCTTCTAGGATTACTCCTCCTTGCATAGAGTCCTTCTAGGATTCAAACTTCTGGAAGGTAATGCTTATCCTCCAACACCCTCCCTCACTGCTTAAACCAAGTGAGATGGTTTTACCACGGCCGGACTCCAATACGGCCGAAGTAACATATACTCCGGCCCTTACTTTCCTACCTCTTACCTCGGCTTTCCCATGCCACGACCGAGCTAACCATAAGAGAGTTGAGCTGAACTATGGCGTGGCTAAACCGGACTGACACGTCCGAACCGGCGTCACTCTAAGACCGGTCTATTCCCGAAATACCTTAGACCGGACTAACTTGTGACATGCCCCGACCGAGCTACTGGTGCCCGTCTGTCAACCGAGCTACCCCTCGGTGCTCTTCTAACTGACGTACTTGCTATCTTTCGTGCTTGGGCTTATCTCGGCCCAACACCCAGCTCAGCCCAATTTATTTGTATAAATTACCCTCTCAGATGAGGTTGCAATCTGGACATTCTTCTTACCAATAAATTCTACATCATTCATTCTAGGGATACTAAGAAATTTATCAATATTTTTATCAAATATTTTATATAGGTGCTACACCTATGTCAAACATTTGGTAGAAGTATTAGTAAATCTCTTTGTGCCCTTCTATACGACATGATATTATTTTACTCTACTATAGTGAAATTCACCAATTTAAGCTATTTTAAAGTAAGGCAAGGTTTCTTTCCAATACACTTATTATTGGGCCTGTGGAGTTCATCACGGGTCCCATTTCGATAATTTGAAATTTAATGTGCAGAATTCGTCTAGTACTTTATCCCTGCAAAAAATCATGTCGATCAGATATCAACAAATACTTGATCATAATATATTTTTGTCAACAATTTATTTTTAAAATCACATTTATCATTGACAAAAATATGATCTGATCGAGGGGTTATCATTATCCGATCAACATGAATTTTGCTGGGATGAAATACTCGACGAGTTTTACACATTAAATCAAAATGAGACCTGTAATGAGCTTCGCAGACCCAGTAACATTGTCCAGTCTATAAAGTGGATTGGAGATAAGTTATGGCCTTTAAAGTACTTTGTTTTGTCATATCAATTGAACTTTGTGTGGACAGCTTGCTATTATCCTTAATTGTGAAGGATTATGAAAACATAATCAATGATTCTTCATAACCATTTTTCTTCTTGGGATATATGTTATCCCTTTTAAATTGTGAAATAATCTTTGTTGTTTAACTAAAATTGAAATAAATCAAACAGGGTAAATTACAAATACACCTCTTGAGATTTACTTAAAATACGGATTGTCCCCTATGATTTGAAAAATTACAATACCTCATTCTCTGAATTTTTTTATTTAATAGAATTAACCGAAAAAATAAAATTCATAATTGCTCTCTTACCTGAATTATAAAATTAAAATATATTTATGATATCATTAAAAACTATTAATTGACTTGATTAATAATAAATGGGAGGAATTATATATCTGTGAAACTGATTTTAAAAAAAATTATATAGACATGGGGATGTGCAAGCTTTTGAGTTGCACTTGCACCCCACCCTTATGTTTTACAATTATTATTATTATTATTATTATTATTATTATTTTATCTTCTACCCTGCATTGTTATTTCTCCTAGTAAATACAATAAAAAGCCCCATAGTACAAAAGAAATTATCAATCCTTGCATGTAGGAGAAATTGACCCCCTGAGTTCTAAGATAGCTTATATACAAGGATAGTCAACAAAGTTAGTTCAGTTGGTTAATTTTCCTATCCAGTTATTTATTTATTAGGCAATCTATATGGGAATTATTACATTAAACTAGGCAATTATAGTCCAATAAGACATATCTACAAGTTAACACAAACATCACAAAAGAAGCACCTAATGGAGTGGTTGTTGGGCTTGGACTTAATAAATTTTATCGACTTTCTAACTATTATGAACTAATCTTACATTTTTTATACTTATAATTACTCTTCAATCAATTGGAAAAAAAAAAAAAAAAAAAAAAAAAAAATTCACCATGTCCAACAATCACAGTAACCCTCGCAATGAGACAGAAATTATCAAGAGGTATCACTAGTCCAATGACGTTGGTTGATTTTCCTATTCAGCTTGACCTTCCAATTTTTCAACAAAATGGGAACTTTGTCCATCTCTTACGGCTAAAAGTAAGATAATATTATATCAACTGAAAGGCTAGGATCTTGTAATTTCTATTCATGTGATTTAATTGAACACAATTTTACAAATTTATTAATTGACGAAGCTTAATTTGATAGAAAAGAAATCTTATTCATAATTTGAATAATTCAAATTATACAATAAAATACATGCATTTTTTACTAGTTTGAACATGGTACACCCTAAGCATTTGATTATATCATTTAAGTTGTTCAAATTATAAAATTATCCTTTTACCCATTATAAATTAAATTCTAACAGTTATTGATTTTTATAATTGTAGTCTGCATAAGTATAAATTAAAAACTTTAAAAATTACATGGATGAAAGTGAATGTTTACGAATGAAATAGAAGAAATAAGGGGAATATAAAAAAAAAATTAAATTAAATTAAAAAAAAAAAAAAAGAGTTAGGAAGATAGTAAAGAAATTTTAAATGCATTTTCATATGACATTCTCTTGCACAAATTAGTGCATGAGCCACTTGTACTTTCATAAATTTTAAATTATTTTATTATCTTTCTATTTTTTTTTTGATATTTTCCCAAAAATAATAATAATAATAATAATTTAAAAGATAAAAAGAAAATTCAACTCAATTTAAAATCAGTATTATAAATGGGAGACTACTAAAATTTCTCTAAGAGCACCTCTACCTGACATGTCAAATTCAATGTGGCAGTCCAACAATTTTATTTTGACATAAAGAATGAAGTCCACCCAATATGTCAAATGATGAGTTGGCATTTGGAATAAACTCAACATTTCAAATTTGACATGCTCCATATTGATGTCGAATGTTAAGTCTATCCAATAAAATAATTTTATTTTTAAAAATAATATAATAATAGATTTGCCATATCTGGTGAAGGGTTTATATGTCAAATTGACATATGCCAATTTTTCATCGAAGCCTTTAAAAAAATTTGGCACATCAAATTTTGAAGGTTTTAATGGAGATGCTGTTGTTACTTCAAATTGTTGATATAAGTCGAATGGAAAATGTTGCATGTGTTTTGAGGGTGTGGTTGCTCTTTATACTACTATTCAGAGTAATTTTATTTTCACACATTAACTTTCCTTAATTAACACAGTTAGAGATTGTTTGGGAAATGCTAAATAAGTATATTTTTTATTTTTTTTATAAAAATATGTGTAAAAAAGTAGAGAGATGATGTGACACAACAAAAATATATATATAGAAAAGTATACCTTTTTGGTAGTTCCCAAACAACCCCTTAATAAAAAAATTTCTTAATACGATTTTGTCTTATATATAATGAAAATACCATAATATCTTTATCTTCTTTCACCCAAACCCAAATACTAAAACATCACAACTATCCTCCATTGCCAGCACTACATCTATCTTCTGTCATGCCCTCCAGTCGCCTTTATTACCCTCGCTTGCCACCACCTTCCGCCATGAACCATAATACACTCTCACAAGCCTCCCACTATGGACCACCAACTTTCAAGGTTTTACTGAGGTCTCGCATGGAAGGAGATGAGCTTGGAGTATTGGTGGTGGTAGCGATGGAGGCTAAGAGTTGCGGCAACGACGACTAAGGAGCGGTGGGTGGATGAAAGAAAAATTAAAGATTTTGAAATTGAAGATGAGGGTATTATTAAAATAAAGAGATGTGTACAAATTTTTTTTAATGTGTAATGAGAAAATGTTAATTAAGTGTATGCACTAAGAAAAATTAGTGTGTGAAAATAGAATTACCCAACTATTCGTCATACTCTTTTACACTTTGTTTTGTGGGTTGCACTCTAGGTTCTCAAAGATTATTCGAACCGTTCAATTTGTACATTTCGTAGTAAAGACCATCTGCGCAAAAAATTAGTTTCATCAAATATCAATGAATAAATTAACAATCATATTTTGTTCTATTGTTTATGTTTAAACTTATAGTTGCCCTCCCTTTTAAAAAATAATATTTAAAATGTTCATATGTTTAGTGATGTCCAATAAAATTAATTTTTTACATAACCTATGTTTACTTGGTGCTACGACATGAACAATTCTGATTATCATTGTGGGCCTCAACTGAAACTCATAAAATAGAATATGGAAATAGTTGAAAAATAATAGTATGAAAGTCATTCTCATATTTTTTGGGAATATGGGATGGTTGTTGTACATCAGGCACTATTGTTTTGTCGGTAGGATCCGCTCCGGGTCCTATCTCAATAATATGAGTTGTTCACTTTTTAAAGTTCGTTGAGTAATATATTTATATAAAAAATAAAGTTTACGGGTATCGGTAGTCTTTTGATCATATCATATTTGTATTCAAGCTAGCACTCAAAACTACACGTACTGTTCATTTATTTAGATGTAAATGTATTCTGATCAAAAGGTTGCCAATGTCCAATTAAATTAACTTTTTACAGGGACGTACTACTCGATGGATTCTAAAAAGTAACGGTTCAAATTGTCAAAATAGAACTCAGAGTGAATTCCATTGAAAACACATTATAAATCTTATGCCCTCACACATCGGTCATCTAAAATCCGTGTTTTTTAAGTCATATAAACAATTTAATGAGGAAGATGACCTGATTGATTTTCTTACTTATAGTCTCTCTCTCTCTTTCTCTCTCTCTCTCTCTGTGGAAAAAAACCAGAGGAATGTCTAGACCACAACCATCGCCATCACAAAGACGAAAACCTCTCTGTTCTTTGTCTCTCACCATTTAACCATTGCGCAAATTGCTCTTGCTATTTAACTTCTATCACCATGTCATTTTCCATGCATTGTCCTTCTTTCTCTTAAGCATGCTCAGTCTTCAATTATGATTTTTAATATGATAACAATTTATCAATCAATCTGTTAGAAGACTCTATTTTGGTTTATTTATTTATTTTTTAAGCATATTCATTTTTTTTTTTTTAAAAGGTGTAAAATACACTTATTAGTCCTACATTTCTACACTTTACAGTCAATCTCATTTTGCATCCTCACATTTTAATTGAGTCAGCCAAAGTCTTACCTTTCATCAAGTGTCAATGTCACCAAGAAAATTGATAAAAATTGTCACCAAACAACGTAAAAATTAGACAGGATTATTTTCTGTCAATTTTTGTAATAGATTTGGCTGAGGGTTAGCGTTGACCCTTGATTAAAAGTGAACTCTGTAAGCAATGTTACATCATTTTGCAATGGAATAATTTTATTTACACCATGAAATTAACTCCTTACACTCTCAAAATTTATTTATTTTTTTATTTCACAATTTCTATTGTTCCATTCTTACCATTATCCCTACCGTCCACTCTTCTTCTTATACCCAAAACCTAAAAAACCCTAACTTCTTCCACCATCACTTGGAATCACCATCTAGCCACAGTTGCCACTTCCTTTGTCGTCTCACTGCCACGACCATCACCACCGTCATGACAACCACCTTCGCAGGCCCTCATTGCGACAACCACTACTCCCTGTCGCTCCACGACTGCAACCATCACCATCGCTATAACCATTCCATTTTCGTTCTCAACCATCATCACAGGGTTGACGTTAAGGCCAGGCAGGTAAGGTTGCTGCCTCAGGCCCCCAAATACTGCTTAAAAAATAGGGCCCCAAAATAATTTCGATATTAAGTTATGTTTGGTTAATTATTTCAGCCATAAATTATGTTTGGTTTATTAAAATAAATTGAATAGAGCAATCATTTCATGATAGTGTCCATTTTCACATTTTTTTTTAAACATGGTCCATTTTCATGTTTAATTAACTAAAATATATTACAAATGAAATCATCATTCACCATTGTAAATGAATAGTAATTTTATAAACAAACTAAGGAATAACTATTTCATTTAATTCAATTTCATTTTAGTGAAATACTACATTATAGTATTACTAGTTTAAAAATCAAGGTTTAAGCACAATTGAATTGGTGAACTATTTAAAAATAGGGAAATGATTTGGAACCCTAAAATCTCCACCCCTAATCCCCCTAATTTCCTTTTTAGGAAACTGTTTTCTTTTTTTTTTTTTCTTTTTTCTTACTTGATATGGAAATTAGGGGGATTAGGGGGGATGTTTTTAGGGGGATGTAGCAAGACCCTTAAAAATAATGGATGGTTGCTTGCCAAATGTATGAATTATTTATAGAATATTATTTGACTATACGAGTTACAATTCCTTATGAAGAAATAGTTTTTTAGGTTGAAGTTAATCAAATTTTACAATTTAATTTACTATGTCAGGAAAATGTGTGAATAAATTAATATTGTTAACAATAAAAAATGTTCAAAATTTATCTCAATAATTATGATTTATGTCAATAATTATGTGTACCATATGCAATAGATTTATAGAAGGTACAAGTAAAAAATAAAATAAAATTGAAAATTGTTACTATTTTACCAATATATATATTAAAATTTGTTGGGGAACTTACTGATAAGTCCCATGTATCAAGTTCAAAACCCAACTAATCCCAAAACAAAATACTTGCACCAATTAGTCCAACACATTTTTAATTGTTACCAAAAAATCTTTTTTTTTTTTTAATTTACAGACACTGTTCACATCTTACTACCGTAGGACTTCCGTCAAACGGTCGCCGGAGACTTGTCGGAATGTTCAACATCGCCGGGAAGTCGCCAGAGTTTCGCCGGATGTTCGCCGGAGTGTTAAAAACGTTAATGGAAGTTGCCGGAATGTTCAGAACGTTCACTGGACGTTAAGAACATCACTGGAGACTCACCGGAATGTCTAGAATATTGCCGGAAAAAAAAAAAAGAATAAATGGAAAAATTATAGCAAAAAAAACATAGCAAAATTTGTTAAAATATTGATAAACTAAAAGGAAAAAAAATGAAACGACAAAAACCAGCAACAATGGGGAAAATATATGTTATTTTTCAATTTTTGTAAGGTTCAAGCAAATAATCTCTAAATAGTGATCAAACTGAAAAGTAAGTTTTGAAATTGTAAAATGTTACAGTTTCAAAACAAAAATCTATTAAGCATTTATCTTTATTAATCAAACTGAAAAACATGTTATAAAACTGCAAAATTTTACAGTTTTAAACCATGATTCATTCCAGCATCCAAAAAAATTTGAAACTGCAAAATTTTACAGTTTTCACCGCCTGTAACTAAAACTCGAAAACTACTTGTTCAGATTTTGAAAATTTTCTCCATTAGAAGTAAAAAATGTATGTATAGCAGAGGAACAAAAAAAAAAGAGATCGAAGGGGAAAGACGGATGTAGAGAGAGGATTGTACTCCGGCAACTATTTTTTGTTTAGATCTAGCCAAATCTATGTAGATCTACTCAGATCTGATGTAGATCTAAGTAGATCTACATCAGATCTAAGTAGATCCACTCATCTTCTTCGTCGGAAAATATATCATTTTCTTCGTCGGAGTTGATTTCGATGGTTGGTGGTTATCAATGAACCCCGATCAATGGAGAAAGACATGATCACCGGTGGTCGTCTTCCATGACAAACACGACGAGAGAACAATACAGAAAAAAAAAACGAGAGAGGAAATGAAGCAAAAAGCAGAGAGAGATAAAGGAAAGGACTTTTGGGTGTAGTGAAAAAGTTTTGAGATTAAATGGAGACCACATGTTTCACATGGGACCTATGGGTAATTTCCCCAAATTTGTTTGAGAGCATGGCCCACATTTTATATCCACCTTAGGCCCAAAAAGTCAGAGTCGGCCCTGCATAGAACACAACTATTTCGTAGAATAAACCAAAAGAATTAAAAGCGTTCTCACAAAACGGTCAAGACATAAATAAGGTAATCAAAAGTAGTTTTCATAATGTTTTAAATATAATATTATCAATATATTAAGGCCTCGTTTGGGAACAGGCTAATTTAGTAACTTTTTGGCTATTTGGCTAAAAAGGTAGCTAAAAAAAACTTGTATGTTTGGGATGACTTCTTGGCTAATTACGAAAAGATGTGCAAAAAGTGGAGAGAAAAGAGAATCTTTGACTTTTTGATATAGGTTGTTGACTTTTTGACTAATTTAGTAACTTTTTGACTTTTTGGCTAAAAAGGTAAGTTCCCAAACGGGGCCTAAAAGCAAGTTATATAGGAGTTTAAAAACCAGGATTTATGGCAAAAGAAATTTTATAATTGTGAATAAATAAATAAAAAGAACTTTCAAAGCTTTGTTTTAACATTATTTACTGTGAGAGACCACATCATTTGGCCTTTGAATACATTGACAAAGTCCACTAGTAGGCTAATAATTTCATGACTAGTGAAATTTAAAATTTAAAATTTGTGCAACAAAAGAGAGTGAGATTCTAAGCAAATTGGGATTATGAGCGTTGTTTTGTTTCAATTATATTAAAATATTTTTACCTAAGTTATTCTAATCATGCCAATATTCTATTTTAAGTTGCTCAGTGATAGGGTAATTTGTATCAAAATAGTGGGGCGGACTAAATTAGCATGGGGCCAGTTTTGGGCCGGAAAAAAGTCTAGTCGACTCGATTAGTTTGGGCCGCACAATCGGCATTGGACCGGACAAATTACGCTTGAAGGCTGATTGGGAAAACAGTGTAAGAATGTTAACCGGACAATCGGAACTTGGTTACTGATCGGGTTGACAAGACCATTACGACTTTCACCAGGCTACGTAGGTCTTCGACAAGAATGAAGAATTCAATGGATGCTTGAACTAGGCAAACGTAGCATGGTCTTTATGCTGGGTTTTAGTTCGGTGGTCTTATTTGATGTTAGTAAGACAACAAATGCAGTTATGCAATTAATGTGTAACTGGACTACGGATTTGTTTAGCTCACTTGTCAGCCTAAGACTTAGGCTGTTTCACTAGGGACAACCTAAATAAGGCAATGCAACTTTACTCGTTAAATGCTTGAGAGATTTCCCCACCGTATTGATCCTGTGAACTATCAATTTTAACATTTTTTAGATACTTGTCAATTTTCTAAGGTAACATGTAAAAAAAATTAACAAAGATTTGAATGAAATGAAAAAATTGAAATTTGACTTAAAGTTTAAAGAAACCTCTACCACAATGGAGGAGAAAAGAGAGAGCAAGAGTTGAAGTATGGCATAACCAAAAATGATAACTACTCCAATTAAAATAGAGCTGAAAACGACAACTCCTCCAATTGAAACAAAGCTGAAAATGATAACTTCTCTGATTAAAACAAAGCTCTCAACGTGCTCTACATTTTTTCTCCAAAGGGCTTCGGTAAAGAAATCAATAGATTGGGAGTATTTAGAGCTTGAATGCAAGAACTAGAGACAGAGAGTGAAAACTAGGGTTTTTGGAATGTTTAGAGAGAGAGAAGTGAAAAAGTGATTCAGAAAACCCTTTTCTTGGACTAATATACACGTAGACTGCTCAAGCATCAGACACAATAAGTGACATCGCTCGAGCGACCAAAAACACCGCTCGAGCGCCCAATGACCCCCTCCGAGAAGTTCAGACATACAAAAGACCATTTGTGTACAACAAAGATTGCTCAAGTGAAGATTCCTCATTTCCAGCAGTTTTGCAGACTATAAAAGACTGCTCGAGTGCAAGAAAGACCGCTCGAGCAAACGGGCAAATATTTGAGCAACAACTCTTTTGAAAAACTAACTCCCTAACTTGTTTCAAGCACAATCGTCAGTCCTAAATAGTCAAACTCAACCAGCACAAGATAAAAAAAATTAAATGAACAATAGTTAAGGACATGGATTTCCCAGATTCAGAGCAAGAAATGGGGCGGGTCTAAACCGGAATCGTTATAAACAATGTTATTTATTGCCATCACCACGACTAATCTGTTAGTCCTTAGCCTATTGCTATTTAACTTTTACGAAAGGTTTTCACAACTAGTCTCTTAGTCCTAAGTCTATCACTATTTACGAAGGTTGTCCATGACTAATCTGTCAGTCCTTAGTCTATTGCTATTTAACCTTTACGAAAGTTGTCCACAATCAATCTGTTATCCTTAGCGCATTACTATTTAACCTTCACAAAGGTTGACCAACTTGCTCTCCCTATTCAAACATTGTCACCAATATCATTTTCCATTACTATTTGTTTTTAAGTATTTTTTGGTCCTATGATTTTTGACATGTTAAGAATTTGACCAATAAGTAAAAAGACCCTATTTTTCTTTTTGTTAGTTTTTCTATTTTTATTTTATTTTGTGATGCATTTTTATTTTTTATTTTTTTTTATCACCAATGTAAGCCAAATGAGAGGTGTTTTTTAAGCCAAATAAGTAATTGAGTTAATTTGTGAAGCAAAGTTTTGGAAAATATTTATCTCTCTACATTTCTCTCTCTCCCTTGAAACTTCTATACCCTTTGCCTAGACACTCTAAACCAAACCTTGATGGTTCTTTGTTGAGGTGTTTGAGCTTGCATTTTAGCTCTTGAGGGTGTGAAATTGTTGGTTTATGAACAAAAGGATCACTCCTCTTCAAGAGGTATACATCCTGTCTCTTTTGTATCACTTCTTTCCTATCTTTTCTTACTATTTTGGGACTATTTTTCACCAGTGTTTGTGGGCTAAAACTTGTGGATTAAACCCATTAAAGGTAGAGGGGTTGATCATCCTTCTTTGAAACTTGCTTGATAGGCTTTTACCCTTGTGTTTTCCATCTTTTCATCAAATTTTTTTGAACTTTTTACCACTAATTTTTAGAGGTTTTCAACGGCTAAAAAAGTGGTTTTGAAGTCCCAAAAATGAAGGGGTTAGCCACCCCTCATGTGGCTTGTTTACTAGCTTAATTTGTCCATTGTTTTAGGTTGCACTTTTAGCTTTTTGTACATTAATTTCAGTACTATTTTTAGGTGTTTTCGGACTGTTTTAGGTTGTTCATTTCATTTATGCTTTGTATTGCATGCTTGTAGTGTAACGGTCCTCATAGGCTTGGTGTTTTAGGCATTAGACACCAACTTAATTGAGTTGATAGTATTTATTTCAGGCTTTCCATACTTGTGTTCATTTCTAATCATCTTTGTATTTCTCTCATTTCTTGGCTTCTTCCTTGCTTTGATAGTCGTTTCAAACCAATTGTTTGTTTAAGCTTGAGATAGAGATCGTTGTGCTTAATGATTTAGTCTCTTTGAAGGTTCATTACCAACGATGTGACATCTCTCTCATGCCCAAAACAACCCTCTGTTTGACACATCCCTCCTTTAGTGGACTTAATGCTCATTTTGGACTAAAATGATTAATAAATGGAAAGGTAATTAAAAGAGGTAATCAATGGCTTAAAATAGAGCGAGATCATAAAATGGTTTGGGTTCAATCGGACGTTAATTGAACCCATTAAGTCTTGAATCGTTTCATACTTGTTACTGATGAAAATGGTTCAAGAGTCAATGTCAATTGTTTCCCTTGATCAATATCATGATAAGGAGGAGATTCATGAGTCTTTCGTCGTGCATTTATTAAAATTGTATCCCTTGGTTCATAAGTCATCACACAATGAATTTGTGCCGATTGATGGCTTGCACATTGAGCCTACCCCTCATTTGATCTATCTGATGATAATGAGAGGCAGGGTGTACAGACATCCCTTAAGAGTGCTCTATTTGTGTTCTATTTGTTTTCTGTTGCAGCAGGAGAAACCCAACATTAGTGGCCGGCAGGCCACCTTTACCGTACGGCATGCCATTATTAGTGGGCGACCGACCACCTATTTTTGCTAGGCAGTACTAGTTTTTTATTATTAGTTTTTTTTCTTTTTTCTTTCACAGAGCAAAGCAGAAATTGAGGCGTAAAATAGTGTAGAGGCATTATCGGGGGACAAATTCATGTGCATGCATAAGCTTCCTTGTTCCTCGGGACCTATTAAATTTGTTTTATTAATAGTAGTATGTTGTACCTAAAGTAGTGAACTTGTAATTAATTATTTGGTTAATTACTTCCGTAATGTAACTAATTAGTTAGTTTAACTAGTTAATTTGTGTTAAATAGTTAGAGTGTGTTGTAACTATTTAATTAGCTAGAATAGTTATTTAACTTTGGCATTGTAATAATTAGTTAGCTAGCTTAGCTAATTCATTCATTCGGATCCTCTTGTGTGAGGGCAAATTGTAATAATGCGTATGTCTTCCAACCCCACATGTTTTTCCCTTTTATTTCCTTGCTTATGGTGGATAGTTTAGAACATTATGTTTCATTTAGCATTTCTCATGACTTGCATCCATTGTCTTGCATGTATTAGGCCCAGCGAATCATTTTAACTCGCATTGTCATTTATTACTTTTTGAAAACATGCTTAAACTGCATGTTATCAAATTTATTCATATGCCATGTTAGTAGTTGAGCCTATTAATTGCATATTGCATGTGTTGCATTAGTCAAGTTCCATTCATTAGGAACATGCATGTTTTCTAATTCTTTAGCTTTGTTTGGCTCACCTTGGAGTACTAAGTGAGCAGTTTTTGCTTTAGCATATCACATGTGTGTGATTGTTTCCATGTCAAGCATGATTACCATGGGGCTAAGTGCTTAAGTGATATAACTCTTGAATGCCCATGGATGAAGACTAATTGCTTAAATTGGGATAATTTGAGTAAAGTGCATAGGAGATCACTTTTTCAAGTGGCACATATTCGAAACAATTTGCAAAACAAACATGAAATCAAAGTGTTCCAACTTTTGCAACTTAGTCTATACTTGTGTGCATCACATAGTAAAATAGCCTAATAAATCGGAACAAGAGCATATAATGTAAATAAAAAAACACATCATGATTAGTAGAGGCTGATCTTTGATCGGGCGAGTGGGGTGCTTAATTCATGACCTTCCCCTCTCGTACCTAAGTTCTCGAGTCGAGTGTCACAACCCAAACTTGCCCATATAAGTTTAGCATCATAATCGGCCAGTAATCCGAAGATTACCTATGGCCTTAAAGACAAAATTTAAAATATTTAAATATAATTAGGGCTTGAAATAGAAACAAAACAAAAATAATAATGTCCATTGAGCTGTGCGTACATGATCAACTTTAGTGATTAAAACATTTTTAACACACTTTTATATATACATGTAGGAAGGCATATTTTATAACATATCTCACGCACTACATGGAGGACTTTTAACAAAACACAAAGGCTAACTCAAGCCTAACAAAATAAAATAAAGCCTCTATATAGAGGTACTTCTTGGGTGGCTAAACAAAAAGGTATACTCTGGGCAAACTCTAATGTTGATCCTCCAATTGCTCACCTGCATATATATATATATATATAAAATAGTGTGCTAACGCTTAGTAAATAATACCAAAGTAAAGAAGTTGTATGAATGAGATTCTTAATTAAGTAAATCACATTAATGCATATTACATGTAAATCAAAATCAGGACAACCTTAGGTCTAATTCATCATGCTCAAGACATATCAAAGGGGGCAACACGACCTTGGGTCCAAAGTACTTGTCTGATCATATTACATGTTCATATTCATATCTACGTGTGTATTCATATTCGTGATCATGATAACCTTTTTATTCAGTCAACCTTTGGCCCATTACATTCATATTCAAACGGTCTTTGGCCCATCACGATATTCAAACGGCCTTTGGCCCATCATAACATTCAAACAGCCTTTGGTCTATTTATAATATTCAAACTGCCTTTGGCCCATTGCATTTATATTCAGATGGCCTTGGGCCCATCACAAATTATTCAAATGACCTTTGGCCTATTACATTCATATTTAAACAGCTTTTAGCCCAATTCGTACTCTTATCACATATCAAACGGCCTTGTGCCCAAATCATGTTCTTCACAGAGTCTTATAGAAAGATTAGGCATATAGAATACTCATTCATAATTCAAATCAATAATTCCATGAAGCTTATATAGAAGTAGCATTTGGAAAATAACATACTTGAAAATATCTATAGTAAGATATTACTCACAATGTTCAGATGCCTGGTTCACCCTTGTAGTTGACCTTACACAATTCGTAATACACATAGAAATCGGGTCACAATACAATTCATTCTGTTCTTAACTTGTTTAATTCTCTTAGGCTTCTTTCTTACTCTTTTAATTCATTTTTAATGCTCAATGTATGCCTAAGAGTGCTTAGAAATAAAAGAGAACAAAAATTGGAGCAGGAAACAACTTTTCAAAATTTTCTGAAACAAGACTCTTCACTCGAGCGCAACTTTGGCCGCTTGAGCAGACCCCTTAGTTTGCAAAAATACTAGTTGCTTACATTCTATGCTCGAGTGATAACTTCATCGCTCGAGTGATGATGACAAATTCTGCGTTTTCAAAGCTGAAAATGGGTCTTCCAATTCCATTCCAAAATTTGGAGGTCATGCTTGTCTTGCTCAAAAACATGAATTTATTTTGGAAATAACAAATACATAACCCTTTTCTTACAAATCAATTTCAAAACTTCTTTAATTTCGTTAAACTTAACTCTACCTTGCATATGTGTAAGAAATTTCAAATTCTTTTTCCCTTGAGTTTCAAATCATAAATTTAGGCACATGAGCATGAACCTTTTTGAAAGCATATGTAAATTAAAAGCTTTCATACATGTAAGAACTTTAAAAATTCAAAAGAAAACACTAAAACCTCATGCATGCAAAGATTTTCCCCAAACTTCTTTTCCTCTTTGCTTTAAAAATAAAACATGAAGTTGAAGATAGGAATCCATGGATTTTTCTGGAAACATGGAAAGTATAAGCTTCTTATGGATGAAGAACTTCAAAATAAAAAGCACTATTGAGGAATTACACATTATTTTCCATGAACATGCATAAAGCTTAATTTCTCGTTCAAAACTCAACTAATTTGCTCAAACCCAGTTTCTTACAAAAACCATGGAATTCGCACAACAATTCCCATGATTCATGAATTATGGAGGATTTGTTACAAGATTTGAGCATAAATCTCTTACCTAGGGCTTCAATTTCAGAGATTAAAGACAATTTCCTTCTTGACTTCTTCAATTTGTCTTCAAACTCCAAAAGTGTTGAGCTTTCTCTCTATAAAAGCTCTCTCTCTCTCTCTCTCTCTCTCTCTCTCTCTCTCTCTCTCGGCTGTTTCCTAGCCCAAAGCAAAAAAATGAATCCAACTCATTAACTCCTTAACATAGACACATACACAACTTCTCTTGATGCATTGACACTACACACATGCACATGATCCAAGCTGCCAGCACAACACCTATACATATATATCTGATTTCTCTATACACCCACACAGATTTCTCTACATATCCACACACACTCGCAATTTTATATTCTTCCTTAATTTGGTTTATGATTAAGATTAGCTTAATTAAATAACACACAGTCTTTATAAATCTTAATTAACACATAATTAAATTAATTACTACTAATCATAAATTTCACATAATTTAATTAGTCTAATTTGACTTCCATCAAGGCTCAATTAAGTATAATTAAATTTATCAATTGAATCAGATTTTTAATCAGTTTTCCAAAAAGACTCCAAATGTTAAATTTAATTCATCTCCATCATCAACCTTGGTTTCCCAAGCCATTAAGGTCTTCAATTCCAAATCAAACTCAAAATCTCTGTCAATAAATTACGTATTCAATTGAACACCTCATAAATAAACTTAATTCGTAATAATCTTAATTTCTCAAATCTTATAACATAATTAACTTAATTGACTCCAATTTGGACCCAATTAATCAAATCTTAATTTTACTAAACTTAGTCGAATATTTAATTAAGCTCCCAAATGGGTTCGTATTTAAAATTAAATTGATTCAACTTATCAATTTCAGTTCTTTAGGCCATTAAGACCTTCAATTTCTAATCTCAAATAAATCATTATTAGAATCACTTATCAATTGGCTCCATAATCCTTGTAAATCCCAAATTAAATCAGAATAACGACTAATTAAAGTCCAAATCTCCTTAAATAATTAAATACCAAATATAATACATAGTGGAGTTGTCACATCGAGAGACTTTGGTGATGATGGATAAGTGGCCTCTAGCAGAACCCATCCCGGCACAAGCTTCCAGAGCCCCAATTTATTAAACTGAAGCAATATTCGAGTTCGAAGTTGATCTAACGGTGCTGAAAGTCACTAAACTGGAGAAACTATTTAAAAGAGCGTAAAGGGTTAACTCCATCCCAGACATAGAGGATGGATACACTGATTCTGCGGTTACATTGCCAGATCAGTTTAAGTTGCCACACATTGATCGTTTTGACGGTTCTGGGGATCCGACGGTTCACTTGTGACTGTTTTCAGATATCTTGCAGCCGATGGGCTTAACTAGACTACAGAAGTTGTCTCTCTTTGGTTGCACCATGTCAGGTATAGCGGCCATTTGGTATGCTAAGCTGGAAGATTCCGTCAAATAGAATTAGGAGGAGATGGCCGAAGCCTTTATCGCTCAGTACTCTTACAATACGCAGATTGAGGTCACAACTCGTGATCTTGAGGCAACGCGTCAAGGGCCGAAGAAGGGTTTCTCTGAGTTTGTGACAAGATGGAGGGCCAAAGCCTTGATGATGACCACTCGACCTTCAGAAAAGGATCAAATAAGAATGGTTGCCCGGAATTTGCATGGCAAGTTACTGTAGAAGATGATTATTCTACCTCTATTTACCTTCACAAAGCTTTATGAAATGGGGGTCCAAATCAAGGATGCCATGAAACAGAGACTTATTACTGAGGATAAGGAGCCAGCCATGAGGCCATTTGTTCACAGTTCCAATGCTGCCAGTGGTAACACGGCTACGAGGCCATCGGACGTAAGTGTTCTCACCATAACAAAAACCACCGACCCCTGTGCCAATATAGGCCCATAAACCTCATCCAACCCTACCCAACCTCAGGGTAGGACTTTTAACCAACTATACATGACCTTGTCCAAAGCTATGCAAGTGCTTGTAAAAAAAGGGCACCTAAAACCCTTAGAACTTCGCCCACTTCCTGATCATCTTTCACCCAAACACAACCCTGCAAAAAACTGTGCTTTTCACCAGTAGCATAGTCATGACACTGACCAGTGCTTCCTTTTGCAGCATAACATTCAAGATCTCATTAACAATGAGGTGATCCGTCCACCTCACAAGCCAAATGTAACCATAAATCCACTCCTAGCCCATAATCAAGTCCCCTCACCTCGAAATTTTAACCTAATCCATACACTGGCCACCTCTTATGACCCCAGTGTATATATTACCCCCTCTCACCTTTCAAAACCGATGCTGTTCACTCCTGAGGGCACAAACTTATGCATGATGGACATGTCTAACCTATAACCTAAGCTTTCTAGATCAGTGGTGACAACACCCACTGTAAAGAAGGTTTTGACCTTAGGGAAAGATACTAGTCTATTGTCGGAGTGTCCTAGGGACTTATCTAAGAGGGCATATGACTTGAGTTGCTATATTGTGCCAACTAGTCAAACCAAGCCTGAATTGGTGATACTAATCTTAGTAGACGTCAATGTGGTCAGGGAGGATGGCCCGAGCCACGGGTTGGATAATTTGGCAAACCTTGAAGAGGATTTGGACAACCTACAGTTCTTTGATGAGCATGATCAAGGAGATGTACAGATCAGGTGGGTCAACCTAAATGGATCAACTAATAACACCAGATGGTTGAGTGATGAGCCAGAAAAAAAAAAGAAGAAACTGGGATAAATCCAAAGAGAAAGGAAACAAAGGTAGCAGCAGTGGCGGGAAAGGCTGATGAGAAAGGCAAACTGCCGGAGGGCACATGTGTGGAACACCCAGCCCAAGAAGTGGGTGTTGTAAACATTGTAGATACTGAACAGGAAGCTGGAATGAGGCAGTTTGAAAGAAAAAAAAAATGAAGACAGTCAAAAAACTATAATTGCGTGGCATCCTGTGGGGGACACTTGTGATGTGAAAATGATTCAAGTGAAGCCTAACCATTGTTTGTCGGCAGCTGATAGCGAGTGGTGGGATGACAATGATTTGTGTCTGGCCCAAACCGATAAAGATTGGGGAGGCTGCCTCTCGGATAACACATAGTATGCTGAGGAAATAGAGCAACTTACCTGCAGTGGATGGTATTTTATGCCGCCGCACCTGGATCAAGCAGAGGCATCTGGAAAGGACAAGGAGGCCGAGAAACAGAAGGAGAAGCAACTAGAAGAGGAGTCAATGCTGAAGCAGCTCAAGAAAATCCAAGCTGATATCTTTATCTTGGGGCTCCTTATGGCTTCACAGGTGCACCGACTGGCAGTATTGTCGGCAATGGACAAGGCTAAATTGTCCATTGATACTACGCCCAAGCAACTTGTGGGCCTGGTCTTTCTAGGTGGTGCCAAGCCAACGGTCACTTTCTCGGACAAAGAGCTAATGTCGGAATGATAGGCTCATAACAAACCGTTATACATATCTGTGAAATGCAGGGAGAAATGGGTGCCGATTGTGTTAGTAGATACTGGTTCTGCTATTAATGCCTGTCCATCCCGTACTGCCTACGCAATTGGCCTGAAACCGGCAGACTTTGTTCCCACAACCCAAGTGATACGAGCATATGATAACACAAGCTGAGAGGTCATGGGCATGGTGAAAGTGTGAGTCCAGGTAGGCCTGTCTGAGCAAGAGATCGAGTTTCACATCCTGGATGTACCAGCTACCTTTAATCTGCTGTTAGGGAGGCCTTGGTTACATCACATGATGGTGGTGTCCTCCACCTTCCATCAAATATTGAAGTATCCTCATGGGGCAGGAGTAGCAATTGTTTTGGGGAACTCGTCCATCCACCCACCACCAGAAGTGACCATGCCAGTGCTAGAGATCAACCATGGCGATGAAGATGTATTCCTCTCGGGATTCACTCTAGCAGAAGCTTGAGTAGTGCAAACAATTCTGGCTGCGGATGAAGGCATGTATGTCAGTGCCTAGTCCATCTACTTCATGAATAAGCTGCGGCATGTTCCAGGAATGAGGCTTGGAAAAATTGGACGGAAGGGTGTTACAACATTAGTAGAGGTGCCACACAACCCGCATGCCTTTGGATTGGACAGTGATGAGGAAAGGGCTGAACCGAGCATCAAAGTTAGCCAAAACACGGAAGATGACTCAGACAGCAGCAAGGCTAAAGTAGGGGTAACACTGGCCAATCTCCTAATAGATCATGCAGCTGACTTAGAGAACTTGGGGGGATAATTTTACTATCTCCATGATACGGAGAGAATCGGGTGTGGACCCAACCAGTGGTATTTTGGATACATCAAAAGTGTCGCGTCTTACTTGGCAGCTAGAGGAGCGTTTTCTTTAAAGTTCTGAATCAGGTAATGAGCTAGAATCTGATTCCACTGAGTCTGTGGAGTCGGGGTCAAATTCAAGTCAGTCTGGGAGATCTAATTTGGGTATTTCTGGGGGTGGTAACCTAGATACCAAAGTCCTGTCTAAGTCTTCATTCAGCTTTTCTTTTGAGTCTGTAACTGAAAATCTAGACCTTTTGAATGAGAACTCTGCAAATTTCGTGTACTTTTCTGTGCCCTGGTTTATTGCATTGACCAAGACTTTCAGAATTTTAACGAAAACGAAGAGGAAAAAATTCCTCTGGCTTTGAAAAATCTAATTAATCAAGAGGAAGAGAGGCATGCTAAGCCATGTATTAATGAAATCATTGCCATTAATATGGGTATTGAGAAGGATCCACGCTTAGTCCAGATCGGGCCCACGTTGACTTCGGAGGAACGTAAGCTTTTGTTAAAAGATTTTAAAGATGTTTTCGCGTGGTCCTACGAAGACATGCCTAGAATAGACCATGAGATTGTGTAGTACCGGATCCTTCTTAACCCTGAGGCCCGACTAGTCAAACAGAAACTGCGCAGAATCTGTCCAGATTAGGCATTGAAAATCAAGGAGGAGGTCACCAAGAAGATTGATGCAAAATTCTTGTTAGTATCCGAGTATCCGACCTGGTTGGCTAATATCATCCTAGTGCCGAAGAAGGATGACAGAATTCAGGTTTGCGTCAACTTCAGAGACCTGAACAAAGCAAGTCCGAAGGACAACTTTCTGCTGTCGCACATTAATGAGTTGGTGAACTTTACGCCTGGCCATGCCTTGCTTTCCTTTATGGATGGGTTTTCTAGATATAACTAGATTCTGATGGTACCGGAGGATCGAGAAAAGATAGCTTTCACCACACCATGGGGTACGTACTACTATTGAGTCATGCCTTTTGGGTTGAAGAATGCTGGGGCTACATATCAAAGGGCTGTGACTGCCATTTTGCATGACATGATCCACAAAGAGGTTGAGGTGTATGTGGATGACATGATTGTCAAATCCAAAGAGTGAGAAGGCCACTACACTGCACTAGAAAAATTCTTTCAACAGATCAGGGAATATAGATTGAAGTTAAACTCGCAGAAATGTACCTTTGGTGTAACGACAAGGAAAATACTGGGCTTTCTGATCACATAGAGGGGAATTGAAGTGGATCCTTCCAAAATCAAGGCCATTTTAGAAATACCACCACCAAGGACTGAAAATGTGGTGCACAGCTTTCTGGGTAAAGTGCAATGCATAAAACGGTTTATCTCGAAATTAACCTTGACTTGTGAATCACTATTTGGTCTCCCGAAGAAAGGAAAGAAATTCCGATGGGATCATCGATGTCAGTTTGCCTTTGAGCAGGTCAAGCAATACCTCCAGAATCGGCCTGTGTTGTCGCCACTACAGCTGGAGAAGACTCTGATTCTGTATTTGTCAGTAACTGACTCAACCATGGGGTGTATTCTAGCTCAAGAATCTGAAGATAGAGTAGAGAAGGCCATTTATTACTTGACCAAGAAGATGCTAGACTACGAGACCCGCTGCACTCCCTTGGAGAAAGCTTGCTTAGCTTTGGTATGGGCTACCAGGAAGTTGAGGCACTACTTGTTAGCTCACTCTGTAATCCTGGTTTCAAGATTAGATCCCATCAAATATCTCTTTGAGAAATCGGTACTTACAGGTAGGCTAGCATGTTGGCTGCTGCTTCTCTCCGAATTTGATCTCAAATATGTTACACACAAGTCAGTTAAAGGAAGAGCTGTAGCAAAATTCCTGGCCGACCACCCAGTAGAGGGCGATGAGGCGGTGAAATATTTGTTCCCAAATCAAGACATTCTGCAAGTCGAAGAGGAAACTTGGACGATGTACTTTGATAGAGCATCCAATCAGTACAATTATGGGATATGTTGTAGCTCATCTCAACGAAATTAAGCCAGGGGCAACGCCAAACTATGTCCGCTGCAGATCTTCTGCACATCCAGTTGCACCACCATACCTCATTGGGAAAGTCCACTAGTCGCTGGTGGAAGAAGTAAGCTCGGGCTAAATATTCAGGGCAAGGGTCCACCACTTTCAGCTTACCTATGAGCCATACCTAGGAAGGGATGAAAAATAAAAGAGATTAAAGAATAAAGAGAAGTACATTGAGAGAAAAAGAAAACAAAGGGTTTTGAGAGAAAATAGAGACTAATTGCCAAGTGATGTGAGAATCATATATATGAGAAAGGGTATGAAACAATAACTGGAGCAAAAGTGGACTCCTCGTAAACCTGGTGGTCTGTCACCGATAAAAAGCATCTAAACCCATTAGGGTCTCAGCCAATGCTAAATCGATGCAGCTCTTACCATCTTTCAGGCATTGGGCTACTTCGATTAGCTTGATGTTGGCTCCGCTATAACTTGGGACAAGAAGAAAATACGCGAGCATACATAAACAGAGGGCATGTTGTCAAAAGCCTCGCGAGAGAAGATCGCCTCTATCTCCAAGGTCAAAAAATCAATGAATCAAATCGGGTATATCTAGCTCCCTATCATTAGCCAAAGATCGAGCTTTGTGCAAAGTAAGTCCACACATCCATCCTAAAGCTAGGGCATGGCCAAAACGGAACTAAGTCATGATCTCCTTGTCGTGTTGGGATTCCATCAGTGCTTGAAACTCTTCAAGAGTCAGACACATTTCCTATGCACCGAAGAGAAATACATGTGTAATTGGGTCCCAACATCAGGCCGCGACATGGGGGAATGGAAAACAAAGTGGAGTATGGCTCAACGAAAAAAGCGCATTTATGCCGAAACCTCATAAATTCACCTTTTTCATGCCGTCTAAAGTGGCTGTCCAATCTTTGAGTTTCTCAGTAAGGAAGATCTCCATTTTGAAAGAAAACATCAACTAAAATAAGGTTTTGGTGAAGAAATTGCAAAGGAGGACCTTTTGCAGAAGATAGGGTTATGAGTGGAAGCCAACTGTCAGCTATCTGGTGTATCACCACAAGTAGACGGCTGCCCACTTTGTGGCATAACAGTTTGGCATTTTGGTTTTGTCCTGGTCTTTGTGTCGTGGGATTTTCTTTTGAGTCTTTTGTTTATAGCAAATGTGTCTAGCTGTGTTTAAGTTGTTTTTATTTTGTTTCCCATTTATCAAGTTGTATTTTTCATTTTGGTCATTAGTTGGTTCATTACGCAGTAGAGAACATTATTCTAATACAAGCATTATCGATTTCAAATCCAACTTCATTTTCATTCTATGCAAATGTGGTGCTCATGATGCAAAAACAATAACTCTTTTTATAAAATTGCATGTCCCTCGATCATAGTTTTTTACAAAAGAAAAAAGAAAAAGAGAGAGTACAAGTTTTCAAAAAGCAAAAGTAAAAACTAACTGAAGCTATACATGTGCTAAGCTACCAAAATAAAAGAAACTAAGCAAAAGAGTATGACAGAGAAATTTTTAATAATTGCTAAAAATTATATATAGATGTAAAATATAGCCAGCGAAAATTCTAGAAAGAAACATAAATCTAGCAAGCACAAAAAATGAAAATGTAAGAGAAAATTAAACATGGAAAGACAGAGAAAATTTTCATTCCATAATATTGAAATGCCAAAGAAATTTGCAGACACAACCAGAGAAAATTAAACATGACAGACACACACAAGGGAGAAAAGTGATGTGGCTAGAGAAAATTATAAATGCCAGAGAAACTTCCACACATACAAGAGAGTAAAATTACATATAGATGTAAAATATAGCTAGAGAAAATTCAAAAAAGAAACATAAATTTAGCAAGCACAAAAAATGAAATTCTTGCGAAAATTACACATTCCAGAGAAAATTAAAATGTCAGAGAAATTTATAGAGCAAAGAAATTTGAATGAATTGAACTTGAAAATAACATAGAGAAATAAAGAGGAATAAACAGAAACAAATGGCGAATAAACATGCCAGAGAAAATTCAAAGAAAAAACATAGATCAAGCAAATGCCAGAGAAATTTACAGACAAAAAATAGAACAATCTTCAAGAATAAGTTCAAAGCGTAGAGAAATAACATTTTTCAAATTCATGTAGCCTTTTATTACAAAATTGAAACCCTAATTAATGAAAGGCTAATATAAAATGCTATTAACTGTGTTTCTAGGTAAAAACTTGTTGGATTTTAGAAAAACTTACCAGAGTGAGGATGAAACCCTAATTACCAACTGATATGCCCTGAGATGAAAATGCAATGTAATGAAGATGAACTGAGATGATGATGAACAATGAAAACGGGTTAGAGAAATTTGTAAGGAAGGAATGGAAAAGATTTTCGCAAAAGTTGATTGTGAAACCCTAATTCTGCTGTTCTCTTGCTCGTGAAGACGGTTGGATTTTTGGACTAGAACTCAGTCGTCAGAATCTAGTTGAGTTTCTTGGTTGATTGTGAAGGGTATTTTGGTCCAAGAAATAATTAAAAACGCTCGTGCTCTATGTGAGGGACCTGAGGCATCATCCTTTTTTTTGGCGTCCTCTATCCTCTAAATTACTGTTATTAGGGACCTTAAAAAGCTTCCTCCATAAATATATGTATGTATAATTAAACCATCAATTAATCTAAACACATTTATTACCATACAATCAAATCATAAAATTACTTTAATCTATTTTTTAATTTTTGACCTACTTTTTTTAATTTAGTAGCATTTTAAATATATAACAAATTAAACCATAAATTAAATTAAACACCCTAATTTATTACCATAAAATTACCTTACTTAATAATATTTTAAATTAAGGAGTATTTACACACAAGTCCTAATTTATGAACTTATACTCTATTAAGTTCTAACTAAGATTTTTTTAGACTTTCAAGTCCCATTAAATTTTTAATAGTTGGAATTGCACTTTAAACAATAATTGTTCATCATTATATATAATGGAACACGATGATTTGACATTTATTTTGATTTTCAAAACTTTCAAACCTTAACCTTCAAATTGAAAAAAACTTTTTTAAAAAAAAATTTTATGTGCAAATATATATATATTCGAAAAAATTGAAAAAACTGAAAATTTTGTGTCTATAAAAGAGTATGATGATGGAATATTGATGTGCAAAACTGAAAAAAAAAAATATTTAAAAATGAAAAAACTGATAATGTTCTCAATTTTAAAATTAGAAAAAGCCGATAATGTTCTCAGTTTTATTGGATAGTTAAATCAAACCAATAAATAGAAGGACAAAAACCTTCAATCTCATGCTCTGTTTTTTTTTTTTTTTTTCATCAGTAGTGAAACAATTATCTGTATAGCTTTCCTGGTTTAGACCCGACCAAATTTGTATTCTTGACTCGGGTTTCATGGTTTCGTATTGTTGTTCATGTCTTACGTCTCTTGTATTTCCTTGAGTTTGGCTATTAGGATGTACTGGTTGCATTTGGAATAGGTTGGTAGCTTGGTTTTCATACTTCTGTTACCCAAAATTTTACTCCTCCGCTCGAGTGTCACTTCTTATGCTCGAATGGGCTTTGTGAACTCCCAGTACTTTTGCAGATCTGCAAAACTATAGGGAGAGTGTATTCTACGCTCGAGCGATGCTTTCTGTGCTCAAGCGGTTTTAGCTCGAGCGGCTTTTCTTGCGCTTGAGCGTTGGTTTGCTGTCTGCCAAACTACTTGAAGTGTGTAATCTGTGCTCGAGCGTCACTTCTTGCACTCAAGCAGACTGTGTGTATATTAGTTCGTAATTAGGCCATTTCTCCTCACTTTTTTATCACTCTCTCTCCCTAAAACATTTCAAAACCCTAGATCTAGAGCTTCTCTCTTAAAAACTCCATCTCTCTGTACATTTTCACCTAGATTTAGTGGTTTCACTACCCGTGTGCCTTTGTTAAAAAGGTAAAGTATCTCAAGGGCTACGTTTTCATCCAAATAGAGTTGGGTTACGGCTTCATCTGAGTTTCTTCCTTGCCTTACTCGTCTTCTAGCTTTGAGGTAGGGATTTTCTATACTCTTCTATAATTTTTAACTTAGTTATTTGTTTTGTATAAACAATATTGTGATTTTGAGAGATTTTGAACAAACCTAGGTTTTGGTTTAAAATAAAAAAAAGGGAATTATCTAATGTGTTCTTGAGAAGGGCTATGAAAGTGAATATAAGGTTGTGTTGTGATAAAATTGTTGATTTTGATACTTGGGATGGATTTTGGGAAAATGAGGAGTTTGTCCTAAATATCTCAAACATTTGTTTTGTACAAATAAATGGAGTTGGTATTGAAAATGTGAAATTGGATGGATGTTTATATAAATGGTGGAGTTGGATATGTATTATCTCTCACCTATGGAAATTTGGATAGTTTATCTGTCTTGGGGATTGTATATCTGTTTAGAAATATCTATTTTGGGCTATCAGTAGAGGATAGCCTTGATTGTTATAGAAATTGCATGAGGATTAAGCGAATTGAAACTAATCTCTCATCCATTGTCATTGACTATGAATATGTTTTAACACATTGTAAATATATGATGTTTGGGAGAAGATAGAGAATTACTCCATGTGTGAGTTAAGAAATGTGATGTACTCCATTGAATTAAGTTGGCCTATGTGTCCAGGGTGAAAGTCTCGAAAACCACGCGTATACATGGGTACCGATTGCCGCGGACAAAATATCTATAAAATGGCAAATAGAAGTGATTGTATGATTGTTATACTAGTTAGAAACCTATTATGTTGTATTCTCAATTTGGCCATTGGAATGAGATGACATTGATTTCATGAACTAAAATATATAGTTGATACTATAGGGTTTGCAAAAGAATTATGAAAAGGTTTATCCATGGCATTCCATGTGCATATTATACTTATATCTTTATTAAGATTCATATATTGTGTTAGATTATTTCTACTGGGCTTAGGCTCACCCTATGTGGGAAAAACATTTTCAAGTACTGGTAATATGCCTCCGCCAAGGACTTAGCTTGGGAGGATTATGGAGCTGAAGGCTTAGTTTTGTTATATTTTATTTACTTTTGTACAAGCCTAGGGCTTTAATTGTATTGAACTTAAGACTCACTTTTGTTGTAACGAAGAACTATCTTGGAAAGTTGCAAGCCTTTAGGGCATTTCTTATCTGGTTAACTTCCAACCTTTTTTTTTTTTTTTTGGGTTAATTGTAACATATGCTACAGATTCAGGGCTAGGCATTATGAATATATAATTCATGTGTTTCCCTTTTTGTAATCCCAATTAGATTAAATGAAAGATAATTGCTTAATTATTATTGTCATCTATAAATATTGTGGAGGGATGCTGGTAATTCTTTCGGGGCGTTACAACTTGGTATCAGAGCATACCGGGTTTAAATACTTTGAGTACTTGGGAAGTGGTTATTACCACAATGGGTTTGTCTCGCTTGATAGAGACATTAATATGTAAAGTATGGTATGTGATAACATACTTATGTGATTATATGAGTATGGAATTTAATTTCTAGGATGTTGATTGAGTCTACGGGTTTCTAAAAGTCCTATTAGAAGAGCATTTGATCACTGTTGTTTCTAATTGGAACTCTGGCAACACCAAGGGGATGATCATTATCCAGGAAGGAAACTCATATGTGTTTATGTGACTGTACGCTTACGTGGAGTGAATTACAGTTGTCCATTACATTAGGATGCGAGTGAGTTAGCTTCGGCACATTTGTATATGTGCTAATATCTTTTGTTACCTTTATTAGGATGTCAGGACGTGGTCGTTGTGGTTGGCGTGGTAGGCCTAGATGGCATGAGATGTCGATACCAGATGATATTCCAGCACAAGAGGAGGGAGTTGGTCAGGCCAATGTGGCCGAACCAGTTGGTCAGCAGGCCACGGGTGCCTTAGCCGGTGAAATGGCTAGGGCATTATGGGCATCCTTGGACATTCTCAGAGCTGAGAATCAAGTCCAAGGTCAAGTAGTTGAGGTAGGGCCACCATTCTTGATACGAGAGTGTGGGGATATGGTTTTTGGAAATACTCTTCTGATCCTGGGGGACGCTCATGATCAACCGATAGTCACCTGAAAGGAAGTAAACACTCCGGTCGGGGGTGCCGGAATTAGCACTCCGATGGACAAGTCAGTCTCTCGTTCTAGATTACTTGTGTTCTAAGTTAAACACCACAAATATCACATACCTCTTTTTGGCTGATGTCTCTTCTATTTATATCTTTTCTTCTTTGGGCCTCGGGATTAGTTCCAAATCCATCCCACTATTCGGCATATTTTGTAAATAACCGATCTTCACTCGGCCCCTTGCTGAATCGGTTATCTAGCCGAATAAGGTCGATATGTCCGAGTTTCCGTGGCAATGGCCGAATACTTCGAATCTCGATTCTTTAATGTTCGACTACCTAGAATCTCTACGACTCCCAATATTCGGCTCCCACAATTGCCCCCCAAGCACTCCACTAGCGGCAGTTGGCTGAAGTGTTTGGTTTTGAACTCGAAGAGTCAGAGCCAAAATTCGGCGGCTGACCGTATTCCAATGCAAGTGTCTGTCCACACTCTTCTCGGTTATTATTTCAACTTCCCGCCTCTTCGTACACTCTCATTTATTGTGATTTAAAATTTCGACGTCTTTTCAAATAGATACAGGCTTTTAGATGCCCGTCGCTAGATTGCCTTCCGAACTATCTTTGCGACTTCCTACTCTTCTCTGTCTCCTTTGTCACTCATAAGTTCTCTCCTTCTTTGCTTTGAATCTCTTTCCTTGCTTTGTTTCTTTTGGCTTAGCATAATCATATTGTCTGGGGAGAATAGCGAAACATTTAAAAGATCTCCTTTCACCGAATTGAATTTCTGGCTTCCGACGCCATTTTTCCATTCCTGATGACGTCCGTCTGTCTTTTGTGGCAGACGGCACCCTCGATATGAAGAGGGTTGATGAAGCCACAATTGTCTTCCCTCTTCTATCAATCGCAGAGGGTGGGGTCCATTTCCCCCTTCACCCACTCCTTAGGGTCGTGCTTTGCCATTGGGAGTTAATCCCTTTGCAGCCCAACGTCAATTTCTTTAGGATTGTGATGGGGGTTGTCGCACTAAACTGCCACCTTGGGCTTAACCTTGGCATCCCCGCTATTCGGCATTGCTACGCCTTGGCCAAGTCTTCTTGTCGGCACGGGCATTATTTTCTTAGAGCCAAAGACACCGACCATCAACTAGTGACTATGCTTTCCAGCTCTAGGATGCGAGTCGATGATGTCATGGTCGTCGTCCAAGGAAACTGGGAATTCGGCGAAGGCGAGGATCGCCTTGATCGTATTCCTAGACGGAGGGGCGAACCAGGTGGCCGAGTATCATCTTTTATTCATTTGCTAAATTTATAAAGCTTCATTTTTGGAACCTTATGGTTTTGCTTTTACAGGGAACGATTTGAAGAAAATCTTGACCTCAACTGACGACGCCGTCCTTTTAGAAATTAAGACTGCGCTCAAGTACTTCGGCCGACGGAGTCTTCAAAAGCAGGGGAGGGCGGCCCACGTTCTGCTCTGCTACGAGCCGACTTATATGACCTTTCGGCGGCTGAGAATATCCCAATTCCGATTGGTGAGGAGTTTCTTGTCACCCGTATCTTGACTGACTTCAAAAATTTGAGGCAAATCAGTTGCGAGGAATCAGATTCGGAGGAATCGGAAGTATCTCAGGCCGCCGAATTAGACGAATCCGAAATAGAGGTTGACGAGGCTTTGAAATTAGCATTTGAGGAGGCCAGCCTTAATTCGGCTGATAATCCGTCCGCTTCGGGTCAAGAAGACCGTCCACTTGACGATATTTTTCAGGATCTGGAGGATCTTCCCGGTACATACCTAGAAGATATGGCTGGGCTGAGCCTCACTAAGCTTGCCAAGAAAGCTAATGCGGAAAGGATGGCTACGCGGCGAAGGGCAGAGGAGATTCGGGCTACCGAATCTCAGTCTCAGTCTCAGTCCTCCTTGCCCGTTATTGAGGGAGTGATGGCGAAAGAAGGGAGCACCAAAACGAAACCCTTGGTGCAGGCCAGTGTAGAAGCTGAGCAAAGGGTAGAGAAGCGCCCTGCCGATGTCGAGGCCGGCTTAGAAGAAGGTTGCGCCGACAAACGGCCTCGTTCAGAGGAATCGGATGTGATTGTACCTTTTGTTATTCAGCCAAAGGTGAAAAATACGTCAATTTTCTCCGACGCTTTGGTAATCAAAGATCCAGTGGTTGCGCTTAGTTTGGCGACATCCGTTTCACTGCCTGCTGATAAGGCGACTTTTCGGGCGGAGCCGGATCTGGTTGCAATCACGTTGGCCGCCCAATCGGCTCTTTTGGTACATATCTTGACTCTGTCTTTTCTCCTTACACATTATTTTGGTTTTAACTTCGTGTTTTGCAGACCGTCGGAAGGATAGCCGACATGGGTCGCCGTTATCATGATGCCGTGGAACAGATTGGCCGTTTACAAGCGGAGCTTGAGGGCCAAAGGAGTAGGGCGCAGATTGAGGGCGCTCGTGCCGAGGTCGAGTTGGGGAGAGCCCATAATGCTGAAGATTTGAGATTGCCGTCGAGGAGCGGGCGAATGCGAACGACGCCGCGCTTAAATTGGCCCAAGAGGAGAATTCTAAATTGAAGGCTGAGTTGGAAGAGATGAAGACAGCAAAGAAAACAGCCGACCTGAAGGCTTCCAGCGCATTTGATGCCGGGAAAAAATCTGCTTATGATGAATACGTGGACGAGGTCCCCAAGTTTGAAAATCGGAGCTTTAAACACGGCTGGCTCAGAGCCCTTGCTGCCGCTAATGTGTCTTTGGCTACGCCAATTCCGTGTGAGCAAGTGGATGTTAAGCAACTAGAGTCTGATTCCGATGGCTAATTTTAAAGGCGCTTGTTTTTTGTTTTAGGATTTGCGTGTATTTTTTAGCTTTTGACAATTTTTTGCTTAGTAATTTTCATATGTAAAATGGTTACAATTTGTGCCAATTTACTTAATGAAAATTCATTTTGTACTTTGCTGTTACTGATGAATGGAATTGCTTTGGGTCAAATGTTGTATAATTGCCGACTAAATGATTAAGACGTTTTAAAAGTCAAAAATTGGTGAATGAACTGGATACGGCACATATCGATCGGCATGAGGCTAGGGTACGCGGCCGGCTAGATTAATAAATCTGCCCTTGTCCCAGCCAGTGAATGAACTTTAAAGGCATTGACCAAAAATTGCCGTTTAGATAGTTAGGCTGTTTTAAAAGCCAAAAATTGGTGAATGAACTGGCTACGACACATATCGATCCAAGATGAGGCGGTGGTACGCGTGGCGGCGGATTAATCGCTTGCCCTTACCAAAGGCATGAACTTCAAAGGCATTGACCAAAAATTGCCGTTTAGATAGTTAGGCCGTTTTAAAAGCCAAAAAATTGGTGAATGAACTGGCTGCGGCACATATCGGTCGGCATGAGGCCAGTCTGGTACGGCTAGATTAATAACCGCCTTGCTCGGCCAAGCATGAGCTTCAAAGGCATTGACCAAAAATTGCCGTTCAGATAGTTAGGCCGTTTTAAAAGCCAAAAATTGGTGAATGAACTAGCTGCGGCACATATTGATCGGCATGAGACCAGGGTACGCGGCCGGCTAGATTAATAAATTTGCCCTTGCCGCAGCCAGTGCATGAACTTCAAAGGCATTGACCAAAAATTGCCGTTTAGATAGTTAGGCCGTTGTAAGAGCCAAAAATTGGTGAATGAACTGGCTGCGGCACATATCGATCGGCATGAGGCCAGGGTACGTGGCCGGCTAGATTAATAAATCTGCCCTTGCCCCAACCAGTGCATGAGCTTCAAAGGCATTGACCAAAAATTGCCTTTTAGATAGTTAGGCCGTTTTAAAAGCCAAAAATTGGTGTATGAACTGGTTGCAACACATATCGATTGGCATGAGGCCAGGGTACGCGGCCAGCTAGATTAATAAATCTGTCCTTGCCCCAGCCAGTGCATGAACTTCAAAGGCATTGACCAAAAATTGCCGTTTAGATAGTTAGGCCGTTTAAAAGCCAAAAATTGGTGAATGAATTGGCTGCGGCACATATCGATCTACATGAGGCTGGGGCACTCGGGCCGTATAGATTAATGAATCTACCCTTGCCCCAGCTAGTTCGTGAACGTAGAATGCTGAATAAAACGTAATAAATTTTGTACGCAAGAATCGATTCGTGGAACGGTTGGGGCACTCGAGCCGTATAGATTGATGAATCTGCCCTTGCCGTAGCAGGTTCATGAACGTAGAACGCCGTACATCAGCGGTCGATGGGGTGATTGGGGCTTGGTTCAGTCGGCGATTGGGGCGAGTGGGACTGGTATAGGACAGTACATGATGGGCTATTGATGCTTCATTATTAATGAGGTAGCCTCGGAGATGCTTCCCTTGTAGGGAATAAATGGGCGTGTACTTCATGAACGAGGGTCCTATTTACGTGCTAAATGAGCATCTCAGTCCCACTCTTTGAGAAAGGCGAAACAAGTGCGAATGTCAAATAAGCTTTTCTTCAACAGCAGAGGTGAAGAGAAGACGCTAGCTAAGCTGGGAGGTGCCATGAATCGAAATGGTGAACCGTCACGTACAGGTAGTAGGACGTCGAGGGGTCGGGAGAGACACCAATCTCCTCAATGTCAAATTAGATCGCCTAGGAGGGATAGTTAGCCACAACATAAGTCTCTTCCTGGAAGGGAATCCGACGCAACTCCTCGCCCATTGAGTTTTGTAGTCTGCGTGGGTAACAGACCGATGACAGAGGTGGATTCCATCATTCAAGACCCAAATGTGGCGGTCGAGTTTGCTTGACAGATTTTTCCATCCGAAGTTCAGCAGTCGATGGTAGGCCATCCGGACTTCGAAGTGTTTCGTGAAGGCGTTCACGGGGCGGTGAGCGGACTTTACACGGCTTATGAGATCAGTACGCGTCTCCGCGCCGCTCGTCGGGACATAGAACAGAGAGACGAGCGCATTCAGAAGTTAGAAGCTCACGCCGAAAAGGCCGAGCGCGAGCTGAGGAAAAACAAGCCTGCGTCGCCCCAATTAGCCATGCCCCCAACCCGATTATCGCAGAGAGGGTTACTCAAAGGCTGATTAGTGATGTGATCGCCGATCGTAATACGGCGAGCATGTTTGCGATCGAGACTGCGAGAAACGTGGCCCATGAAAAGGGCTTTCATGACGACCGACTGGTCGGAATTCAGAAGACCAAAGAAAAGCTCGCCGAAGAAGTTTGCCGATGTGAGAATCATGGCTTTAAGTACGGCTAGATTAGGGCATGTCAAGCCACGGAAGCTCTCCGGGCGTCGAGAATTGATTCGGCACTGCCACTCTACCAACGTAATCATTTTCTGTTTTCTGGTTTTGAAGTCGAAAAGAGTGAGGATGAGGACGACGCCATATAAAAATACTATGTAATTGTGTAATTGTTGCCTGATTGAATAAAACGTCATATTTTAAATGTTTCATTGTAATCTATATTCGGCACACACGTGTTTGCATACGTTTTCATTCTATACACATTGTCTGGCTCAAGTAGTCATTTAATTCTAAATGGTTACGTGCCGGCTTGTCATGATCGCTCCGCCGATTAGGATCCGAATTTGAAGACTTATATCGGTTGGCGTGATGCGTCGATGGGGTTTCGAATTCGGAGGCTTAATTGGCCCAAACGTGCCATGCTCCAGGGGCTTCGAATCTAGAAACTGTCATCCCATCTTTAATTGCCATAATTAGTCCATTTTAACTCAAAAAAGCCAAAAATTAGTACATGGATTGGCTATGGCCAACATCTATCGGCATCCGTCTTTTGGAGTTCAGTATTAATGACGTTGCGTCGGGGTCACCGCAAGGATTAAAAATTGCTTGCCACGGACTTTTTGCCCTAGTAATTTCACTTACTGTGTTCAGACTTGCTTTAAAACAACTTTGTTTCATGGGGTAGACAAATGTGAATGTCAAATGGAATTTTCTTCAACAGCAGAAGCAGGGCTCGAACCTTGACTGAGCTTGACATTGCAATGAATCGCAACAAGGAACCCACCCGTGCGAGGGGTGGGGCGTTCAAAGAATGAGAAAAACGTCGACCTCCAAGTCGTCGAAGCAGATCACCCCGAAGGAAGGAAGCGGCCGACGTAGCGCTACAACCGTTGAATTTTACTGTTCTCGTGGGAAATTCCTTTCTTGTCCTGGATCTTGGCCTTGACATTGTCTATGGTGTCAAGGCTCTCGACCTTGAGGATGATTGTCACGCCGGTGTGAACATTGTGGGTTCAAATGCGGTCAGATCAAAGAATTTCGAGCTACAAACGCCCTCTAGACAGCGGGCGCTGATCCGGCACTGCCGCTGTACCTTCATGACCGCTTCCCTTCTTTCGCCTTTGAAATTTGAGAAGGGTGAGGATGAAGGTGACGTCGTATGAAAGTAGACTTTGTAATGTTCGAACGCGAATTGCGTTTTTGTAATTATTGTTTAATCGAATAAAATGTTTTATTTTAAAAGTTTGTATTTCATTGTGAATTTTTGTTAAGCATCTTATTTCGAGTGTTGGCAGGTTTTGTTTCGTTTATGCCGTTGTGCCGGCTCGAGTTATATGTCTCTGCTCTGTTGTGCACTGACGGCGCTCCGAATTCATAATGTTATTCGGCTTTTGGAAGCTTTATTAACCCAATGACGTTATGCGTCGAGGGCGCTCTGAAGCCGGAGACTTTATTGGCCTAATGGCGTCATGTGCCGAGAGGCCTCCGAATCCGGAGGCTTTTATTAGCCCAACAGCAATATGCACCGAGGGGGCTCTGAATCCGGACCAATCGTGATATCCACGAAGGGCGCTTCCAATCCGGAGGCTTTATCGGCCCAAAGACGTCATTCACTGATGGGGCTCCGAATCCGGAGGCTTTACTTGGCTAATCGTGATATCCACGAAGGGCGCTCCGAATCCGGAGGCTTTATTGGCCCAAAGACGCCATTCGCCGATGGGGCACCGAATCTGGAGGCTTTACTTGGCCAATTGTGATATCCACGAAGGGCGCTCCGAATCTGGAGGCTTTATCGTCCCAAAGACGTCATTCGCCGATGGGGCTCCGAATCCGGAGGCTTTATCGGCCCAACGGCGTAATGTGTCGAGGGGGCTTTTTGGTTGGAATGCCCATTTTAATTACATTTTGCAGAGGATGGGATTATATCTACCCAAGAAGAATCCTTGCATTTACAAAGGAGGAAGATGTACATGGAGAATCATTTTAGAACTGAGATCAGTTCCCACAAGTTGGGTTTAATGACAATTCTCGAGTTCCAAGGCCGTAACGTATTTCTAAGCCGATATGGAATCCTTTCGATGATAAACATGTTAGTCGAGGATGTTTCGATTCGGTCGTTCGGGAGGAGGACAGAATGCTGGTGTGGCGTGCTGGGAACCACAGATTTGCTCAATACCGTGTTGGGTAGGAAAGCGCAGCAACTAATGGTAGGTGCTAGGCACGGCTTGGATAGCATGCAATCAAGTTCGCCCCATGATGATATTATACGGCAATGGGAGCTTGATGACCAAGAATTCTACATCCATCGTTCGGGTGTCGGCTCGAACAGGTAGTGTGATCTTCTCCAACAGATACTCTAGATTTGCATTGAAGCCAAACAATGGATGGGGAGCCGGAGACAGGTCTGATTGATTGAAACCGAGTTTGACGAAGGTTTCATAATACATAACCTCCGAAGTGCTTCCTTGGTCTATGAAGATGCGTTCAACGACGAATTGATTTACGTGTAGCTCAATGACTAGTGGATCACTATGGGGAAGTGTTACGCCGATAAGATCGGAATCGTTGAAGATAATACTCGGAGCTTCGAGGGGCTGCTTCGATGATGTGCGTTGCTTCTGGGGGGCTTGAATTGCGTGTACGGCAAGTGGCATTGGAAGGTCGTATATCATATGAATGATGCCGAGCGGAGGCGAATCCTGCCGAAGGGCAACAGTTTTGATTGCGTTCTTTCGTACGTGTTGCTGAAGCTGACCATCTTGCACCAATTCCTTAAGGTGGTCTTTCAGAGCATAGCAGTTGTCCGTATCATGACCATGATCTTTGTGATATTCACACCGTTTGTCCCGTCTTCTCGTATCGGGAGGTCCCACCATTTTGGATGGCCATTTAAAACATGGAAGATGTTGGATTTGGGACATAACCGAGCTGATTGAACCTGACTGCTCCGTATATTTCTTGTCAGCGCGCTTTGTGCACCTATTATCAACTTGCAGTTGCTCATTTGTTCAGTGTGGGCACTGATCGCTTGGTCGGCGAGAATCTCATTTCTTATCTCGTTTGGTCCGCTGCCGTGGTTCATAGCTCTGAGGAGGTATGGAACTTATCGGCTGGGCAATCTCAGGGGGGCCGTTTTGGTGGTACTATGTTCGGCTTTAACCCGCAAAGTGTCATCTTTCACTTTGCAGTATTCTTCTACTTTCCTCATCAACCCCCAGACTGTTTTGGGGGGTCTTCTGGTCAAGGAACTGCGGAGGGCACTATCTGGGTGTAGTCCCATTTTGAAGGCGGTGATGGCCATGGAGTCATTGCAAGCATCATCTACAAGATTAAAGCATTCCTAATATTGTGCCGAATATGCTCTTAGCGTCTCTCCTGGCAGGATTTGCATTGCCCAGAGGGAGTCAGCTTGTTTCCGCTGGACTTCATTTTTGATGAATCTGGCCCTGAAAGACTTTTGTAATTGGTGGAAGGTTTTGATCGAAGCCGGCTCCAATTTGTAGTACCACCTGATAGCCAGTGGTCCCAAACTACTGGGGAATATTCGGCACATGAGGGCTTCGTCATCTGCATGCAATGTCATGGCTTGCTTGTAGTGGCAGATATGATCAGTGGGGTCTGACTTGCCATCATAGAGAGTAAATGACGGAGCTTTAAACTTTTTGGGCAAGATCGCCCTTGCAATCCGTCGCACAAAAGGATCATGCTGGTCCTCGTCATCTGAGCCGTTTCTTCTGTGCTTATGCCTTATGCGTGGGCTCTCTTTAGAAGAGCTGGAAGTTGTAGGTCGTCCTTTCTTTTTAGGCTCCAGAGATAGTGAGTCGGAGTCACTATCAGTGTCATGTTGCCGGGCTCGAGGTCGTCGACCGCCTGCTTTCAGAGGTCGCTCCGGGTCTTGGCGCACGGCTTGTTTGGACTTTGCCACCTCCAGTGCCAAATCCTGACGGAGACGCTCATTCTCAGCAATCATGTTCTCCAACCGCTGCTCGTTTTGCTTTGCCTGCTCCATGATTGCCTGCATGGCTTCATGTTCTAGAGTCAAAGGTGAACCGAAGTTCAAAGCGTGTCTTACTGGGTTAGGCTCCGGTTCGTGCGTGTTTGTTAGAGTGAAGTCGTCTATCTGTGTGGTGTCACCAGTGCCTATTGGAGGGTCCTTCGTCACGTCCGCCATGGATGTACTTGAGTATTCCCATAGACGGCGCCAGTTGTGGGGATGTGGTTTTTGCAAATACTCTTCTGATCCTGGGGGACGCTCGTGATCGACCGATAGTCACCTGAAAGGAAGTAAACACTCCGGTCGGGGGTGCCAGAATTAGCACTCCGACGGACAAGTCAGTCTCTCGTTCTAGATTACTTGTGTTCTAAGTTAAACACCACAAATATCACATACCTCTTTTTGGCTGATGTCTCTTCTATTTATATCTTTTCTTCTTTGGGCCTCGGGATTAGTTCCAAATCCATCCCACTATTCGGCATATTTTGTAAATAACCGATCTTTACTCGGCCTCTTGCTTAATCGGTTATGTAGCCGAATAAGGTCGATATGTCCAAGTTTCCGTGGCAATGGCCGAATACTTTGAATCTCGATTCTTCAATGTTCGACTACCTAGAATCTCTACGACTCCCAATATTCGGCCCCCACAGAGAGTTTTTCTAGTAGAACCCGGACGAGTTTTTAGGTGACCCCAAGAAGCCACTGAAGGCGGATGAGTGGCTGGAGCAGATAGTGAAGACGTTTGAGATGCTTGGCATTGAGGACGACGGACTGAGAGTGACCTTGGCATCCTTCCAGTTGAAGGGAGATGCGGATCAGTGATAGAAGTATGTGCGTGGGCGCATTGGAGGGACTTGGGAGGCTTTTGTCAACGCCTTCCAAGATAAGTTTTTGACTCCTACTGTTAGGGAGAAGTTGAGGGAGCAGTTCTCACGGCTCAAGCAGTTGAACACACTTGTGGCCGAGTTTGAGGCCGCATTTACTATCCTCTCTAGATTTGCACCAAAGTTAGTGGCGACAAAGGAGCGCCGTTGTGTGGAATTCAAGAAAAGGTTAAGGACCGCGCTTCTTTTCAAGGTGGCCGGTTCGATGATTAGAGATTACAGACGACTTAAAGAGTTAGAGGCTCATCTTGAGACCGTGACGCAAATGGAGGAGGAGCAGATGAGGGGCTCCAGGAGGAATCAGGAGGTTCAGGAGGACAGTAAGAGGTAGAGGGGTTCTAACCCCTAGTAGTCCCTGGGAGTTCAGCTGAGGTCTACTTTTCCGATACTGAGTTCGGGTTTTGAGAGATGTGGTCAAGGAGATTTCACCTGTTTTAAGTGTGGCCAATTAAGTCACAAGTCTCTAGCTTGCCTGCAAAGGAGAGGGGGCAACGGTTTGTATCATCTTCGGCTCGTTCTCAAAGCTAGAGTCAGGGGAGAGAATAGCCGAGCACTTGTTATCAATATGGGAAGGCAGGGCACATGAAGAGGTTTTGCCCTCAGTTAGGTGGCACACCTAGTGCGTCTGGTTCGAGGCAAACATAGAGTTATCAGCCTGCACAGTAAGCATAGGCCTCAGGGCTAATTGGAGAGCCTCTTCGACTCAGTTAGTGCATTAGGTTTATACTCTAAGGGGTGAGTAGGTAGACCAGACACCTACTAGGCATGTGTATACTATTACTGTGCCAGACTTAGTGCAAGCACCTTTGGTAGTTAAAGGTCTTTCTTGTTATGCAATTCCATTGCTAATGTATTAATTCATACCAATGCATCTCATTCGTTTATCTCGTCTGCATTTGCATTAGCTTTAGGGTTAGAATTGGCTCGGTTAGCATCTTCTCTCAGCATAGAGTCATCTATTTGTGGTTTTGGAGCAGGGGGTGTCGGGTTTGTGAGATAGAGGTTGCTGGTCACTGACTTCCTTTTGCATTTGTATTGATTGACATGTCTAGTTTTGATGCTATTTTGGGTATGGACTGGTTGTCATCGTATCAGGCTGTTATAGATTGTTACCGTCAAAGGGTTATTGTATTTACCTTGAGCGGTTATTGCGTTTTTTTTTGTTTGTTGGGGGACCGGATTAATAAAGCCTTATCACCAGTGTATGATCCATGTGGGCGGAGTGAACTTAGTTGCCTTCTTACCAACTTCTTGGGTAATGAGTGTGATGAAGTCTGAGTCGAGTTACCAACGGTAGTTTGTGAATACTCGGACATTTTTCCTGAGGATCTCACTAGTTTGCCACCTTACCGTGAGATTGTGTTCTCAATTGATTTAGTGCCTCATACGACACCGATTTCTATGGCACCATATGGATTTGCACCTACCGAGTTGAGTGAGTTGAAGATTCAACTCTAAGTGCTGGTAGATAAGGGTTTTATCCATCCTAGTACTTTGCCTTGGGGAGTACCGACTCTCTTTACCAAAGAAGAAACATGGTGCATTGCAACTTTGTATCGATTATTAGAAGTTGAATTGGGTAACTGTGAAGAATAAGTATCCAATGCCTCGTATAGATGATCTGTTTGATCAATTGAAGGGGTCTTGTTACTTCTCTAAGATAGACCTGAGATTAAGTTATCACTAGTTGAGAGTAAGAGAGGAGGATACCTAGAAAACGGCATTCCATACGCGGTATGGCTATTACGAGTTCCTAGTGATACCTTTTGGACTAACCAATGAGCCAGCCATGTTTATGGATTTGATGAACCGGATTTTTCATGAGTTCCTAGACCGTTTTGTGGTCATCTTTGTTAATGACATTTTGATTTATTCACCCTCTGAAGAGGAGCACGAAGAACACTTGCGAGTAGTACTTGAGTTACTTAGAGCCTACAAACTTTATGCCACGTTTGGGAAATGCGAATTCTGGTTGAGAGAATTAAAGTTCTTAGGCCATGTGGTATTCGGGAAGGGGTGACTATAGATTCATCCAAGATAGAGGTAGTACAAGATTGGGAATAACCTAAGAATGCTTTTGAGATCCGTAGTTTCTTGGGGTTAGCCAGGTATTACTATTGGTTTGTGAAGGATTTCTCCAGATTAGTTTCACCGTTAACTAGACCGACGAGGAAAGGCATTAAGTTCATGTGTAACGAGACCTGCGAGAAGTCTTTTTACAAGCTTAAGGTCAGGCTTACCTGTACTCCAGTGTTAATTATTCCAATAAGGGTTTTAGGCTATTTGGTGTATTGTGATACTTCAAGGGAAGGTATGGGTTGTATATTGATGCAAGAAAGGAAGGTAATAGCTTATGGCTTGCGGCAGTTGAAAACACATGAGAGGAACTACCCTACTCATGACCTAGAGTTAGCAGTGGTCATCTTTACTTTAAAGATTTGGAGGCATCATCTGTATTGTGAGAAGTTTGAAGTGTTTTTTGATCGCAAGAGTCTGAAATATCTGTTTACACAGAAAGACTTGAATTTGAGACAGAGGAGGTGGATGGAGTTTATAAAAGATTATGACTTTGAGTTACATTATCATCCGAGGAAGGCCAATGTTGTGGCTGATGCTCTAAGTAGAAAATCCATTGGGAGTGTGGCTAGTATTGCCATTCGAGAATGGGAAAAGTTGGGTGCTATTGGTGAGTTTGACTTGCATCTTGGCAAGTTCGTGGAGCCCGTAGACTTGTTTTCGGTAGTGGCACAACCTACGCTTGTGAACCGAGTGATAGAAGCATAGAAGAGTGATCTTGAGGTAGAAACCTGTAGACACCCCATTTTTGACCCCCTTAAGACTTGGATGATGAAAGTTACATTGTACAATCGTTCAAATTCTTCCGCAAAAAGGCTTCAGTTTTTGAGCTTATGATCCCAACCTCACACCATATTTTGATCAAAATTATTTTAGACCTTAAAACCCTATTTTTCAAAATATTTTTCCAAATGTTTCTATGTTGTTCCGATGCTCGCATTTTGTTTAAAATATTGCATTTTTCGGTAAACCGAGTAAGGGCAAAGTTAAAATAAATGGAAGGGATGTGAACTCTTTAAAAAATATTTTAAAACATCTTATTTATAGGTTTGGAGTTGAAGGAAATAGAAGGGGTTTGAAGAAAACTAGTAGGGAGAAATGTTGAGCATCAAACCATTAAGAAAGAAATGAGCAGCCTTCACTAAATTAGGCATATCTCTTTTTCCACTTAGAATTGAGATATGATGCCACCATCTTTGGAAAGTAGATAGTTGGAGCTTCAATTTAGACTCACGAATCACCTAAAATGGAGCCCAGATGATGGAGATATGGCCGTTCGAAGTTAGGCATCAATCTGTTAATAAGGAAATGGCAGCCTTAACTAAATTAGGCATATCTCTTTGTATACTTAGAATTTAGAAATGTGGCCACCATTGGAAAGTAGACTTTTGAGGCTTCAATTAGACTTAGGAATCATCTGATACTGAGTCTGGATGAAGGAGATACGCTGGTTCAAAATCGGGCTTGAGAGCACTTTTTTATGGCCGGTCGGCCACTACTTGGTAGATCGACCAGGTGTCCTAACAAGTAGATATTTTACTGCTAGCTATCCCCCCCCCCCTCCTCGATGTGCATGCCTTACACCAGCTATCTATGTACAGATATTTCTGACTGGAGAAGGCTTTTTTCTATAAATACAAGCCCACCTCTCTTGATTTTAGGTTAAAAAAATTTGTGAAGACTCCAAAACTTGCTAAGATCCCTTCCTCTCTATCTTGCAATATACATACACTCTCTATGCACTTCTTAAACCAAAAAATTGAGTTTTCTTACTGAGGTTCTTGAGCTAAAATTTCAGCTCTTGAGGGTGCTCACTTGCCGATTCGTGAATCAAAGAGTAACCTCTCTTCAAGAGCTATAACTCTTGCCATCTCTACACTACTTCTTTCCTCCATTTTCTTGCTAATGTTATACTATTTTTTGACTATGTTTGTGGGCTGAAACTTGTGACCTAAAGCTACCAAAAGTGGAGGGGTTAACCACCCTTCTTTGAAACTTATTCCATAAGTTTTTGTCCTTGTGTTTCCCACTTGTTTCTCTACTTTTGGCTACTTTTTTTCAGAGTTTTAAGAGGTTGAAATATGTGGTTGGAGGTCCAAAAAATGGAGAGGTTAGCCACCCCTCTTTAGGCTTACTTATTAGCTTTAATTCTCTTTCATTTTGGCTTACTTTTTTTTAGCTTGTTTCAAAGTGATTCCAGCACCGTTTTGTTGTTTTTAGGATTGTTTTTATGTGTTTACTTCATTTATGCTTTGAATATTATACTTGCCTTGTTGTAAGTCCTCATAGGTTTGGTGGTTTAGGCCTTATACACCAACCTACTTGAGCTGATAGCTTTTATTTCATAGTTTTCATAAATGTACTCACACTTGTAATAACCATCTCTGCAACCTCCCTCATTTCTTGGTTTTCATTCTTTGTGTTAAGAGTTGTTTCAAACAATTGAGGTTGTTTAAGGCATGCGAAAGAGACCTTTCACGCTTAATAGTTTAATCTCTTCGGAGGTTTATTACCAGGGCATTACATCTCTCTCATGCCAAGAACAACCACTTGTTTGACATTTCTCTTCATCAGTGGACATAATTATCACTTTTGGAACAAAATGATTAAAGAATGGAAAGATAATTAAAAGGGCAAATAAAATTGGTAAAAAAAAGGTAAAGCAAGAGAATAAAATCAAGTCAGGTTCAATCGAACGTTAATTGAACCCATTGAGTCTTGAGTCATTTTATACACTTTAGTGATGATAATGGTTCAAGAATCAATGTCTACCGCTTCCCTTGAGGTAACTCTATGATAGGGAGAAGGTTTTGTTGGTCTTTTATTTTCATTTATTTAAGCTTTGTCCCATCAATTCATGGATCATCATGCAACAACGTTGCAACCATTGATGATTTGTGGACTGATTCTACTCATCCCCTGATCAATTTCATGATAGGAAGAGGTAGAGGGGATAAACATTTCCTAGAAATACTCTGTTTTTGCTCTATTTCCATGTTGTTACAGCAGGGCAGTACCAGAAAATAGTGGCTGGCCGGCCACCTTTCTTGTCCGGCCGACCACTTTTCTTGGCTGGCCGGCCGTCTTTTGTTGAGCAGGCAGTACCATCTTTATGGCAGAACAGAGCATAGGCTGAGACTAAAACAAATTATTTTTCTAACTACAAAACAGAATAGTTCTGGCAACAAATAGTGGTGTTTTTGGATGGATATTACCGTTCATGCATATGCACTTCGTTACTTCCCGTTGCTCATGAAATTAGTGCTTTAATAGTAGCGTGTTGTAATTAATTACTTAGATTCATTTGAACTTGTAATAATTAGTTAATCTAACTTATTCATTCATTTGGATTTGTAATAAGTTGTTAATTCGGATACTTGGACATTCAAACCCTCCTGTGCAAGGGCAAACTTGTAATATTGTGTATGTCTTCCAACCCCATTCTTTCTCCATTTTATTTACTCACTTATGATGGATTGCATGTAGCATCATGTTTTCCTTAGCATTTTCCATGACTCACGCCTATTTCTTTTGCATACATAAGGGTTCGGCTCATCATATTAGTCAATGTCAAATTCCTTACTTGAATACATGCTTTATCGTATGCCTTGAATTGACTCACATGCCATGCTAGTAACCGAGCCTATTAATTGCATGTTGTATGTGTTGCATTAGTCATGTTGCATTGTTTAGGATCATGTATTCTTTCTAACTATTTTCTTTCTTTGGGCACACCTCAGATGTTTCTGGGTAAGCATTTTTTGCTTTAGCATATTGCATGAATGTTAGTGTTGCCATATCAAGCATGTTTACCATGAGGCTAAATGCTTAATTAATATACCTGTTTGAATGCCTATGGATGAAGGCTTTTTCGCTTAAGTTGGGATAATATGATTAATGTACATATGAGATCACTTTTTCAAGTAGTACATATTCAAACACTTTTCAAATTCAAAATGTTCCAAAGTGAGTGAATTAGTCTATACTTGTGTGCCTCACATAGTAAGTTAGCATTAATGATCAGAATAAGAGCATATAATGTACATAAAAATCACGTCATGATTAGTAGAGGCCGATCTTTGATTGGGTGAGTGGGGTGCTCAATTCATGACATTCCCTTCTCATACATAAGTTCCCGAGCCAAGACACTTTGGTGATGACGGACACGTGGCCTTTGGCACAAGTCATGGGTTTCTAAATTAGCCAAAAATATTTAGGTGGCGAGTCTAAAATCTAGCAATGCAGTCCATTTTTGACATTTTTTATTAAAAAAATCAATTTTCCAAAAGATTTACCGGATTTGGACTTTTTTCTGTTTATCCATTTCACATTGCAATTGTGAAACCAAATTCAAAATCACGGTAGTCCGAACTGTAGGGCTATCGTATCCGCGAAGACTAAACCCCTCCGAGAAGACAGTTTCTGGCAATTCTGCTGGGGATTTAGAGAACTTGACTTGAACTTCGTGATGTGACATTTTATCTACACTTATATGTTCTTTGTATTGCATTTGCATTAGTGCTCTTAAGTCACTGTGCTTTCCATCTGTTGTTCCTGCATGGCTTGCCTAAAAAGTTTGCCGAAAGGCTAGTCAGTCGTGGGCTCTGCCATGTTGAAACACAACCCTTGGATCTGGATTATTGTCATACCGCTTGATCCTCCTTTCACTTCTTGGTGTTAGGTGTGAAAGGTGTATTAGGTAATCTTGCCAATGTACCTTTTTGACCAATTGGCCTAGTGCATGTAGTGAGCTCTAACAACCATTCAAACTAGGGCAGGAGGCTCACCTCTATTCAGGATGTTGTGATACCACTTATTTGAAATAGTGGAACTCTAGACCATGCCAAAACTAAGACATGGAAACCCTAACCTCTCATAGGGGTGTTTTGAATGCCTTTTTGTGCAAAATGTGAAATCTTTAGAAATGTATGATGCAATCCTTGGAGGGTCTTAATCTTGAGGCTATTCCTTTCAAAACTTGAGGGTCATATCAGAATCAGAATTTGGGTCGTAATCTAGGGGTTTGTATTTGATATGGGTGAATTTTCAGCAAGACCAGTACCAGAACTAGGGCCCAAAAATTGTATCTTGCTTTGCTTTGACTGGCATGCCTAGTATCCCTATCTAATGAGGCATTTGTTTTTAATGCTAGGTTCGTCTGAGCCAGAGAAAGAGTAGTACCCAACTCAACAAAGGCCAAGCCCAATTTGATCTGGAAAGCATTAACCCATCATAGTCCATCCAATCCTAGAAGAAAAAAAAAAAAAAAAACAAAAACAAAAACCCACTCAGCAAAGGTCCAGTCCATCTAATTCCCAAAGGCCAGCTCAGAAAAGATCCATCCAATGCCAAAAGACCTATTCTAAAAAAGCCCAATCCAGTTGAACCTGTCTAGGCTAATCCAATTCAGATACATCAAGCATAACTAGGTCTAAATCTTTATTAGTCAACTCTTAGGTTACACCCATCCAATTCAGCAAACCCATGATGACACAGAGTCCAGAAGAAGTTGTGGCCATGATAATGGCCCTAAACCAGGGAATTGCCATGTAGGATGAGCTTATTGCTGAAATGCAACACCCATCTAGTGCATCTACCACACATCCAGTCCCGGACCCCCAGCCGAACATTGACCCACCTTCACCAACTAAAGATTTGTAAGTTCCAAATCGTCAAGAAAGGTTGGCTCAAGCTCAAGTTTTCAGATCCCTGGTGCAGCCTAATGAGGGCTTTTTTCCCTTTGATATTAATGATATTGACCCGACCTTATTGAAAATTGCTAACATTGAGAAGCAATTAAAAAAGGCACAGGAAATTAGCTCCATTCCTGACATTGAGGATAGGTACACTGAGGTTGCCATAAGGTTCCCAAACAGATTCAAAATGCCACATATTGACCATTTCGATGAGTCTGGAGATGCTATGGTACATATCCGACTTTTCTTGGATGTGCAGAAACCGATGGGTCTAACTAAGCCTTAGAAACTATCTCTATATGGAAGAACCTTGTTGGGTATATCAGCCACTTGGCACACCAAATTAGAGGATAAAGTAAAGCAGAACTGGGAGGGTTTGGGTAAGGCATTTGTCAATCAGTATTCTTACAATACCCAAATTGAAATGACCACCCAAGAGCTTCAAGCAACCCACCAGAATCCTAAAGAACCTTTTGTGGAATTTGTTACAAGGTGGAGAGCAAAGGCAACACAAATAACAGATCGACCTTCTGAGAGGGACCAAGTGCAGATAGTGGTGCAAAACCTTAAGCTTGATATGTTACAAAAGTTAATAGTCGCTCCACTATTCACTTTCAAAAATTTGCATGAATTAGGGGTACAAATTGAGAGTGCATTTAATAGGGGGATTATTCCTACCAACTACGAGGGTTTTCCAGGAGTACCAATGCTAGCAATAGCACTAATTCTAAACCACTGAAATCAATACAGTCGCCACTGATCCTAAAACTGCCCCTCCTTTTGCCAATACCAACCTATAAACAACCGGCGTAACCCGAGCTCAAGGCAAAACTTTCAGCCCTCTCCACATAAGCCTAACTAGCACACTAAAAGTCCTGATGAAAAGAGGGCATCTCAAACCCCTTTATCCCCAATCTCTTCCTGACCCACTCTCTACTAAACGTAACCCCACCAAATGCTGTGCGTACCATCAGCAGTGCGCTCATGGCACCAATCGTTGCCATCGCCTTCGTCATGAGGTTCAGAATCTCATCGATAACCAAACAATAACTCGACCTCAAGAACCCAATGTTATCACCAACCCACTTCCCTTACATAACTGCATACCTCCTCACCTTAATCTTATCTATACACTCCCACATACCTTCAACCCCAATATATATATCTGTGGACGCCCCATTTTTGACCGCCTGGAACGCTTGAGCGCTTTTCCCGGTACACTCAATGATGAAAATGATGTTATGCGCGGTTCAAGGTCTTAACCAATGGGATATGTTTAAGCTCCAAAATAGTACCAAACCTCTCATATTCCCACTGATTATACCCAATAAATCCTTTTTTACACATTATGCCACCCTATGCTAAGTCTGAAGTAGAAAAATAGGGGAACACATTGAGGCCCAGCCGTGCCTCATTGAGGGCCAACCGTGGCTATTGAAGGCCGGTCGTGCCTTAGTAGCGAGAAAGACTGTTCTGGGTGGAAGCCTGCCAGCTGTTCATTTTTGAAGATATTTACGACCCCTCTTGCTCAAATTCTATAAAAATGACCATATATTTATGTTTGAGGGTTCAAGAATTTCCAAAAAGCCTCTACACCTTCTTGAGAGCTCCTTCTTCTCCCTCTTCTTGTGAAAGCAACCCTTTGAGCAAGTTATCACCTTGAACCTATATCCATACACCATATACACCTTCACACCTTAGCCCAGGAACCTTGGTTGAGCCTTGAACACCATAATTCAAGCTTGAGATTGTGTTGGGACTTAGTTTGATTCATAAACAAAAGTTCACTTCTTTGAGAGGTATAAGCTTGCCATCCTTTCTTTTACTTCTTGTGCTATCATTTACTATCTAGTTCTTGTAGTTTTGTGTTGTTTTGATTCTCTTCAAGTGTTTAAGTTTGGGTTTGGAGAGCTACCAAAAGGGCAGAGAGAGTTTACACTCTTTCTTACACCTTTACCTATAGCTTAAACCCTTACTTTTACACTATTTTTCTTTGCTCCCAAAATTGATTTTCAGAGCTAAAAATAGGCTGAAAATCATGCTTTGAAATTTCAAAAGTGGAGGAATTAGGCACCCCTCCTTGTTCTTGCTCACTAGCCTTGTTTTCTCTATTCGTTGATTAGATTTTTAGGCTCTTTTCATGCACTGTGAGCCACTATTTTTTACCCATTAAGGGTTGTTTTAGGGCTATTCTAGGTTGTTTAAATAGTTCATGCTTTAATTAACTTGATTGTTGTCTCATAAGTTTGCATGCATAGCTTGTTGAATATTGTTCTTAGCTTTTCTTTAACTAACTTCCATGTTTAAGAACTTCATTTTAATAAATGAACTTGCTATTCATTCCTTTCATTTGAGAGTTATTTCAATTGATTGACGATTATTCAAATTATGAACAAGAGATTTATGCTTAATGGCTTAATCTCTATAGAGGTTCATTGTCAATGTCATAGTCTCTTGTTCATGTTGAGAATCACCTCCTGTTTGACATATTTCTCACTTAGTGGACTTAATCTTTAATGGACGCAACAATCACCTTGAACTTAATGGATTAAAGGATGGCAAAGACTAATGAATTTGGCTTAAAATGAACCAACCCACATAAAGAAAATGAGTTATATTGCTTGGGGTTCGGCTGGACATTATGCCGAGTCTATTGTGTCGAGGGTTGTCTTACATCAATTCATGATGTTTTGATGAACCTTGAAGTGTCTATACCTCCCTCTTTGAGTTCACTCCATGATAGGAGGGAGGGGTGGTTGTTGTTCATTACATTTATTGATCTTTGTCCAAATTGTACCCGAAATCATCAAGCAATCAACTTGCTCATTGATGGTTTTGGAAACGATTCCAACCTTCTCTTGAGGCTTTCCCATGACAGAGAACTGTGAGAGAGACAAACAGAGTTCAGAAGAACTCTGTCTAAATTGTTTTCACTTTAGAGCACAAAATAGGATTTTGCATGAAATTGAGGCACGACCAACCCTTTTGGGGCCCGACCGGGCTTCATTGAGGCACGACTGGCCATCAATGTTTGGTCAAGATATGTTTCTGAAACAGAGGGCAATGGCCGAAGGTGAAACAAAATAAGCCTAGGCAGACAGAGCTGTTCTTGGACACTGTGCATGCAACCCTTGTTCATCCTTACTTACCTCAATGTTGTAGATTAATGCTTAGAGTATCGTTATAATTAAATTATTATTATATTGTTGTTGTAATTAGTCTTGTTAATTATTAGTGTTGTAATTATTACTATTGTTTATTTGTAATTGTTATAGCTAGTTAGCTTAAATAGCTAGTATGTTTCTCAATCTTATGATTATCCTTGTTGTAATAGAGTAGTTAGCTAGTTAATTCTTCGCTTATTCATTTGGTCTTGTAATAATTAGTTTAATTCGGACTTTCGGACTTTGATTCACATCCTCTTGCATGAGGGCAAATGTGTAATAAGTTGTATGTCTTCCAACCCCATGTCTTTCTCCATTCACTTACTTTCTTACATTGGTTAGAATAGGACATCATTTTTCAAATTAGCATTCTTATGCTTTGCATACATTACCTTACATGCATCCAAGGTTCGGCTTATCATACTAACCCAATATCCATGTTCAAATTCATTACTTGAATATGTGCTTTATCACATATCTTGAATGGAATCATATGCCATGCTTATAGCTGAGCCTATAAAATACAAAATGTATGCGTTCTATTAGTCATATTGGATTAATTAGGAACATGCATAATTTCTAATTAATTTACTTTGTTTTGGCTCGGAGTACTAGGTGAGTAATTTTGAGTTTTAGCATCTTACATCGAATGTTTGTGTTACCATGTCAAAGCACACTTCCATGAGGCTATTTGCTTAAATGATATAACTGTTTGAATGGTTGTGTATGAAGGCTAGTTGCTTGAATTGGGATAATTTGATTAATGTACATTTTTATGCCCTCTTTTTCTAGTGGCAAATTCACAAAACAATGTTTCAAATAAAACATAAAATTAAATGTTCCAATTATTGCAAATTAGTCTACATTTGCGTGTGTGTCACATAGTAAAAAATAGCTCATAATCGAAACAAGCACATATAATGTAAATAAAAATCACATCATGATTAGTAAAGGGCGATTTTTGATCGGGCAAGTGGAGTGCTCAATTCATGACCTTCCCCTCTCGTACCTAAGTTCCCGAGCGAAGACATTTTGGTGATGACAGAATAATCGCCTTTGGCATGAGTCTTGGGTTTTCTAAATTTCCCAAAATATTTAGGTGGCGACTCTAAAATCTGGCAAAGCAGTCCATTTTTGGCATTTGATTCAAACATCAATTTTCCAAAAGAATTGTCGGATTTGGACTCTTTTTGTGTTTTCATTGTTTCTTATTGCACTTGTGAAATTAGATTCAGAACCACGGGAGTCCGAACTGTAGGGCTAGTCATCTTCCGAAAGGAGCACGAAAAGTCGAGCTACAATATCACCCTAACCCATTTACCCAAGCCTGAGGTGTTCATTCTAAAAAGCACGGACTTATGCAAGATGGATGCACTTGAAACCCAATCATCTCAAACCCCAAAACTTAACAAAAGCCCAATTCCATTCCAACCTACTCCAAAGAGTCCAACCCAACCTATTCACCAAGACCAAGTTGGGTCAAATACACTGTGGGCACCAATAGCCAAACTTGCTACTCTTGAGTTGTTGAGCATGATTGACGATCTTCAAAGAACTATGACAGATTTAGCCTTTGGGGTCTTGGCTCCATCATCGACCACATCATATACCAAAAGGTTCATGTCAAAAAGCTCTTCAATCTTGGGTTGAGCTATAGTTGGAAACTGCCAACCAGAAGAGATCTCAAGTCCGGGTGATGACATATCAACAACAAATGGGCCTTGCTTCGATATAGCCACCCAATCCCTTGATCAAGCTGAAGCAAGTGGCAAGAACAAAGCCAAGACAAGTATTGATCCCTATGCACATCTTCGGTGGGATATTGAGACTTTTAAGGTCAAAGGGTTAAACAAGTAACAAGTGCTCGTAGTTGTTGTAAAGACTGTGGATGACACTTTTATCGCTCAGGTTGAGAGCTTTTTGCATCAAGGGGCAAACAATGAAAAAGATTGCTTTACCAGACCCACCTTGATTCCAGTCCCAAGGCCATGAAAACCCACCCAACACCCGCTAACCCATTTGCTAATATTTCTAACACTGATGCTTCTTATTTTCAAAAACGAACTTTCGCCCATGTCCATATGAGCCCAACCTCTGCATTGAAGGTACTGAGGGAGAAAGGGTATCTCAAACCGCTCAATCCTCGACCTCTCCCTAATCCTCTCCCATCTAAACATGACCCTTCCCAATATTGCACATTCCATCAGTAGTACGGTTACCATACTGACCGTTGTTTTCGTCTTCACCATGAAATTCAAGACTTGATTGACAATATGGTCATCACCCTCACCAAATCCCAAAAGTTGTCAATAAACCCCTTCCTAACTAGAATAGATTGGCATCCCATAACATAAATCCCATCCATGGCTTGCCAACAACTAACCTTGACCCTAGCCAGCACGGTAAAAAAGATGTGTGGGGACAACCGGGGTAATTATGAGGCTCAATCTGTGAGACCCAATTTGAAATTCTGAAATCAATCCTACTGGGTGTGGATGTTATTGCTGAATTGAAGGCAAGTTTGGACCCTCCTGTGGGCTACTTGAAGTTGTTTTTGAATTCTGCTAATGGACTTGGAGAGTGAAAACCCCCTTTTGTCTTAAGGATGCTGATTTTGTTTTGAGTTGTTTTCTATAAATAGTTGAGTTGTGAGTTTTATTTTCTTTGTCTTTTCTTGCTTTGTCGCATCAGTTGAGTCTTTTCCCTTGAGTCGCTCTCGTGTGCCTTCAGGTCTTCATTTTTCTAAATTAGAAAGTGGGAGTCAAGTTTTTGATCATTTTATTGTGCCTACAGTAATTCATGTGTGACCTTTTTGAAATTAGAAAAGCTTTGACATTGTTTTTTGAATGAGATTCTATTAATAAGCTTGAGTGTTGAGAAGGATCCCTCGAATGGTTTGAGTGAATTCTAACTTATCGGCATAAAGTCCTTCATGATTTTGAAATTTAAAGTTGTTTCTTTCGCAAAACTTGCGAAGATAGGTTTAGAATTGTGTGTGGTATTCTACATTGTCCTGGGGATTCTCTTCCCTGTTAGGCGATTATTTTAGCAAGCACAAGGCAGCTTTCAGACCTAACAATCATAGAATTGCTCCCCTAGTGTTTTCAATACTTCAAAAGAAATGGATAAAAGAAACCAAAAAGAAGAAAAGAAAAAAAAAAGAAAAAGAAAAAAGAAATCGGAAAGAAAAATAAAAGAAAAAAAAAGAAAAAGAAAAGAGAAAAGAAGTCAACCATCAAGCCAGTGGCATCCATTGGAATGAGGAATGGAACTTTTGTCTAAATTCGGGAAAGCCAGTGTGAGGAAGTACCACATTGCAAGAAGAACCAACTTTGAAAATGAGCAAGAGAAAAGAAGAAGACATGCATAAAAGAATGGAGAATCAAGCTCAAATCAAGGCGAAGCCAATTCAAGTGTTAGGGCAGGGATGACTATTGATCAAATTCATCGTAAATGTTATAACGATATCCTTGAGAGGCTTGCTAGGCCAAAAACCTGAAAGGGCGACCTAGGCAAAAGTTAGAGCATGAAAAATAAGAAATCAAACAAATATAGCTCGCAAGGTTGAAAACCCCGAAGGGGCAACTTTGGCAAAAGTTAGAGTGTAAAAGGAGAGTGTCAACATTCGAGTGAACCTCAACCATTAACTACGTTGACCTGATTCCCATTCTTGGGATACGTAGGCAACTTCATTTTGAAGTTCGGTCTCAACCATATCCATTTTATTTATCTCAACCCGATCATCCTGCCCAATTCATGTCGTCAGCTTCACATCAATCCGTGAGCTACACTAACTGTTGTGCATATCATATACTTGTGTTGGGTAAGAAAGAACTAGCTTGAATCAACAAGTGGATAAATTTTCAACACTTGAACTTATCAGTAGAATCTCTAACTTGAGCAACAAAAAGGAATCGACACTGGAGTTTTGCGAAATTAATTTCTAAAAGGAACATAAGTAATACTAGGGGCACTATGAATGATTAGTTACCTTAAGTATTTTTCTACTTTTGCGTCAGTTGTGAGTTCTGTTGTGTTGTGCCTGGTGTTTGTCTCAGTCTGTGCTCTTCATCGAGTCACCATAACGTGTCTGTCGCTCAAAAGCAATCTTCATCCAGTCACCATAGTGCGTCTGTCGCTCAAGTTCAATAGGGTGGCATGGTCACAATTTCATGCATGAATGTTCACTTTGAACTCAAAAACAAGTCCATGTGTGGAATTCATACACAAACTGAGAGTGCCCATACAAGGGGCATCACATTCATGATCATTCCAAAGTATATGTGAGGAATCCGTCACTGCTTTAGAGGGGACTAGAATAAGTTCTTAACATGCTAGGATAGAAGGGAAGCATGAGTTTGATTGGTTGGCAGCCGTTCCAGGATCTAATGATCCCTATCATACGTGCCTGCATAATGTTGAAAAAGGTGGCCAATGATTGGACACTAGAGGCTATTTTCAGTACATTTGACCGGGCCATCCATGGGACAAAGAGCATGAACCCAATCGGCGGCCAATGACTAGACACTAGGGGTAATTTTCAGTACATCTGATCAGGTCATCAATTGAACAAGGGGCATGAACCCAACCTTTCTCTCAATTAGCTTAGAGCCATTTGTCGAGCACTTTCCATTGAATTAGGGTAGTTTACTCCCATGATGATTCTGATATGATTTAGATTTTGAAAGTTGTCTCTGACCATTTTCAAAACTCCTGGGATTGCTATCTTCTCTCTGATTAATACATATGCTATGGATTATGCATACATGCCCGTACACCTTGGTTGATTTGAACTATGTAATTGGTTGCTCTTGCCCTTGACTTTGTTCTGTACTTAACAGAGTTTCGTCCTATTGCCTCCCTTTGTGTTACTTTTCAATAAGTTGTGGAAAGTTGCCCTACACTCATTTCATAGGGTACATGATGCACTACTCTATGAAGTACAAATTTCCCTATACATACCATACATCTTTCCCTTGTATCGCATTGTTTTGTGCACCTTGCATCACACTGTTTTGTGCACTTTGCATTGCACTGTTTTGTGCGTTCACTTTGTATCGCACTATTTTGTGCATCTTGCATTGTACTGTTTTGTGCATTCACCTTGTATCGCACTGTTTCGTGCACCTTGTATCGCACTGTTTTGTGTACCTTGCATCGCACTATTCTGTGCATTCACCTTGTATTGCACTGTTTTGTGCACTTTACATCGCACTGTTTTGTGCATTCACCTTGTATCGCACTGTTTTGTGCACCTTGCATCGCACTACTTTGTGCATTCAGTTTGTATTACACTGTTTTGTGCATTTACCTTGTATTGCACTGTTTTATGCACCTTGCATCGCACTATTTCATGCATTCACTTTGTATCGCACTATTTTGTACAGCTTCTGCATTTACCTTGTATCGCACTGTTTTGTACACCTTGCATCGCATTGTTTTGTGCATTCACCTATACCGCATTGTTTTGTGCACCTACACAACACTATTTTTGTGCATTCACCTTCCATTGCACTATTTTGTACATGCACCTTGCATCGCACTGTTTTGTGCATTCACCTATACCGCAATGCCTTGTGCACCTACATAACACTATTTTCGTGCATTCACTTACACCGCACTGTTTTGTGCATTCACCCTGCATTGCACTGTCTTGTGTACCTTACCCATACTGTATTGTGCACTCATTGGGTCTAGGAGACCTTAAATCCTTTAAAGGTGCAATTCCTTTGGTGTTTTTTGTGCCTGAACGGCTTCAGGCGGTTTGGTATAGCCACCTGACTTTGTTTGTAATGAGTTCCTAGGAGATCAACTGAGATGGTGGAAACTAGAGTTCGAATGGCCGAGGCCTAGAATGCAAAGGTTTCGAATTTCTAAGACTAAAGTCTGGTTTAAATACCTAGGGGTGTATCCTCGGCTTGAAATCTATATGGCAACCCTTTAGGTTGAGGTAGTTTGTATGCACCTCAATTTTGGATACTAAACCAACCTATTCTGTCACCCTATTGGAGAATATGAAAAGTTGCAAACAAGGCCAAGAAGAAAAGTAGTACCCATGTTTTGGAAGCGCAACAAGAAAAAAAAGAAGATCCACAGTAGCATAAGGTGAGTCATCGCCAATTGCCCCTGCAAAGTACTTTCTAAAAAGCGCCGCTTCCCAACTGCTACAACATAGTTATTATCTATTAAATCACATCTATTACCTCTATCACATTGCATTAACATCGATCACATGCATCTACCACACTATCCATTACACCCATTACATCATACCATTTTATTACCTACATCATTTCCATGTTAAGCTCAGTTTGGCATGTGCTTATACATTTCTCACATTGAAGCATAGCTCTACATGTGTATGTGCCTATTCTGCAAGAATTGTGGTCTGAGGGTTCCGGCACCTTTTCAATGTTAGACGGGGTTTGGTTTGTGTCCATGCCTTTTCTAGGTAAGACGTAGTTCGGCTTGCGCCTCTTATTCACTTCATCCCTTGCATCAATTGCACCGTACTTTGTCTTGTTGCATTCAGCATTTAGGATCATTATCTTTCCCCAGCAGATCATTCCTTATTTATATCATACCAACCAATTACATGCACATTTCCCGTGTTAAAACATAGTTATGCATGTGTACATGTCTATTCCACCAAGAATTGTGGTTTGAGGGTTTTAGCACCTTTTCTGTGTTAAACATCATTTGATTCGCATCTCCATTCCTTTATGGTATTCGTGTGTTTTGCACTTCTTGTGGTTTGATTATTTCATTACATTGTGTATCATTTTTCATTCTGCCCCTGAACTACGCTAGTTTGATTCTTTACGACAGGATACGTAGGCAACCCTCGGCTTCAACCAACTATATATGCATTTTGTTTGTTTGCCCAAGTCTTACGGCCTTGTCAAAATGGGTCGTCTTCAAGCTTTGACATTTACTAACGTCATTTCATGACTTTGAGCTCCGTCAAAGAGGGGCAATTGTAAACACCCCATTTTTGACCGCCCTTAAGACTTAGGCTCCTTAGGTTAATCACTCGATGATGAAAGTTACGCTATGCAATCGTTCAAATTCTTCAACAAAAGCTTCAGTTTTTGAGCTTCTGATTCGACCCCATTTTGACCAAAATTATTTTAGACCTTCAAAACCCCTTTTTCAAAATATTTTTCCAAATGTTTCTATGATGTTCCGAGGCTCACATTTCGTTTAAAATATTACACTTTTTGGTAAACCGAGTAAAGATAAAGTGGAAATAAACGGAAGGGATGTGAACTCATTGAAAAAAATAATTAAAAACATCTTATTTATAGGTTTGGAGTTGAAGAAAATATGAGGGGTTGGAAGAAAACTAGTTGGTGGAAAGGTTGAGCATCAAACCGTTAAGAAAGAAATGAGTAGACTTCACTAAATTAGGCATATCTCTTTGTCCACTTAGAATTGAGATATGAGGCCACCACCATTGGAAAGTAGACTGCTGGAGCTTCAATTTAGACTCATGAATTACCTAAAGTTGACCCCGATGCGGAAGATATGGTCGTTCGAAGTTAGGCATGAATCCGTTAATAAAGAAATGAGCAGCCTTCACTAACTTAGGCATATCTCTTTGAACACTTAGAATTTATATGTAAGGCCACCACCATTGGACAGTAGACTTTCGGGCCTTCAATTTAGACTCAAGAATCACATGAAATCGAGTCCGAATCAAGGAGATATACTCATTTGAAATCGAGCTTGAGAGCACTTTTTAGTGGCCAGTCGGCCACTACCTGGCCGGCCGACTAGGTGCCCCGACAGGCAGATATTTTACTATCTGCTGTCCCCCTATGTGCATGCCTTGCACCAGCTATATATACAGATGATTCCGACTAGAGAAGCTGTTTTTCTACAAATACAAGCCCACCCTCTTGATTTTAGGTTAGAAAAATTTGTGAAGACTCCAAAACTTGTTAAGCACCCTTCCTCTCTATCTTGCAATATACATACACTCTCTATGCACTTCCTAAACTAAAAATTTGAGTCTTCTTGGTGAGGTTCTTGAGCTAAAATTTTAGCTCTTGAGGGTGCTTACTTGTTGGTTTGTGAATCAAAAAGTAACCTCTCTTCAAGAGCTATAACTCTTGCCATCTCTACACTACTTCCTTTCTCTCTTTTCTTGATGATTTTATACTATTTTTGGACTGTTTTGTGGGATGAAACTGGTGACTTAAAGCTACCGAAAGTGGAGGGGTTAACCACCCTTCTTAGAGCCTTATTCCATAAGCTTTTGTCATTGTGTTTCCCACTTGTTTCTCAACTTTTGGCTACTATTTTTCAGAGTTTTAAGAGGCTAAAATATGTGGTTTTGAGGTCCAAAACATGGAGGGGTTAGCCACCCCTCCCTAGGCTTGCTTACTAGCTTTAATTCCCTCCCATTTTGGCTTACTTTTTTTTAGCTTGTTTCAAAGTATTTCCAACATTGTTTTGCTATTTTTAGGACTATTTTTATGTGTTTACTTCATTTATGCTTTGAATATTATACTTTCCTTGTTGTAAGTCCTCATAGGTTTGGTGGTTTAGGCCTTATACACCATCATATTTGAGTTGATAGCTTTTATTTCATAGTTTTCATAAATGTACTCACACTTGTAACAACCATCTCTGCAACCTCCCTCATTTCTTGGTTTTCTTTCTTTTTGTTAAGGGTTGTTTCAAACAATTGAGGTTGTTTAAGGCATGCGAAAGAGACTTTCCATGCTTAATGGTTTAATATCTTTAGAAGTTCATTACCAGGGCATTACATCTCTCTCAAGCCATGAACAACCTCTTGTTTGACATTTCTCTTCATTAGTAGACATAATGATCACTTTTGGGTCGAAATGATTAAAGCATGGAATGGTAATTAAAAGGGCTAATAAAATTGGTAAAAAAAGGTAAAGCAAGAGAATAAAATCAAGCCAGGTTCAATCGAACATTAATTGAACCCATTGAGTCTTAAGTCATTTCATACTCTTTAGTGATGATAGTGGCACAAGAATCAATGTCTACCACTTCCCTTGAGGTAACTCCATGATAGAGAGAAGGTTTTGCTGGTCTTTTATTTTCATTCATTGAGCATTTGTCCCATCGATTCGTAGATCATGATGCAATAACCTTGCGACCATTAATGATTTGTGGATCGATTCTACTCATCCCTTGATCAATTTCATGATCGGGAGAGGTAGAGGGGATAAACATCCCCTGGAAACACTTTGCTTTCGCTCTGTTTCCATTCTGTTGCAGCTGGGCAGTACCAGAAAATAGTGGCCGACCGGCCATCTTTCCTTTCCGGCCGACCACCGGTAGTACCATTTTCATAGCAGAATAGAGCAGAGGCTGAGGCTAAAACAAATTATTTTTCTGATTGCAAAACAAAACGGTTTTGGTAGCAAAACAAAGGTATTTTCGGGTGGATATTCCCTTTCATTCATACATGCTTCTTTATTTCTCGTGGCTCATGAAATTAGTGCTTTAATAGCAGTGTGTTGTAATTAATTACTTAGATTCAGTTAAACTTGTAATAATTAGTTAATCTAGCTTATTCACTCATTTGGATTTGTAATAAGTAGTTAATTCGGATACTTGGACTGTCCTGCATGAGAGCAAACTTGTAATATTGTGTATGTCTTCCAATCCCCATTCTTTCTCCATTTTATTTACTCGCTTATGATAGATTGTTTGTAGCATCATGTTTTTCTTAGCATTTTCCATGACTCACGCCCATTTGTTTTGCATGCTTAAGAGTTTGCCTCATCATAATAATCAATATCAAATTCCTTACTTAAATACGTGCTTTATCGTATGCCTTGAATTGACTCACATGTCATGCTAGTAGCCGAGCATATTAATTGCATGTTGTATGTGTTGCATTAGTCATGTTGCATTGTTTTGGATCATGCATTCTTTCTAACTATTTTCTTTCTTTCAGCTTGCCTCAGATATTTTGGGATAAGCATTTTTTGCTTTAGCATATTGCATAAATGTTAGTGTTTCCATATCAATCATGTTTACCGTGAGGCTAAGTTCTTAGTTGATATACCTATTTGAATGCCTATGGATGAAGGTTTTTTCACTTAAGTTGGGATAATTTGATTAATGTACATATGAGATCATATTTTCAAGTGGTACATGTAGACACCCCATTTTTGACCGACCTTAAGACTCAGATGTCACTGATTGAGCGCTCGGTGATGTTGCATATTGTGCTCGTTCAGAAGTCTCAGAGTCGTCATGCCGCCTCCGGACTTAGAACCCTCTTACGTGCCTTGCCTCGGTTTACGCGAACGGACTCGGTTTTCTCTGTTTTTCTTTCTGAGGAAGGGAGAGGTCTCGTAGACTATCTCTCAGTGGCGTGGGCAACATTTCGTGCCCGTAGGCCATTTTGCCCATTTCGGAGCCCGGTTCCCGGTTTTCGGAGTCGTCAGGCCGTGTGCCTCGGTTCGGGACCGTCTAACCATCTCCGATTCCTCCGATTTTTGGCATGCATCTTATTTACTCCCTTTCGAGGGACACTGGTGTCTTAGATACCCACTTCGTGGTTGAACACCACTCCGTTACTGATCGATTTCGGGGTCCCGGCTGCGTTCGACCCCGAACCTTCATTTCGCATCGGTTTGGGTTCATTTTTGGTGGAGGCCTTATTTTCATGGTTAGGAAGCTTATAGGAGGGTGGGAGGCCAGCAATTGTTTTGACAACAAACTTTTCGTTTGGTCAAAAGTGGTTCAGCATGAATCCGGGAAGGAGAAAAGTCTGCGCGGCTTCACCGAAACGGGCGTAACTCTTTGCACAAGAGGAATTAAAGTATGACGCCACCATCGTTGGAAAAATTACTCCTGGGGCTTCATTTTGCACTCAAGAAGCTTCTAAATTCAATTCCGGACGGAGGAGATATGGTTGATTGATGTAAGGCATCACTCCGGTTGAACCGAAATCTGCGCGGCTTCACGGAAACTGGCATAACTTTTTCCACAGGAGGAATTTTGATGCAAGGTTTGCGCCATTGGAAAGATAACTTCCGGGGCTTCAATTTGGACACTTGAATGGCCACATTTGGACTTCCCTAGCACCCACCGGCCAGTTTTCTTCCCGACAGCTCCTGAAAAGTAGCTGGCCGGCCAGAAAATCTAGCTGGCCGGCCACCCCTTTTGTGAAATGACCTTTTTGCCCCTTTAAGCTGGCCGGCCATTTTCCTCTCCCTCAGTGTATTCCAGCTGTGCCAGCTGGTTGCCAATTGGACCATCCTCCATACACGTGTATGGAGGATTAGAGAGGTCCCTTAGATATTTTTCATGCCTCTCCTCTATAAAGGAGAGGCTTGGCTTCTTGGCTCAAGGTTAGACATTTGTTAGACACATTTGAGAGAGAGCTATACCTTCCACCTCCCATTTCTCTCCATTTCCAAGCTCCAAAGTCATTTTTCTTCAAGTTTGGTGCCATTTCTTCATCACTATCAAGCATCCCCATCACCACTCCATTTCCAGCAGCAAGGAGAGGTTCTCAGAGGCTTAGAAGCAACATTCCTCAAGCCAAGAGGTAGAAAAGAAAAGGTCTACAAGGGTAAGTCTCCATTTCCCTCTTTTGTAGCATTTTCTTGCTTCATTTCTTAAGCCTATTTTCTCACTGTTTTAGGCTCCGACCCTAACTGAAAGGGTCACTCTTTTGAGCTTATCTTCATGTTTGTTTAAGGGCTCAACCCTGTTTGAGCCCTCCATTTGGCACTTGCTTCAATATCATCTTATATGGCATTTTTTGCATGAAATTTCTAGCCTATGAATGATCTGTTTTCGAGCATAATGAAAACTGTAAGTGGACCTATTTTGAGCCCCTCTTCAACATTGAAGAAGGGCTCAATCCTTTTTGGGTCCTCTATCTTGCACTTACTTCATAATCTCTCCTATTTACCGTAAATTTGCATGATTTGTTTGGCCTATATGTAAATTGTTTTGGAGTTTGTTATGAACTGTGAGTAAGCTTATTTTGTGTCCCTCTACAACATTGTAGAAGGGATCAATCTTGTTTGGGGTCTCCATGTAGTACCTACCATTCTACCCCTCTTTGGCCCTCATTTTTACATGCTCTTTTAGGCTTATCTAGCCTCTGTTTTCGGCCATCATCAGAACTGGAATGAGTCATATTTTGACCCTCTGGACATATTTCATTAAGGGTCTTTTCTTGTTGGATGAATGTTTGGCCTACTTCATGTTATATCCTCTTGTGGCCTCAATCTTGCATGGCATTTTTAGCATATTTTCATACTGATTTGGGGGATGTCATCTACTGTAAATGTGCATATTTTTAGTCCCTCTTCAGTGTTGTAGAAGGGTATTTTTCCATTTGGGCATTGCATATATCACTTACTTCAATACCCCTCTTGGGGAGCCATTTTTGCATTCTTGCTTAATCCTATGTGTGCTTGCTGTTTAGCCCTTTTTATGACTGAAAAATGCTTGTCTTGGGGCTGCCTTGCTACTGTATTTTCATTCCATGTCTATATTGTGCATGTTTGGTATAGCTATAGGCCATTTCGGGTGCCTAAATTCATGTTTCGGGGCCATTTCATGCATCGGGTGTACTTTCGCCTCATTTCGGGGCTGTTTTCCCCCACATTTCAGTGCCAAAATTCATTTGCATGTTTGCATATCATTTCCATGCCATTTCATGCCTTAGGGCCATCGCCTCGGTTTGCGTGCCCGTGTGCACGCATTTCGAGGCACTTCATTTTCATCCATCGGCCTCTTATGTGAGTGTGGCTGAGGTCCTCTCATGTTAGTGTAAGTCCAATTGCATCGCATATCTCATTTTAGTCCTGTTGCATTCCGTATGCCATTTTCTCGATTTGCGTGCCCGTGGGCACGCATTTCGAGATATCTCATTTTAGTCTCATTGTATATTATATTTCAGGCCGTTTCATGCCTTTATGTCATTGCCTCGGTTTGCGTGCCCGTGTGCACGCATTTTGAGGTATTTCTTTTTTTATCCGATGGCCTCCTGTGTGAGTGTGGTTGAGGCTCTCTCATGTTGGTGTAAGCCCATTACTGCATTGCGTATGTCATTTCATCCGTAGCATTGTGTATGCTTGGTTGTGTGTTACCTCGTTTATCGTGTATGCCATTCCATGACATTGTGTATGTTAGGATTGCATATTAGTTGCATTTCATGCATATCATGCATATTGCATCGTGTTCGGGATAGGAGTTAGCCCGGGCACGGGAAACGAGGCACGTTTCGTACTCCGAGTGACGGAACGGGTCTCAATTCCCAAGTCACCGACACTCCGGATTACCCATGATGGAGTTAGGTTTTGTTGTAGCATTCATGTGCATTCATCCTATATTGAGTTGTGCAATCCGATTCCTCGGCCATCATGCATCGAGATGCGTGATTGGTGGCACGAGGATCGAGGCATGCATATATTTGTGAAATACATTGCTATGCCCTTTTCCTGCTCTCTGTTGCAGCAAAATGAAGAATCAGCAACTTTTTGGAGTCTGGCACGCATTTCGAGAAACATTGCAAACAGAGGCTAATTGGGGCATCCCAGTGGATTTCCAAAAAGGCAGCCCAGCATACATCATTCAGCGGAGTCAAGGCAGTCCCTGGCTTGCATGCCAGTTTACAGTTTTTCTTAATTTGTTAATTAATTAGGAATTTGTATATTATTCGGACTGTATTATTTATTTGGACCCTCTGTGAGAGGGCATAATTGTAATAAGTGTGGGTGAGTGTGATGTATGTCTTCCAACCCCGCGTATTTCTTCCCTTTTATTTACCCGCTTATGATGGTTAGATATAGGGCATATTCCGATTAGCATAACAGTATGACAGCATGTTTGCATCATTCATCTGTTTTGCACGCACCGGGCTCGGCGCATCATACAAACTGCATTTGTATTTCAATTCCAAATTGAATACGTGTTAGTTGTAGCATTTCATATGCCATGTTTAGAATAGCCGAGCCTGCTATAGTTTGCATCTTTGCATGTGTTGCATTAGGCATTACAGTATACTTAGGATCATGCATGATTTCTAACAAGCTTCTGTTTTGGCTTGGAGTACTCGGTGAGTTTTATGCTTTAGCATCCTTGCATGCGTGTGAGTGTTGCCATGAATAGCATGCTTACCATGAGGCTAAATGCTTATGTGATATAACTGCCTTGAATGCCTGTGGGTGGAGGTTGAGTTATTTGAATTGGGACAATTCATCAAATGTTTGTTTTAAGCCCACTAGATAGTGGCAAAATCATGTTTTCTAAGCCCACCCGAGGGTGGCAAATCCACGTCTTAGCCTACCTGCGGGTAGCACCATCAAACCATTTTCAAACAAACAAACATGAAATGTTTTGTTCCAATTCAGGCGATTCAGTCTATACTTGTATGCTGTGCGCATCACATAGTAACCTAGGCTAATAACCGGAATAAGAACTCACAATGTTTTCAAAATAAGATATCATGGTTAGTAGAGGCGGTCTTTGGGTGAGCGGGGGTGCTCACGAAGTGACCTTCCCTAATCGTACCCAAGTTCCCGAGCCGAGGCAACTTTGGTGATGACGGACACGTGGCCTTTGGCACCGAGTCAGGGTTTCCTAAATTTCCCATTAAAAAATATTTAGGTGGCGACTCTGTATCTGGCAAAGCAGTCCATGTTTGGCACTTCTTTCAAAAAATCTGTTTTCTCAAAACGATTTGCCGGATTTGGACTCTTTGGTTCAAGATTAAGAACCGTGACATTTGAGTCCTTCGAACTGTAGTGACCCAATATCGAACCAGAACGGGGGGGACTCGCACTCCCTTTTCCCGGGATGCGTTCGGGGACGTCTACAGTTTCTGGCGACTCTGCTGGGGATTTAGAGAACTTGACTCGAACTCATGATATCTGATTTTTTACTACACTTGTGTGTTTCTTTGCATTGCATTTGCATTGGTGCGCCTAGGACACCGTGTTTGCCATCTGCTATTCCTGAGCGGTTTGCCGGAGGCTTGTCTTGTCAAGGCATGTCCATAAGGCTGACCGGCTCTGGCTCGACATGGGGAACACAAACCCGGTTTCTGGGGCACCCTTTGACCATTCGACCTAGTGCATATTCGGATCCATAGTGACCATTCCAAACTAGGACGGGTTGCTTACCCGTTTATAGGTTGTTTGAAGCATTGCGTGCGTAGTGAAACCCTAGCTCACGACAAAATAGGACAGGGCAACCCTACCCCAACATAGGGGTGTTTTGGCTCTCACTTATCTGTTATGTGCTTGTTAGAGTGTGCCTCTACAGGGAATGCATGTATCAGTGTGCGAGTTTGAGCATCAGGCCTGCGGGCACCAATTGATATTTTGGGTATCGAACTGCGGGCATCGATTTGGTGGAATCGGTTTTACGAGGGTATCACTTCTGGCGGAATTTTGGGGCGATTCGATGAAAGCACACTCATTCGGTTTTATTCGTATCTGTTCTGGTGAAATTGGGCTGAGATGCTGTCCGTTTTCTCTTTTGCTAGGGTAGTCCTGGAACCATAGCTTCAGAAGGCTCCACTATCCCCCAGGTACATTAGACTAGTGCTGATAGACCTTGTGAGGTCAGAAATTCGATTCAAGGGAAACCGGTGTTCTTTCGCTGAGGCAAGGCAAAGAAGGGCCATACAGGACTCATTGGCTCATCTGATCCGACAGTCACCAGTCACATCATCAGTAGACCCGTGATGGCACAAGGTTCGGAAGGATTTGTGGCTATGATAGCAGTGTTAAATCAGGGAACTGCAATGCAGGATGAGACCGATCTTTGAAAGCATAGCGCCCATCTGGGGCATCTGCCTCACACCCAGCTTCGGGACCCCAGCCGAACTTTGACCCACTTTTGCCAGCTGAAGATTCGCAGGGCCTTTCCAAACCTGCTAAAGTCAACACAGTCGCCATAGCCGACCCTTTTTCCAAGGCCAGCCTACGAATAGCCAGCCCAGCCCGAGCTCAGGGTAGATTTTTCACCCCCCTCCATATGAGCCTAACCAGCGCATTCAAAGTCCTGATGGAAAGAGGGCATCTCAAACCCCTTAATCCTCAACCTTTGCCAAACCCACTCCCTGCCAGACATAACCCCAGCAAATACTGTGTATATCATCAGCAGCGCGGCCATGGCACCAATGATTGCTACCGCCTTCGTCATGAGATCCAGAATCTCATTGACAACCGGACAATAGCTCCATTTCAAAACCCCAAGGACCAAGTACCTCATCCACATCTCAACCTCGACCATACCTGCGCCACCCACCTACAACCCAGATATATCCCCCGACCCATATACTCAAGCCCGAGATGTTTATCCCAGAAAACATGGCCTTAAGCACGATAGATGCACTTGAACCCCAATCATCTCAAACCCGTGAACCCACTACTTCTGTGCTGAGGAGGATGATTGAAGATCTTCAGCGAACAGTGGCAGATTAACCTTGAAGTTTTGGCGCCATCATCAACCACATCGCCTACCAGGAGTTCATGTCAAAAGGCTCCCCAAGCTTGGGACGTTTGCATTGGGAGAAGGCAAATCCTTGGCAAAGTGGAGGCGAGTGGAAAGAACAAGATAAGGCGGACATGGTTCCCCATGTGCACCTTCTGTTGTCTGTTGAGGCTTTGAAAGCCGAGGGACTGAACAAAGAGCAAGTGCTCACATTTGTTGCAAAAACTGTGGATGACACTTTCGCTACTCAAGTCAGGGGCAGTTTGAATCAAGGGGCAAACCGGAAAAAGGGCCGTTGTACCAGAAATGATCCTGTTAGCTCTAATCCTGCACTCAGAAGAGATCAGCAAACCAGGCCAGCACCTGCCAATCCTTTTGCTGGTACGCCCGGTAAAAATCCACAAACCCAGAAGTACCAACCTCGAGGTCAGAGGGTCTTCCATGCCCTCCACATGCCTTTGTCCAAAGCTTTCCAAATCCTTGTTGGACAAGGTCATCTCAAACCCCTTGAGCCTCGGCCTCTCCCGAACCCTCTTCTGGCTACACATGATGCTACCCAGTACTGCGCGTACCATCAGCAAACCGGCCATACTACCGACGACTGCTTCCGTCTTCGCCATGAAGTACAGGATCTGTTTGACAACGGAGTTGTCCTCCCGCCAAGCTCTGCAAAGTCCATTGGCACTGGATCGGTGAACTTGGGGGATAATGCGATGTGATTAGGGGGATGAACCAGCTGCGGGTGGCGCTCGATTTAACTCCAGACGTGGGAATGGCACGCACTGTTTTGAGCAATGTACAAGTGCTGTTAATTTTGCATTTTGACTTGGGTATTGGGTCAGTCTTTTGTTTTGTTTTGAGTCTGTCTTTTTGTTTTGAGTCAGTCTCTTTTGTTTTGGGTCTGTCTTGTTGTATCGAGTCAGTCCTGTTGTATAGGAGTCGGGTGATTCCGGGGGTGTTACCTCGGGCGTCACCATTTTGTTTTGCGTTTGTCTTTTTGTTTTGTTTTGAGTCTGTTTCTGCCAGGGAGCCAGTTATGCCAACAGATTTTGAATGAAACAGCAGTGATTTCCACGCTCTCGCATTTGCTTCTGCCGTGTGCTAGTTGTGCCGGGATTTGAATGAAATGGCAGTGCATTCCACCTGCTCTCCTGTGCCCTGAAGTCATTGTAACGACCTAAGTTTTTCAAAACTTTTTGAACACTGCGGTGAAAACGAAGAGGAAGGAATTCCTCGGGATTTGCAAAACTTTGATCAAATGAGAGAAAGAGAGGCATGCTAAGCCCTTAATGATTGAGATCATGCTTGTTAATATGAGTACTGAGAAGGACCCTAGCTTTGATCGGATTGGTCCTACTTGTCTTCACATGAAGCGATTTGTCGTTTTATTAAAAACTTTCAAAAAAAAATGTTTTGCGCGGTCCTGCGAAGACATGTGTGGAATCGCTCTTGAGATTGTGCAGCTTAGGATCGCTCTCGGCCTCGAGACTCAACCCCTTTGCTTTCAAACCTTGAACTTGGATTCAGAATGTTCAACGGTCAACCACAATGTAAGGCCTGTGTGGCTAGATTTGAAGCAGCCCTCGAACATGAGGCACCAAAGTCAGATCAAGAAGGTCAGACCTCGTCAGAAGAAGCTTGCAAAGCTAGAACAGAAGCACCCCTCGAACTAGGGGCAAAAATGTCCGATGTGCTCGAAGAGCCAAAGGTGGATCTTTCTGCTAATCAATACAACAGCCACTCTCTTGGGTACAGAGGGCTCCAATCTCAAAACCATTTGGCATGGACTTGTTACACTTTTACCCTTCGAGGCTCATTTGGGCGAAAACCGGAAGGCGACCTGAGCAAAAGTTAGAGCGAAGAAAAGAATGAAAAAAAAAAAAAGAGAAAAAATGCAAAGAATGAAAAAGAAAAAAAAACAAAAAAGAAGAAAAGAATTGAAAAGAAAAGAAAAACAAAGCTCGCAAGGTCGAAAACCTGCAACAGGCGCCTTGGCAAAAGTTAGAGCATAAAAAGGAGAGGTTAAATACCCGAGTGTACCTTAACCCCGAACTACGTAAGGCTTGATTCCCATCTTTGGGATACGTAGGCAACTTCATTCTGAAGTCCAGCCATAAACACTTCCAAATCAAGTGTGTCCATGTAATGGTTTTGACCATCCTTGCCTCCTCTGTATCCGAGAGTTCGATTGCAATCATCGCTCTGAGGACTGACTACAATGCGCTGCGGTGCTATCCAAACAAGGGGCAACTTTCCGTTGCCATTCAATGCGGTGCCTTTCAAACAAGGGCAACTTATTCAATTTTTCAAACAAGGGCAACTTTCATTCAATGCGCTGCAGTGCCGTTCAAACAAGGGGCAACTTTCCGTTGCCATGCAGCTCTCTTCAAGCACGGGGCAGTTTTCCCTTGGATCCGAGGTTGTGCATCTCAGGAGTAAGTTTCATGCTCGTTGAGCAAGTGGCCGTGTGCAAAAATAGTTTTTGAGAATTTTTACTGAGGTTGACTATTTTCTCGAAAATTGTTCCATCTTTTCCAAAAACTGGACCATTTCTTGGACCCAAAAAGGAAAATTTTCAGTGCTCATAGCCTGACTTGCGTGATTTCAAATCAAAAATTGAACAAGCATGTTAATCTAACCCTCATGTTGGTCAAAATTGTTTTAGTAGAAAGCAAAAACAAAAAATGGTCAAAACGATGAACTAGGGGCACAGTGGAGTCAGGTGTTCTGTCTTTTCCCCGTTATCAATGCATTTGCCAAGAAGGGCACTCTACATGCCAAGAAAAAGGGCACAATTGAAGCTAACAACAAAGTGCTGAAGGCTCTCTCACCCTCCAAGCAGCGAGGTATCAAGCCAAGTGCGAAGCACGAACGGGAATGGATCAAGATATTCCACTCCCTCATCTTGACAGATCTGATCACGTCCAAGCTCCCCGGCAGAGCATCATCAACCGGTGTCAGCTGCAGATTCGCTACACACTCATTTGTAGCACAACCCCTCTGTGGGAGGAATTCACTAGCTGCATGCAGAAGAAGAAGAATCTGGTAGAATACCAGGGGCAAAAGCCCACAACTTTCTGCTTATCCATCAACCACCCAGGGGAGGGATTGAAAAATGAGAGATTGAAGAATAGAGAGATGTGCGATGAGAAAAAAAAGTGAGAAAAGGGCTTTTTCAGAAAACTAGAGATTGAGTGCCAAGTGATGTGAGAATCACAAGTGAGAAAGGGTGGGAAACACTACCCGGTGAAACAGGCTCCCTGTGCACGTCTGAGTGTCGTGTCTTTTCGTTTGTCTCATTTCATCCCGAGCGTGTCTCGTTGTGTTTAGGTCGTTTACCTTTTGTTTTTCTGTGTTGAGTTGTTTTGGCTGTGGTCAGTTGTAGGCTTAATACCCGGTTGAGAATCCTTTTCTCATTTTCAAAAAAATAAAATCGTTTTGTGCTATGAGTGCCGTGCCGTTCTCCACATTTGTGCAAAACAGAATTTGTTCTTTCAGAAAACCGCAGGGTTCAACCCAGGTCATATGAGAACAGTGAAACCAGGACCTATCTAAAGCTATGAGTTTCGGGCTGCAAAGCAAAAGCAAAAGAGGAAAATATCGGGCATCTGAGTTTGTTCCAACTTCAGTAAGTTCCGAGACTATATTCCGTGTGTACCTCTTCAGGTCTTGCCAATGCTCTGAAGTATGAGTGTGCCTCTACCTCAAGCTCGAGATCAAGTCTACTTCAAGCCAGAATGGCGATCAGAAATGCTCTCTCTGAATACCAGCCCCTGCCAGATGCATCTTGGCCGTGTTTGCGATGAGTTCCTAGGAGACCAACTGCGACGGTGGAAATTAGAGTTCGAATGGCTGTTGCCTAGAACGCAAAGGTTCGGGATTTCCGAGACTAAAGTCTGGTTTAAATACCCAGAGGCGTGCCCTCGGCTTGAAATCTGTATGGAAGCCCCATAGGTTGAGATAGCGTGTATGCACCTCAATTCTGGATACTGAACCAACCTAGTCTGTCACCCCGTTGGAGAATAGGGAAAGTTGTGAGTATGATCAGAAGGCAAGCGGCAACCGTGGCTCCTACATGCAGATATTGTTACTTGTTAGCATTCCAAAGCCTTTGTACTGTGAGTTCAAGGTAAAGTGTTCGAAGAGCACGAGGGGAGATCCCCATCAGAGTAGAGCGGCTCACCGCCACTCACCTCATGAGGTGCTTTCTAAAGCGCCGCTTTGTCCATTTATTGCTTTCCTTAAGCATCATGCATTGTAATGCATTGTACTGTTAAGTTTCTTTCTCAGTCATGCACGATATTGTATGTACGGTTCATTCAAAGAAGTTCGTTTGAGATCATTCACTTAGTGTATCAATCACACTTCATTCACTTAGTGTATCAATCACACTTTATTTGCTTCACTGGTAAGGTATCTGACACACTTCATTTGCTTTAGTGTATCAATCACACTTCATTCATTTTGTGTATCTATCACACACATTCTCACTTAAGTGCATCTATCACACTTTGTGTTCGCTTTTAGTGTATCTATCACACACATTCTCACTTAAGTGCATCTATCACACTTTGTGTTCACCTTTAGTGTATCCATCACACTTATTCACTTAGTGCATCTATCACACTTTGTGTTCACATTCAGTATATCAATCATACTTTGTTCACTTAGTGCATCTATCACACTTTGTGCTTGTCTTTTGTGTATCCATCACACTTTGCTCACTTCACCCTTTGTACATCAATTACACTTTGCTCAAATAGTGTATCTATCACACACTCGCTTTGCCTACTTTGTGTATCGATCACACACACTCACACCATTGTTTCCCCGGTTAAAACCTTCCCTCTCTCCGTATGAAATACGTTGAGATACGCCTGTTGGTTACACCATTGTTTCCCCGGTTAAAACCTTCCCTCTCTCCGTATGAAATACGTTGAGATACGCCTGTTGGTTACACCATTGTTTCCCCGGTTAAAACCTTCCCTCTCTCCGTATGAAATGCGTTGAGATACGCCTGTTGGTTACACCATTGTTTACCCGGTTTCTACCTTTTCCTCTCTTGCGTGTGATACGCTGAGAGACGACCCTTTCCTCTCTCGCGTGTGATACGCTGAGAGACGACCCTTTCCTCTCTTGCATGTGATATGCTAAGAGGTTCACCTTTCTTCTCTTGCGTGTGATACGCTGAGAAACTTACCTTCCCTCTCTTGCGTGTGATACGCTGAGAGGTTTACCTTCTCCCTCTCTTGTGTGTGATACGCAGAGAGATGTCTTGTGCGAGACTACGGGTATTCTCGGTAGTCGCTTTTAGCCTTCTCCGCGTGAGACGCAGTGAGCATTGCATAATTTTTCTTGCATCCTTTCTGCACAAGATGTAATTTGTCTCGAGTTTACTTCTTGCCTAGCTTTCGCTTAAAATGTTGCATTTATTTTGCATATTTGCTTCATTACAGCTCTCTTTGCATGATCATGAGTGATAACCGCGCGTATAAGTCCAATCTTCAAACTAAGTCCAATCTTCAAACTGGCTTCGCGTAGCGTGTAAGTCCAATCTTCAAACTGGCTTCGCATAGCGTATAAGTCCAATCTTCAAACCAGCTTTGCGTAGCGTATAAGTCCAATCTTCAAACCAGCTTCGCGTAGCGTATAAGTCCATTTTTCAAACCGGCTTCGCGTAGCGTGTAAGTCCAATCTTCAAACCGGCTTCGCGTAGCATATAAGTCCAATCTTCAAACCAGCACAGAAGCGTAAGTCCAATCTTCAAACCGGCTTCGCTTAGCGTGTAAGTCCAATCGTCAAACCGGCTTCGTATAAGTCCAATTTTCAAACTGGCTTCGCGTAGCGTATAAGTCCAATCGTCAAACTGGCTTCGCGTAGCGTATAAGTCCAATTATCAAAATCTCCCTGCATATCATTTTGCATTTTGCCCCTACCTGCGGGCATGCCTGCGGGCACACATATCTCTGTTTATCTTGTATGATTGTCTAAGTCTTCGGCCTTGTCAAAAATGGGTCGTCTCTGGGCTTTGACATTCACTCCCGTCACTTGTGACTTCCGAGTTCTGTCAAAGAGGGGCAACTATAGACACCCCATTTTTGACCGACCTTAAGACTCAGACGTCACCGATTGAGCGCTCGGTGATGTTGCATATTGTGCTCGTTCAGAAGTCTCAGAGTCGCGGCCGTGCGCCCTGCCTCCGGACTTCCGAACCCTCTTCTGTGCCTTGCCTCGGTTTGCGAACCAGACTCGGTTTTCTCTGTTTTCTTTCCTGAGGGGAGGGAGAGGTCCCGTAGACTATCTCTCAGTGGCCGTGGGCTACATTTCGTGGCCGTAGGCCATTTTGCCCATTTCGGAGTCTTGCCTTTTGAGCGCCGTCAGCCGTGCCTCGGTTCGGGACCGTCTAACCATCTCCGATTCCTCCGATTTTTGGCATGCATCTTATTTACTCCCTTTCGAGGGACACTGGGGTCTTAGATACCCACTTCGTGGTTGAACACCACTCCCGGTACCCAACAGTCAGTTTTCGGGGTCCCGAACTGCGCGTTTCGGCCCTCGAACCTTCATTTCGCATCGGTTTGGGTTCATTTTTGGTGGAGGCCTTATTTTCATGGTTAGGAAGCTTGTAGGAGGGTGGGAGGCCAGCAATTGTTTTGACAACCAACTTTTTGTTTGGTCAAAAGTGGTTCAGCATGAATCCGGGAAGGAGAAAAGTCTGCGCGGCTTCACCGAAACGGGCGTAACTCTTTGCACAAGAGGAATTAAAGTATGAGGCCACCATCGTTGGAAATCTTACTCCCGGGGCTTCATTTTTCACTCAAGAATCTCCTAAATTCAATTCCGGACGGAGGAGATATGGTTGATTGAAGTAAGGCATCACTCCGGTTGAACCGAAATCTGCGCGGCTTCACGGAAACTGGCATAACTTTTTCCACAGGAGGAATTTTGATGCAAGGTTTGTGCCATTGGAAAGCTAACTTCTGGGGCTTCAATTTGGACACTTGAATGGCCACATTTGGACTTCCCTAGCACCCACCGTCCAGTTTTCTTCCCGACAGCTCCTGAAAAGTAGCTGGCCGACCAGAAAATCTAGCTGGCCGGCCACCCCTTTTGTGAAATGACCTTTTTGCCCCTTTAAGCTGGCCGGCCATTTTCCTCTCCCTCAGTGTATTCCAGCTGTGCCAGCTGGTTGCCAATTGGACCATCCTCCATACACGTGTATGGAGGATTAGAGAGGTCCCTTAGATATTTTTCATGCCTCTCCTCTATAAAGGAGAGGCTTGGCTTCTTGGCTCAAGGTTAGACATTTGTTAGACACATTTGAGAGAGAGCTATACCTTCCACCTCCCATTTCTCTCCATTTCCAAGCTCCAAAGTCATTTTTCTTCAAGTTTGGTGCCATTTCTTCATCACTATCAAGCATCCCCATCACCACTCCATTTCCAGCAGCAAGGAGAGGTTCTCAGAGGCTTAGAAGCAACATTCCTCAAGCCAAGAGGTAGAAAAGAAAAGGTCTACAAGGGTAAGTCTCCATTTCCCTCTTTTGTAGCATTTTCTTGCTTCATTTCTTAAGCCTATTTTCTCACTGTTTTAGGCTCCGACCCTAACTGAAAGGGTCACTCTTTTGAGCTTATCTTCATGTTTGTTTAAGGGCTCAACCCTGTTTGAGCCCTCCATTTGGCACTTGCTTCAATATCATCTTATATGCCATTTTTTTGCATGAAATTTCTAGCCTATGAGTGATCTGTTTTCGAGCATAATGTAAACTGTAAGTGGGCCTATTTTGAGCCCCTCTTCAACATTGAAGAAGGGCTCAATCCTGTTTGGGTCCTCTATCTTGCACTTACTTCATAATCTCTCCTATTTACCGTAAATTTGCATGATTTGTTTGGCCTATATGTAAATTGTTTTGGAGTTTGTTATGAACTGTGAGTAAGCTTATTTTGTGTCCCTCTACAACATTGTAGAAGGGATCAATCTTGTTTGGGGTCTCCATGTAGTACCTACCATTCTACCCCTCTTTGGCCCTCATTTTTACATGCTCTTTTAGGCTTATCTAGCCTCTGTTTTCGGCCATCATCAGAACTGGAATGAGTCATATTTTGACCCTCTGGACATATTTCATTAAGGGTCTTTTCTTGTTGGATGAATGTTTGGCCTACTTCATGTTATATCCTCTTGTGGCCTCAATCTTGCATGGCATTTTTAGCATATTTTCATACTGATTTGGGGGATGTCATCTACTGTAAATGTGCATATTTTTAGTCCCTCTTCAGTGTTGTAGAAGGGTATTTTTCCATTTGGGCATTGCATATATCACTTACTTCAATACCCCTCTTGGGGAGCCATTTTTGCATTCTTGCTTAATCCTATGTGTGCTTGCTGTTTAGCCCTTTTTATGACTGAAAAATGCTTGTCTTGGGGCTGCCTTGCTACTGTATTTTCATTCCATGTCTATATTGTGCATGTTTGGTATAGCTATAGGCCATTTCGGGTGCCTAAATTCATGTTTCGGGGCCATTTCATGCATCGGGTGTACTTTCGCCTCATTTCGGGGCTGTTTTCCCCCACATTTCAGTGCCAAATTCATTTGCATGTTTGCATATCATTTCCATGCCATTTCATGCCTTAGGGCCATTGCCTCGGTTTATGCTACTGCAGTGCACGCATTTCGAGGCACTTCATTTTCATCCATCGGCCTCCTGTGTGAGTGTGGTTGAGGCTCTCTCATGTTGGTATAAGCCCATATTGCATCACATATCTCATTTTAGTCCTGTTGCATTCCGTATGCCATTTTCTCAGTTTGCGTGCCCGTGGGCACGCATTTCGAGACATCTCATTGTATATCATATTTCAGGCCGTTTCATGCACTTCTTTTTTATCCGATGGCCTCCTGTGTGAGTGTGGTTGAGGCTCTCTCATGTTGGTGTAAGCCCATTACTGCATTGCGTATGTCATTTCATCCGTAGCATTGTGTATGCTTGGTTGTGTGTTACCTCATTTAGCGTGTATGCCATTCCATGACATTGTGTATGTTAGGATTGCATATTAGCTACATTTCATGCATATCATGCATATTGCATCGTGTTCGGGATAGGAGTTAGCCCGGGCACGGGAAACGAGGCGCGTTTCGTACCCCGAGTGACAGAACGGGTCTCAATTCCCAAGTTACCGACACTCCGGATTACCCATGATGGAGTTAGGTTTTGTTGTAGCATTCACCTACATTCATCCTATATTGAGTTGTGCAATCCGATTCCTCGGCCATCATGCATCGAGATGCATGATTGGTGGCACGAGGATCGAGGCATGCATATATTTGTGAAATACATTGCTATGCCCCTTTCCTGCTCTCTGTTGCAGCAAAATGAAGAATCAGCAACTTCCGAGGCTTGGCACGCATTTTGAGAAATAATTGCAAAACAGAGGCTAATCGGGGCATCCTAGTGGATTTTCGAAAAGGCAGCCCAGCATTCACTATCCAGAGTGGAGTCAAGGCAGTACCTGGCTTGCATGCCAGTTTACAGCTTTCTTAGTTAATTTGTTAATTAATTAGGAATTTGTATATTTATTTCGGACTGTATTATTCTTTTATTTCGGACTGTATTATTTATTCGGACCCTCTGCGCGAGGGCATAATTGTAATAAGTGTGGGTGAGTGTGATGTATGTCTTCCAACCCCACGTCTTTCTTCCTTTTATTTACCCGCTTATGATGGTTAGATATAGGGCATATTTCAATTAGCATACAGTATGACAGCATGTTTGCATCATTCATCTGTTTTGCACGCACCGGGCTCGGCGCATCATACAAACTGCATTTGTATTTCAATTCCGAATTGAATACGTGTTAGCTGTAGCATTTCACATGCCATGTTTAGAATAGCCGAGCCTGCTATAGTTTGCATCTTTGCATGTGTTGCATTAGGCATTACAGTATACTTAGGATCATGCATGATTTCTAATGAGTTTCTGTTTTGGCTTGGAGTACTCGGTGAGTTTTATGCTTTAGCATCCTTGCATGCGTGTGAGTGACTGCCATGAATAGCATGCTTACCATGAGGCTAAATGCTTATGTGATATAACTGCCTTGAATGCCTGTGGGTGGAGGTTGAGTTACTTGAATTGGGACAATTCATCAAATGTTTGTTTTAAGCCCACTAGATAGTGGCAAAATCATGTTTTCTAAGCCCACCCGAGGGTGGCAAATCCACGTCTTAGCCTACTTGCGGGTAGCACCATCAAACCATTTTCAAACAAACAAACATGAAATGTTTTGTTCCAATTCAGGCGATTCAGTCTATACTTGTATGCTGTGCGCATCACATAGTAACCTAGGCTAATAACCGGAATAAGAACTCACAATGTTTTCAAAATAAGATATCATGGTTAGTAGAGGCCGGTCTTTGACCGGGCGAGCGGGGGTGCTCACGAAGTGACCTTCCCCAATCGTACCCAAGTTCCCGAGCCGAGGCAACTTTGGTGATGACGGACACGTGGCCTTTGGCACCGAGTCAGGGTTTCCTAAATTTCCCATTAAAAAAACATTTAGGTGGCGACTCAGATTCCGCAAAGATCCATGTTTGGCACTTCTTTCAAAAAAAATCTGTTTTCTCAAAACGATTTGCCGGATTTGGACTCTTTGGTTCAAGATTAAGAACCGTGACATTTGAGTCCTTCGAACTGTAGTGACCCAATATCGAACCAGAACCGGGGGGGAGGGGGGGTTCGCACCCCTTTCCCCCGGGATGCGTTCGGGGACGTCTACAGTACATATTCAAACACTTTCAAAAACAAACATGAAATCAAAATGTTCCAAAGTGAGTGAGTTTGTCTATACTTGTGTGCCTCACATAGTAAGTTAGCATTAATAATTAGAAAGAGAGCATATAATGTACATAAAAATCACATCATGATTAGTAAAGGCCGATCTTTGATTGGGTGAGTAGGGTGCTCAATTCATGACATTCCCCTCTCATACATAAGTTCCCGAGCCGAGTCACTTTGGTGATGATGGACACATGGCCTTTGGCACAAGTCACGAGTTTCCTAAATCTCTTAAAAATATTTAGGTGGTGACTCTAAAATTTGGCAATGCAGCCCATTTTTGGCATTTTTGATTAAAAAATTGATTTTTGAAAAGATTTGCCAAATTTGGACTCTTTTGTGTTTATCCGTTTTATATTGTACTTGCGAAACTAGATTCAAAACCACGGGAGTTCGAACTGTAGGGCTATCATCTCTAAGGAGACTAAACCCCTCCGAGGAGCATGAAAAGCAAGCTGCAAAATCCTCTGGGAAAATATCTCTAGTGGAAAGGTAAAGAAATGCTTGAATGTGTATTCTGACTCGCGTGTTAGATGCCGTGACCGTCTTTTCGTACCGAAGCCTTGTCGAGAGGTATTCACGCCTTGTTAGATGCGGCCGTGTTTGTATCGAGGTGCCTTATTTGTCAACAAGTGAAGGCCGAACATCAGAGGCCAACGGGTTTGTTGCAACCCTTGCCTATAGCCTAGTGGAAGTGGGAGCATGTTATGATGGATTTTTTTGTGGGCCTTCCACGGACTCAATGGGGTAGTGATGCAATTTGGGTGGTAGTTGACTGATTGACCAAGTCGGTGCATTTTATACCTATACGCATGAGTGACTCAGTAGATTATCTTGCCGACCTTTATATTAAGGACATAGTGAGGTTGCACAAGGTCCCTGTAACGAGTATTTCGGATAAAGATTCTTGTTTCACGACTCGGTTATGGTAGAGCCTATAGAGTGCCTTGGGTACGAGATTGACTTTTAGCACTGCATATCATCCTCAGACTGGTGGGCAATCCACATGTACTATTTAGATCCTCGAGGATATGCTTCGGGGTAGTGTTCTTCACTTTAAAGGATCGTGGGAGAGACACTTGCCCTTAGTGGAGTTTGCCTATAATAATAGCTTCTAGTCGAGTATTAGCATGGCACCGTTTGAGGCCTTATATGGCCGATCATGTAGGTCGCCTATATGTTGGGCCGAGGTGGGTGATGCACCATTGCTAGGTCCAGAGTTAGTCCGAGAAATGATGCAGAAAGTTGCACTTATCCGTAAGAGGTTGGTTACTGCCTAGAGTCGCTAGAAAAGCTATGCTGACTGTAGGAGGAGACCCTTGTTTTTTGAGGTAGGAGATCATGTCTTCTTGAAGATATCACCTAGGCGGGGTTTGATGAGATTTGGAAATAGTGAGAAGTTCTCTCCTACATTTATTGGGCCTTTTGAGATCCTTGAGCGAATTAGAGAGGTAGCCTATCGCTTAGCCTTGTCGTCACAACTTTATGGAGTTCATGACGTGTTTCATATTTGCATGCTTCGGAAGTATGAGCCAGATCCATCACACATGTTGGATTGGACCGACTTAGAGGTAGATGAGGATGCCTCGCATGAGGGGAGACCGGTGAAAGTCTTGGATACTCGAGACCAAGTCTTACGAGAAAAGACAATTCCATTAGTTAAAGTATTGTGGCGACATCACCGAGTTGAGGAAGCAACTTGAAAACATGAGTTGGAAGTCTGTGAGAAGTATCTAGACTTATTTGTTGATATTTGAGCATGTATTGAGATTATGTTTTGTTAATGAAGTATAAAAACATTGTATATGTTGTATATGTTTTGGAAACACAAGTTTAACATAAACATTGTATCTGTTTTGGAAAACGTAAATTGTACTTTCAATGTTGGAACTTATGTATTGAGTTGATGAGAATGGATGGCTAGAGAATGGGTCATGGTAATGGAATTGATAGATTATCATTGTTGTAATTGGTTTAATCATAGTTTTAAACTTGATTTGAAATTTCGGGGATGAAATTCCTTAAAGGGGGAGATTATAGCGTTCCTGGTTTAGACCTAACCCAATTTATATTCTGGACTCGGGTTTCATGGTTTCGTATTGTTGTCCATGTCTTACGTCTCTTGTATTTCCTTGAGTTTGGCTATTAGGATATATTGATTGCATTTAGAACAGGTTGGTAGCTTGGTTTTCAAACTTTTGTTGCCTAGAATTTTACTCCTCTGCTCGAGCGTCACTTCTTGCCCTCGAGCGGGCTTTGTAAACTCTCAGTACTTTTGCAGGTCTACAAAACTACTAGGAAAGTGTATTATATGCTCGAGCGGTGCTTTCTGCGCTCGAGCGATCTTTCTTGCACTCGAGCATTGGTCTGCTGTCTATAAAACTATTAGAAAAGTGTAATATGCGCTCGAGCGTCCCTTCTTGCGCTCAAGTGGAATAACTTGTTGTGTTTGTACACTTAAGCGTCACTTATTACGCTCGAGCGGAATGTGTATATCAGTTTGCAATCAGGCAATTTCTTCTCACTTTTTCATCACTCTCTCTCTCTCTCTAAAACATTTCAAAACCCTAGATCTAGAGCTTCTCTCTCTAAAAATCCATCTCTCTCTCAAAATCAATCTCTTTCTAAAACTCCATCTCTCTCTACATTTTCACCTAGATTTAATGGTTTCTCTACCCGTGTGCCTTTGTTAAAAAGGTAGAGCATCTCAAGGGCTACATTTTCATCCGAATAGAGTTGGGTTTCTACTGCATCCGAGTTTCTTCCTTACCTTGCTCGTCTTCTAGCTTTGAGGTAGGGATTTTCTACACTCTTCTATGGTTTTTAACTTAGTTATTTGTTTTGTGTAAACAATATTGTGATTTTGGGAGATTTTGAACAAACCTAGGGTTTTGGTTTAAAATCAAAAAAGAGGATTCTCTAATGTATTCTTGAGAAGGGTTATGGAAGTGAATATAAGGTTATGTTGTGGTAAAATTGTTGATTTTGATACTTGGGATGGATTTTGGAAAAAAGAGGAGTTTGCCCTAAATATCTCAAACATTTGTTTTGTACAAATAAATGGAATTGATATTGAAAAATGTGAAATTGGATGAATGTTTATATAAATGGTGGAGTTTGATATGTATTATCTCTCACCTATGAAAATTTGGATAGTTTATCTATCTTAGGGATTGTATATCTGTTTAAAAATATCTGTTTTGGGCTATCGGTGGAGGATAGCCATGATTGTTGTAGAAATTGCATGAGGATTAAGCGAATTGAAACTAATCTCTCATCTGTTGTCATTGAATATGACTATGTTTTAATACATTGTAAATGTATGATATTTGGGAGAAGATAGAGAATGTACTTCATGTGTGGAAGAAAAAAAATGATGTACTCTATTGAATTAAGTTGACATGTATGTCCAGGGTGAAAGTTTCGAAAACTACGCGTATAGATGTGTGTCGATTCCTGCGAACGAAATATCTATAAAATGGAAAATAAAAGTGATTGTATGATGGTTACTGATTAGAAATCTATTATGTTGTATTTTCAGTTTGGTCATTTTCATGAGATGAAATTGATTTCATGAATTGAAATACATAGTTGGTACTGTAGGGTTTGCAAAAAAAATTATGAAATGGTTTATCCATGGCATTGCATGTGCATATTATACTTATATCTTTATTAAGATTTATATATTGTGTTGGATTATTTCTACTGGGTTTAGGCTCACCTTATGTGGGAAAAATATTTTCAAGTACTGGTGATGTGCCTCCACCAAGGACTTAGCTTGGGAGAACTGTGGAGCTGAAAGCTCAGTTTTGTTATATTGTATTTACTTTTGTACAAGTGTAGGGCTTTAACTGTATTGAGCTTAAGACTCACTTTTATTGTAACCAAGAACTATCTTAGAAAGTTGTAAGCCTTTAGGCATTTCTTATTTGTTTAACTTCCAATTTTTTTTATTTTTTATTTTTTTGTTGTTAATTGTAACATATGCTATGGGTTCAGGGTTAGACATTATGAATGCATACTTCATGTGTTGCCTTTTTTGTAATGCCAATTAGATTTAATGGAAGATATTTGCTTTATTATTATTGTCATATATAAATGTTGTGGCGGGATGTTGGTAATTATTTTAGGGCATTACAATTTGGAACATTATTATGTAAAATTGATAATGTTCTTAGTTTTTAAAAATAAAAAATAAAAAATAAAAAAAAAACTGATAATATTCTCAGTTTTACTAAGTAGGCCTTATTGGTTAAAAAAAAATCTTAGATAGGACATGAGCTACCATAACATTTGTAAACAGGACTTTTAGGTAATTAACTTTTAAATTAAACACATGCATTATATGAATTATAAATTAATCTAACTGCCTTAATTTATTATCATAAAAATAACTTAATTAATTGTTAATTTTTAACTTCATTTTGTATTTAATAACATTTTGAATTATATATACAAACGCCTATCGTATATAAATTTTTAATTTTAGTTTTTTTTTTTGTTGATTTCTTTAATTTTGTTTCTGCTCTATTGCGGAATTTATTAGGAACATTGCAATATCTACTACTGGTTGCCTCTCTTTTTTAAGTTTTAATTTTAAATTTTATGATTTGATTTTATGGTAAAAAAGGTGTCTAGATTAATTTATGATTTAATTATATATATATATATTTGTATATATAATTTAAAATTTTATTAAATAAGAAATTAAGTTAGAAATTTAAACTTAATTAAGGTAATTTATGATAATAAATTAACGTTGTTATATTAATTCATAATTTAATTTTTTATACATATAAATATATGTATGTTTAATTTAAAATATTATTAAATAAAAAAGTGGGTTAGAAATTAAAAATTAGATTAATGTGATTTTATGATTTAAACAAAAAAATAGAAAACAAAACAAAACAAAACGAAAAAAAAAAAAGACAGTCATTTAGCACAATATAGTAGAAGAAAATAGAGTGGAAGACAAATTTAACAAATCAATATTTGACTAAATAAAAAAATTAAATAAATAAGAGATTAAAATAAATAAATAAAATAATCAATTTGAGTTTTCTAGAATGTGTTAACATCCATTTAATAGCATTGTTTTATATAGTGAAGGGTAAAGGCATTTTGGTATGTTGGAGAAACCATTTTTTGAGAGAAAACTGTCAAACAGAGCAATACTTGCAAATGGGGCGCATGTAGCTCACTAGTCGTTTATTTAGATGTAAAAAATAACAGTTGCAGACCAGTCTAAAACCACAAAAGTGTTTGCATATATTCAAACATTAAGGGGTCATCCACAGTAGCCTAAAACCACAGGGGAATTTATTGCCTTTTATCCTTGTATTTATAATTTTCAAACTTATTTGAAAATAAAGGTAAAAATATCATCGAAAAATATATAATTTGAAAAAAAAAAAAAAAATTGTCTTGTATTACAATCCAAATATATAGAACGTATAGGATCACAAGTATTTGCATAAGATTGATAACTAAACAAGTTGTTAAAAAGAGGTTTTCCACGAATTTTTCTTCAAATAAATTATGGTGAAATTGGAGTGTGCTTTGGGTGATTAGAGAAACTTTTTGAAACCTTGCGGGGGCCAGCCACCCAGTAGGTCTTCCGTTGATTATGCGAGTCGAGTAGCTTTTTGAAATGTCACCAAATATATATATATATATTTTTTCTTTTAACAAATTTTTTTGAATAATAAAAAATCCCAATACACTTTAAGTGAATCATTTTTTGTCAACCACCTAAGAAAGGGTGTTCTCATGCCCCAACTGTAAGATTTTTTATTAGTTGATTTGTTTAAAATCCCATTATCAGAGAATCGGTATAGGTTTCAAGTCTCACATTCTTATCCCCTTTGAGATAGAAATACTCATTGTATGGTATCTCCCAAAAAACTAAAATAAAAATCAATTTCTTGCAACACAACTCATCAACCCAAGCAAGCAGCTCTCTAGAACCTTTTGATACATCACACAACAGTTTGGCCTTTCAGGACAGTTGGGGTTAAGTTTTTGAAATTTATTTTAAAAAATTGAAATCAATTTGATAAAGATAAACATTTAAAAAGATTTTTTTAAAAATTTTATTTTCAATCCAAAAGAGAGAAAATCATATGAAAATAATGAGTAATTTTTTTTTTTATTTGGTCACCGAATGAATTTTTGAAAATTTTTCAAAACTATATTATGAAAATTCAACCAAATAGAGCAGTCAGGCAATTCTCTAATTTGGCTTCCGTATTTGTTCAAAATCAGCGAGACACTATGTTTGATCAATTTCTATATAGTTTGCACAAATTTAAATACCATTCTCAATATTTTAAATCTAATTTTACTATTTCAAATAATTAAGTTCAGATTTTCAAGATTTTATTAATGGTTAAGGGGTTGTTTGGAAAGTTAATATTTTAATCAAAAAATTAAAAAACTAAAAAGTTAACTTGTAGAAAAAGTTAAAAATTTCTTTCTATTCTCTCTAATTTTTGCATTTTTTTTTTTGTAAAAAATAAAATATTTGTTTCTATATTTTCACATATTTTAATAATAAAAAATCACTAAAAACAAAAAGGAGAATTGACTAATAAATCCCGTTTTATAAACTTGTAATCTATAAGGTTTTAAATATTTTTTTGGTGATTGAGTGGTCTCTTAAATTATTTGTTAATTGTTTTGTCATTATTAGTACAGTTGGGAGACATGTGGCGTAGTTATGTATGAGGAAGGTGGTGAGCTGTTTGCGTGTCACGTTGTTCGAAAAATGTACTAGTAACTTTTTAAAGTTTGGTTATTTTTAACACGCGCAGTGTATGACGTAAATTCCTTACTAATTGTTTTTTGACGTGAATTCCTTACTAATTATTTTTTGGCGCATGACGTGAAAACATATAGTAATTCAATCAAATTTGGTCCATCACGTTGGAATGTCACATGTCACGTTTAAGAAAAGTACGTTAAGGAGTTTTTAATTTGATTAGAGTGTTACAACATATCCACCACGTTGTCACATTTGAAAAAAGTATACCAATGAGTTTTTATTTATTTTTGGAGTGTAACATTATGCCTACCACATTGTCATATTTGGAAAAAATACATTAAAGATACGTAAAAATTTTAGAGTATCATATCATACCTACCACATTTTCACATTTGGGAAAAATACACCAAGAGGTTTTTAATTTTTTTGGAGCGTCCCATCGTTGGAGTGTCACAATAATACCGCCATATTGAAGTATCACACTATACCTACCACACATTCCCAAAAAAAAAAATAATAATAATAATAATAATAATAATTTCTCAATTAACTAGTGAATACTCATCTACCTTTGAAAAAAGGCATACTAATCACACACACACACCTAATAAAGATTCTTCAATCAATTATTTAAAATGTAGAATCAAATGGTACAGAAATTCTCAAAATAAAACTTTCCAATAAATTTCCCAATAAAAAAAAAAAAAAAAAAAATCCCTTTTCAAATCACTAGAAATTTCGACCATCTGTTTACTTCAACAAAAAAGCAATCAACGTGAAAACTGATGGAGGAGTAATGCACTAAGAGAAAAGACAACATTTACTTTGAAAATGCTGACGTGTTCATATTTATTGGTTAACAGTAAACTAGAGTATTATGGGTAAGTTGTATGGAATTTAGGCCAAGTTTGGGGAGTTAAGAAAAAATTAAAAAGTTAAAAAGTTATTCAAAAAGTTAAAAAGTGATCATTATTTACCAAAAATAAAAAATTACGGCTGCACAACTCTCAATCTTAATTTTTCCCTACCCACTAATTTATACAATTTTTTAATACACATTTTTTCATAAAAAGTCAAAAAGTTAATCCAAACATCTATATTTTTTTCCTCAATTTTTTAGTTCCAAAAGACAAACGGTACACTTATTTAGGACACCCCAAACAACCTCTTAATCTCGTGGGAATCTTTGCCTATAGAACCCAAACCTCACAAAATTTTAGTAATTGTGCCCATAAATACATTCACTCACTCCATGGCTTCTACTAACTATTTCCGATGCATTTTCTCGGCTTTTCTCTTTGTCTTAGGAATTTTGCCCTCTCAAGCTTTCTCCCGCCTTCTCAATGAACAAACCATGCTAGAAATGCACGAGCAATGGATGACATGTCATCGACGCGTTTACAAGGATGTCGAAGAGAAGAATACATGATTTCAAGTATTCAAGGACAATTTTCAATATATAAACGCCTTTAATGAAGGTGCAAACCGAGCATACAAGCTTCGTGTGAATCAATATGCAAACCTAACAGATGAGGAGTTTCATGCTTCTCATACTGGTTACAAGAAGCAACCAACCAAAGTGACATCTATCTCAAAGCCAACATCTTTTAAGTATGCAAATGTTACGAATGTACCAGCTACTATTGATTGACGAGAGAAAGGTGCAACTACTCCTGTTAAGCACCAAGGCCAATGTGGTAAGCATTACATATAGCGATTCTGGTTTAGACTCGACCCATTTGATGTTCTGGATCCAGGTTTCATTGTCTTATATGGTTATTCACGTCTTGTTTCTCCTTATGCATTATTAAGTTTGGTTATTGGAGTGCCTTGGTTACATTTGGAACAGGTTGGCAGCTTGTATTTCAAAACAATTGTTGCCTAGAATTTTGCCTTTTCACTTGACCTGTCTTTCTGAACTCCCAGTACTTTTGTAGGTCTAGGGATACAGGGAGATGGTAGTCTTTGCTCGAGCGGTGTTGGCTCGAGTGGTCTTTCTTGAGCTTTGTAGTTGGTTTTTTGTGCTCCTCGGAAGAGTTTAGTCTCCTTGGGTACAATAGCCCTACAGTTCGAACTCCCGTGGTTTTGAATCTGGTTTTACAAGTGCAATGTGAAATAGAAAAACGAATGAGAGTCCAAATCTAACAAACCTTTGTATAATTCATCAGAGATGCCAAAAATGGACTGCATTGTCAGATTGTAGAGTCGCCACGTAAATATTTTTGAAAAATAGAGGAAACACATGACTCGTTTCAAATATCACTTGTTCGTCATAACCAAAGTGTCTCGGCTCAAGAGCTTAGATATGAGGGGACGGTCATGGATTAAGCACCCCACTCACCCGATCAAAGATCGGCATCTACTAATCATGATTTGATTTTTATGTACATTATATGCTCTTGTTCTGATTTATTATGCTAACTTACTATGTGAGGCACACTACGTCACCCATTTTGGAATGTTTTGATTTTTATGTTTGTTTGAAAAAGGTTTTGAATGCATGCTACTTAAAAAGTAAGCTTGTATATACATTTATCAAAGTCGTTCCAACTTAAGCTAAATAGCCTTCATCTACAGGCATTCAAAGAGGTATTTCAAATAAACACGTAGCCTCATGGTAGTATGCTTGATATGGAAACACAAACACACATGTAATATGTTAAAACAAAAAATGCTCACCTAATAATTAATTGAAGCAAGCCAAGGAAAAGAAAATGGTTAGAAAAATGCATGCTCCTAATATGCAAAGTGACTAAGCAACACATACAAAATGCAACTACTATGTTCAGCTTATTTATCATGTCATATGAATCAACTCAAAGCATGTGGCAACACATGTATTCAAGTAGGAAATGACAATGACATTAGAATGATAAAGCAAACTAAATGCATGCAAAAATGGATACAACACATAGTAGTGATATGAAACAAAAACATGATACTATATGTAATCGTAGTAAGCATGTAAATAAAATGGAGAAAGAAATAGGGGTTGCAAGACATACAAATATTACAAATTGGCCCTCGCACAAGACGGTCCGAATAAATATGCTAATTAACTAATTATTACAACATAATTGAATGAATTAATTAACTATTACAAATTCAAATGAAACCAAAGCAATTAATTAGTTACAACATATGAATATGAATATTAAAGTGGCTAATCTAATGGACTCGAATGGGAGGTGAGGAACCGCATGCGCACAATCGAGAACATCCTTTGGAAACCTCTCTGTTTGCTGCCAGAATTTGCTCTGTTTGCAGTCAGAAAATTATTCTATTTTGGCCTCAAAATCTACTATGTTCTGCTGTAAAAATACCACTGCCTGTACAAAATAGGTGGCCGGCCGGCCTTGAGAAGTGGTTGGCCGTACAAAATGATGACCAGCCGGGCATTGTTTCTGGGGAATACCCTGCTACAACAGAGCTAAAACAGAGCAAAAACAAAGTGTTTCCGAAAGATTTTTATCTTCTCTGTCCTTCCCTATCATAAAGATGATCAAGGAAGGAGTAGATTCGATTATGAAATCATTAATTATAGCAAATTTGTTGCGTGATGATCTTAGAAACGATAGGAGAAAAGGTCGATAAAATGACATAAAAGACAAACAACACCTCCTCTCTATCATGGAGTTACCTCAATAAAAAGTAGCAAGCATGACTTGACTCGGGAAATGAGCTTTTCAAGCCCTTTTCTACGAGGGGAAACTACAACGGAAGAATCAAACCCATTTTCAAGCAATAATGAATTCGGAGTCAAATCCAAAATGAGCAATAATGACATCAAATCCAAACTCGATAAATGAGCTATATTGACTCTTTCCTTTATGATTTCCAAGGGTCTAAATGGAAAATTAGTCCCTTAGAAGTAATGCATCGGCGATAAAGGGAAGTGTCAAACAAAAGATCATACTTAGAATAAGATAGATGTAATGCCGTGGTAATGAACCTTCGAAGAGATTAAACCATTTAGCATTAGGGGTCTCTTTCTTTTACCTTGAACGGTGATCTATTGTTTGATACAACTCTTAATCAAAAGAAACAAAGAGATGAGAGAGGTTGCAGATTATGAATGAACAAGTGGATGGTTACAATGGTGTGAATATGTACATGAAAGCTATAAAAAAATGAAAGAAAAGATTATTAACTCAAATGGATTGGAAGTTATGGCTTATACACCAAATCCATGAGGACTTACAACAACACAAGGATAATATTCAAAGCATAAATTAAATAAATACATTAAATAGCCCCTTAAAATCCCAAAAAAAAAAAAAAAAAAAATATTGGCTAAAACAAAAAGAAACAAAGTAGAAAAAGGCAAAGCAACAAGCTATGGAACAAGGCCTAAGGAATGGTGGATAATCCATCCTCTTTTTGTTAGCTTTAAATCACATTTTTAAGCTTAAAATGGATTCGAAATCAGTATAAAAACACAAGAAAAAGAGAGAGAAAAGATGGTGAAAGAGTTTAAACATTATCCCTTTAAAGAGATGAAGAGATTCCTAGTTATCAAACCACAAGCTAAGCACTCTCAAGAGGCCGAAATTGTATTCAAAAATCTTAGCAACAGCTTCAAGTTTAAGCTTAGAAGGTGTATGTATAGTGTATGTATATTGCAAGAGTAGAGAAAAGTGAATTGGACAAGTTATAGCTCTTGGCCAAACTTTTCTAAGCCCAAACCATGAAGGGGGGCATGTATTTATAGAAAAACAGGTTCTCACGTTGGAAATATCTGTAAAGAGACGGTTGGTGTAAGGCATGCACATGGGAACAGCTGGCTGTTCCAAAATATCTTCTATCAGCAAACATGGCCGACCAACCATAGAGATGTACGGCCACACGAAAATGGCCTCCGGCCACTTGTTGGCTAGCTCTTCTATGAGTGGTTAGGCTAGAAAAAGCAAGGTTTTGGTCCAAAGGGGGTACAAGGTTTAGTTTTTAAAACTTGAAACCGAAGCCTTTTGTTGAAGAAATTGAATGATTACACAGCGTAACATTTCATCATTGAGTGTTCACCATCAGGCGCCCAAGTCTTAAAGGCGGTCAAAATGGTGTATCTACAAGCTTGAGCAAAGGTCCCCTGTTTGTAAAACTTCTGGGAGTTTGTATTCTTCGCTCGAGTAGTCACTTTGTGTGCTCGAACGGTTACACTTATTGTGTCTGGTCGCTCAAGTAACCATTCATGCGCTCGAGCGGTCTGTGCGTATATTAATCCGTAAAGTCACCTTTTTTTCTCACCTTTTCAGTTCCCTCTCTCTCTCTGAACATTCTAAAAACCCTAAATCTAGAGCTTCTCTCTCTAAAACTCTCATTCTCGCTACAAATACACCTAGATACATTGATTTCTCCACCTATGTCCCTTTGATAAAAAGGTAGAACATTTTGAGAGCTTCCTTTTGATCAGAACAAAGTTCGGTTTCGGCGTGGTTGAAGTTTCTCGATTCCTTCTTCTGCCTTCTAAGCTTAAGGTAGGGATATCTTTGCACTTTCTTATAATTTTTAACTTAGTTATTTATGTTTTGAAACAACATTGTGATTTAATGATTTTTGGACAAATCTTGGGTTTTGGATGGAAATCAAAAAGAAAGGTTTTCAAATGAGTTGTTGGAAATGATTGAGGCTAGCTAGCATCGTCGTCTATGACTGTCAAGTGATCTACATATACAGATGATACAAGTTGCTAGTTATTGTCAGTTGTCAGAGTACAGATCATACAGTAGTAATGGTATTAAAGCTTAAATGACTGTCAGTTTCTGATTACCTTGCCGGCAACCACTGTGTCGAAGTAGCGACGATAAAAGGCAAAGGTCATTCCTCATGGCTCGCAAGGAACACTGCCATCATCTTTGCATGAGTAGGGCACGGTCGAACAATCTCATCCATTGGCTCTGAGCTAGGGCGTGAAATAGGTGTAAATCCATTGCAAGAAGAGATCAACAGTGTGCATCAATAGGTGTGAACATATATTAAATGGAAAATGCAAAGTAGAAGGAACAATGCATAAACAGATACAACGCGAAAATGCAAAACAAAAAGCATAAGAATAAGTAAACCATGCATACCTCCTAGGCTCTCGGTAGCCTCTAACCTCTCCCTTCATATGGGAAGTGGAGCTCATAGCCGTGGAGCTCATGTAGCCAGAGAGTGTGGCAAGGCCGGCTCCATCTCAGTTGTAAAATCAAACCCAAGACAGGTCACAAGGGCACTCGAAGTACAAACCCACGGTATTCTACCTATTCGCGAACAAGGTGGTACCAAGAAAGTACATCGGCATGCCATTAGCGAAATCATCAAAACACCTGATGCCTCTAGGCGCCATCACGTACGTGCGGGGGTGATAAGTGATCGGATCAAAGGGCCTCACCCTCAACGTTAGTAACTCAGGCTCGAGCCTTAGGGTGAAGACCTCTATCTCTACCTCAAGGTCAGTGGTAATGTCCTCCGCTCCCTTGCCAGCATCATCAGCTATAGGCTCCTTAACCTCGATAGCACGTGGAAGCATAAGTACCTCAAGAGGAGCACCGTCATGAGGGACATTGTCTGCCATCTGAAAAGTGGGTGGAAAATGGGTAAAGAATGAAGAAAAATGAAGAAAAGAGGAAAAACTTAGAAAAAGTCAACCCTAGGAGAGAGAAAATGGGAGAAAAAGTCAAAACCTGGGAAAGTTCACAAAACCCAAGAAAAACTTGAAAGGAATAAGCCCAAAGTGTTGAAAACCCAAAAAAATCAACGAAAACAAAATCTGATTGGTTCAAAGTGAAGAGGGCCAAAGAGGGTTTGCGAATAAAGCTTGTGTGGGGCATTGATGGAGCGATTATTATATTTGAAAAAAATCAAACAACAATGATGAAGTGGTGGCAAGAAAAAAAAGGGTTTCAAATTTTAAGAAAGGCAAGCATAACCCAGCAACCAAGAAAATGCATACAAAGCACAAATCTAGAGAGAAAAAGCACCTAGAGAGAGAGGAAGAGAGTGATTTCGGTCATGTGGGTGTGAGGAAATGAAGTTTGGTGATGTGTTTAAGTAGACCCATGCCGAAATTCCCTTTTTGCCCCCAAAATTGCATTAGTGGCCAGCAGGCCACTAAAAGGGGACGGTCATACACTATTAGTGGCCCGTAGGCCCCTTTTGTGGCCCAGTGCTAGTTTTGTTCCCCTTTGGCCCTAACAGTGTATGGGAGGTCCTTTTTTGGGTCTGGAAAAAAGGATTGAGGTATTTGAATTGGATTTGATTTCTGAGGAGCTTGAAACTCTATTCCGATTGCGCTGTTCCAATACCCACTGTACTCCGGCACGCAAATGTGCCCCAATGTCAATATGAACAAGTTGTATCCGTTTGAGCATTTTGCAAAGCCTCCCCGCGGACGGGGGGAACGTTGGAGTTTGTCATTGAACGTCACTTTTGGTCGTTTTGTCGATGTACATATCTGATATCTTCTTTTGCATAGAACGTGCACTCTCGCATACCTCTTATGTTGTATGTGCGCATTGCATCATTCATAACTCAATTATCTTGCATAGAACATACTTTTAATTATCTTGCATAGAACATGCTTTCGTTTCGTGCATAGAACATGCATACATATTATGTCGGTTGTCTTTTATCTCGCATAGAACATGTATTGCATCTTGTTTCCATTATCTATTATGTTGCATGGAGCATGCATCAATTATGTCACATTGTGTCACATTTGTGTGCGTTGTGCTTTGCAGTTCTTATATCCACCCTTATCACGTGAGTGTGATTTGGGTTTTCTCTCTATAACCTCACTATGTGGAACTGTAGCTTGGTTTGTTCTTGTACCTTACTACGCAGTAGTATAGTTTAGTTGTTCTTGTGTCCTCTCTACACGGAAGTGTAGTTAGAATCACCTCGCTATGCAGAAGTGTAGATGGTTTGTTGTTGTACCTTACTACACGGTAGTGTAGTTTGGTTGTTCTTGTGTTCTCTCTATGCGGAAGTGTAGTTAGGATTACCTTGCCACACGGTAGTGTGGCTTGGTTTCCCCTTTGCCTCCCCATGCGAAAGTGTGGCTTGGTTTGCTCTTGTCCTCTCTACACGAAAGTGTAGTTAGGATTACCTTGCCACATGGTAGTGTGGCTTAGTTTGCTCTTATCCTCTCTATATGGAAGTGTAGTTAGGATTACCTCTCTACACGGTAGTGTGGTTTGGGTTGGTTTTTGTTATCCTCTCTACGCGGAAGTGTAGCTAGGATTACCCTTCTACACGGTAGTGTAGTTTGGGTTGTTTTATTCCCCTCTCTACGCGGAAGTATAGTTAGGATCACTGTGCTGCACAGTAGTGTAGTTTGGCTGCGCTTGTTCCTCGCGATGCGGAAGTGTAGCTTAGTTCGTTCTTGTACTCCTTTACACAGTAGTGTAATTGGGGTTGTTTTGTTCTTTTTTACGCAGAAGGGTAGTTAAGATTGTTTCTTGTTAACCACTCTACGAGGTAGTGTAGTTTGGTTTGTTGTTTCTCACCTCTCTACGCGGAAGTGTAGTTTGGCTTGTCTCTTGTTAATATTTCTGCACGGAAGTGTAGTTTTGGATTGTTTCTTATACGCCGAAGAGTAGTTGTTTACTATTATTTATGTCAATTGTTGCATTGCATTGAAGCTCATTTTTTAAGCGGTATGCTCGTTTGTATTTTCAACTGTTGTATCGCATTATGTTTCATTTTGTATCTTGCCCCTGAACTATATTGGTTTGATTCCTTGCAAAGGGATACGTAGGCAGCTTTTGAGCTCAACCAATTTAATTTATGTCTTGATTGTTTGCCCAAGTCTTATGGCCTTGTCAAAATGGGTCGTCTCTGGGCTTTGACATTCACTCACATCATTTTATGACTTCGAGCTCTGGCAAAGAGGGGCAACTGTAGACACCTATTTTTGACCACCCCTAAGACTTGGGTGCCACCGATTGATCACCTGATGATGAATTTATACACTTGTACAATTGCTCAATTTCCTCAATAGGAAATCTCAGTTTTGAGACTTAAAAAACCTACAAACCTTGTGCCTTGTTTTTGGACCAAAACAGTAGTTTTTCAAGCTTGACCATCCAGGGACCTGCAGACCCACTAGTGGCCTGCTGCCCACTATTGCTGGCCTACCAGCCACTTATGTAAAAATTAAGATCTTTTTGCTAGTTGTGCTTGCCGTCTCCATAGATGCATGCATCACACTAGCTATGTCTGTATGGATATTTTTGAGCTAGCCTCATATATTTCTATATATTGATGACTCTCTCTAAAAAATTAAGGTTAGAAAAATTTGTGGAGCAAAGTTTTGGAAAATATTTCTCTATCTACATTTCACTCTCTCCCTTGCAACTTCTATACCCTTAACCTAGACACTCTAAACCAAACCTTAAGAGTTCTTTGCTGAGGTGTTTGAGCTTGCATTTTAGCTCTTGAGGGTGTGAAATTGTTGGTTTGTGAACAAAAGGATCACTCCTCTTCAAGAGGTGTACATTCTAACTCTTTTGTATCACTTTTTTCCTATCTTTTCCTACTATTTTTAGACTGTTTTTCGCTTGTGTTTGTGGGTTGAAACTTGTGGTTTAACGCCATTAAAGGTAGAGGGGTTGACCACTCTTTTTTGAACCTTGCTTCCTAGGCTTTTACCCTTGTGTTTCCCATCTTTTCATCAACTTTTTTTTGAGCTTTTTACCACTGATTTTCAGAGGTTTTTAGAGGCTAAAAAAGTGATTTTGAAGTCCCAAAAATGTAGGGGTTAGCCACTCCTCCTTTGGCTTATTTACTAGCTTAATTTCTCCATTATTTTAGCTTGTTCTTCTAGCTTTTGTACATTAATTTCAATACTATTTTTAGGTGGTTTAGGACTACTTTAGGTTGTTCATTTCGTTTATGCTTTGTATTGCATGCTTGTAGTGTAACGATCCTCATAGACTTGGTGTTTTAGGCATTAGACACCAACCTATTTGAGTTCATAGCATTTCTTTCAAGCTTTCCACACTTGTGTTCTTCTCTAATCATCTCTATACTTCTCTCATTTCTTGGTTTCTTCCTTGCTTTGAGAGTCATTTCAAACCGATTGTTTGTTTAAACTTGAGATAGAGATTGTTGTGCCTCATGGTTTAATCTCTTCGGAGGTTCATTACCAATGGCGTGGCATCTCTCTCATGCCCAAAACAACCATTTGTTTGATACTTCCCTCCTTTAGTGGACTTAATGCTCATTTTGGACAAAAATGACTAATGAATGGAAAGGTAATTAAAAGAGGAAATCAATGGCTTAAAATGGAGCAAGATAATAAAATGGTTTGGATTCAATCGGACTTTAATTGAACCCATTGAGTCTTGAGTCGTTTCATACTTGTCAGTGATGAAAATGGTTCAAGAGTCAATGTCAACTGCTTCCCTTGATCAATATCATGATAGGGAGGAGGTTCATGAGTCTTTCATTGTGCATTTATTGAAATTGTATCCCTTGGTTCATAAGTCATCATGCAATGAATTTGCGCTAATTGATAGCTTGCGAATTAAGCCTACCCCTTCTTTGATCTGTCTGATGATAAGGAGAATTAGGGTGGACAGACATCCCCTAAGAATGCTCTGTTTGTGCTCTGTTTGTTTTCTGCCACAGCAAGAGAAACCCAACATTTGTGGTTGGCAGGCAACCTTTACCGTACAGTAGGCCACTATTAGTGGGCAGTCGGCCACCATTTCTTGCCTACCTACCACCTTTTTCAACCAGGCAGTACCACTTTTTTTTTTTTCTTTTTTTTTTCACAGAGTAGAGTAGAGGCTGAGACACAAAATAGTGCAGAGGCATTCTCGGGGGAGAAATTCATATGCATGCATGAGTCATTTCTTTACTCCTCAGGACCCATTAAATTTGTTTTATTAATAGTAGTATTTGTACCTAAAGTAGTGAACTTGTAATTAATTACTTAGTTAATTACTTCCGTAATGTAACTAATTAGTTAGTTTAACTAGTTAATTTGTGTTAATTAGTTAGAGTGTGTTGTAACTATTTAATTAGCTAGAATAGTTAGTTAGCTTCGGCGTTGTAATAATTAGTTAGCTAGCTTATCTAATTCATTCATTCAGACCCTCTTGTGCGAGGGCAAATTGTAATAATGTGTATGTTTTCCAACCCCACGTCATTCTCCCTTTTATTTCCTCGCTTATGATGGATAGTTTAGAGCATCATGTTTCGTTTAGCATTTCTCATGACTTGCATCCATTGTCTTCCATGCATTAGGCCCGACGCATCATTCTAACTCACATTGTCATTTATTACTTCTTTGAAGCCGTGCTTAAACCACATGCTATCAAATTGATTCATATGCCATGTTAGTAGCTTAGCCTATTAATTGCGTATTGTATGTGTTGCATTAGTCAAGTTGCATTCGTTAGGAACATGCATGTTTTCTAATTCTTTTGCTTTGTTTGGCTCACCTTAGAGTACTAGGTAAGCACTTTTCGCTTTAGCATATCACTTGTGTGTGATTGTTGCCATGTCAAGTATGATTACTATGAGGCTAAGTGCTTAAGTGATATTGAATGCTCGTGGATGAAAGCTAATTTCTTAAATTGGGATAATTTGAGTAAAGTGCATATGAGATCACTTTTTCAAGTGGTACATATTCAAAACAAATTTTAAAGCAAACATGAAATCAAAGTGTTCCAAATTTTACAACTTAGTCTATACTTGTGTACATCACATAGTAAAATAGCCTAATAAATAGGAACAAGAGCATATAATGTAAATAAAAATCATATCATGATTAGTAGAGTTCGATCTTTGATAAGGCAAGTGGGGTGCTCAATTCATGACCTTCCCCTCTCGTACCTAAGTTTCCGACATGAGACACTTTTGTGATGACGGATAAGTGGCCTTTGGCACGAGTCCCGGGTTTCCTAAATTTTTCAAAAAATATTTAGGTGGCGACTCTATAATCTGGCAAAGCAGTCCATTTTTGGTATTTTGATTCAAAATCGATCTTTCAAAAGATTTGCCGGATTTGGACTTTTTTGTGTTTATCTATTTTACACTGCACTTGTGAGATTAGATTCAGAACCGCGGAAGTCTGAACCGTAGGGCTATCGTATCCGAAATGAGCACGAAAACCAAGCTACACACCTTCACAAAACTCGAAGGTATCACACCACCCCAAAACAAACACACTTAGCACTATACAACTCAATTCTCACTACATTCAAGACTAGTCATAACAACAAACTCTCTGTAGCTTGCTTTCCGTGCTCCTTTCAGATACAATAGCCTATAGTTCAAACTTCTGTGGTTTTGAATCTGATTCCACAAGTGCAATGTGAAATTAGATAAACATAAATGAGTCCAAATCTGGCAAATATTTTGGAAAATCAATTTTGAATAAAAAATGCCAAAAATGGACTGCTTTGCCCGATTTCAGAGTCGCAGCCTAAATGTTTTTGGAAAATTTAGGAAACCCATGACTCATGCCAAAGGTCACATGTCCGTCATCACCAAAGTGTCTCGGCTCAAAAACTTAGGTAAGAAAGGTCATAAATTGAGCACCCTACTCGCCTGATCAAAGATCAACCTCTACTAATCATGATGTGATTCGTATTTACATTATATGTTTTTGTTCCGGTTATTAGGCTAACATTACTATGCATTGCACACAAGTATAGACTAATTTGCAAAAATTGGAACGTTTCGATTTTATGTTTGTTTTTGAAAGGTGTTTGAATATGACCCACTTGAAAAAGTGATCTCAGATGTACATTTAAGAAAATCATCGCAACTTAAGCAATTAGCCTTCATCCGTAGGCATTTTGACAGGTAACTAAGCACTTAGCGTTATTGTATTATGCTTGACATGGCAACAATCACACTTATGCAATATGCTAAAGCAACAAAGCTTACCCCAATTCCCGAGGCGAGCCAAAATAGAGAAAATAGTTAGAAAAATACATGATCCTAACTAATGAAATATGCCTAATGCAACACATGCAATATTCAATCAGAAGTCCGGCTACTAGCATAGCATGTGAATCAATTTGATAGCATACAGTTTTAAACACGTTTTCAAAAAAGTATTTAAACGACAATGCTTGTTTAGATTGATGAGCCGACCTTCATACATGCAAGACTAATGGATGCTTTATACATGGAAAATGCTAAAAGAAACATGATGTTCTAAGCTACCCATTATAAGCAATTTAAATAAAAGGGAGAAAGAAATAGGGGGTGGAAGACATAGACATTATTACAAATTGGCCCTCATACAAGTGGGTCCAAATAACTGAATTTAGCTAAGCTTGCTGACTAATTATCACAACACCGAATTTAACTAACCATTCTAGCTAATTAAATAATTACAACACAAGATTAATTAATTAATCTAATTAATTACAACACCAAGTTAACTAGCTATTCTAAGTAAGTAATTAAATATTACAAGTCCACGAGTTAACAGGCTCTAAGAAATGAGGGAATGGCTTATGCATGCACATGATTTTCTTCTCGAGAATGCCTCTGTTTTGCTGCCAAAAGGATTTTGTTTTGTGTTCTGAAAATTGCATTGTTTTTACCTTAGCCTTTGCTCTGTTCTATGAGAAAAATTGTATTGCCTAGCTAAAAAAGGTGGCTGGCCAGCCAGAAGTGGTGGATAGCCATACAGTATAAGTGCCTGGCTGGCCACTAATTTTGGGTTTCTCTTGATGCAACAAAAAACAAACAGAACACAAATAGAGCATTCTCAGGGGATGTTTGTCCACCCCACCCCCCTTATCATCAGGCAGATCAAAGGAGAGGTAAGCTTGATTCACAAGCCATCAATCAATGCAAATTCATTGCATGATGGTCCAAGAACCAAGGGATACAATCTTAATAAATCAAGCAAAAAACCAACAAAACCTCTCCCTATCATGGAATTGATCAAGGGAAGTGGTTGACATTGGAAATTTGAACCATTTTCATCACTAACAAGTATGAAATGACTTAAGATTCCATGGGATCAATTAACGTCCGATTGAACCCCAAACCATGTTATTATCTTGTTACCTCTTTTAAGCCCCAATTTATTACCTCTTTTAATTACCTTTCCATTCATTAATCCATTTTTTCCAAAATGAGGATTAAGTTCACTAATGGAGAGAGGTGTCAAACAAGAAGTTGTTTGGGCATGAAACAGAGGTCATGCAGTTGGTAATGAACCTCCGAAAAGATTAAACATTAAGCATGGAGTGACCTCTTTCTCAAGCCTAAACCACACTCAGTTGAAATGACTCTCAAAGAAATAAAAAGCTAAGAAATGAGGGAGGGTGTAGAGGTGATTAGAGGTGAACACAAGTATGGAAAGCTTTGAAATAAATGCTATCAACTCAAATAGGGTGGTGGCTAAGGCCTAAAGCACCAAACCTATGAGGACCATTATACTACAAGCATGTTATACAAGGCACAAATGAAATAAATAGCCTAAAACAATCCTAAAATAGTTAAAATTAGGATTGAAATTCACATGGAAAAGCTTCAAAAAGTTAGCTACAATATTAAGGAATTTAAGCTTGTAAACAAGCATAAAGAGGGGAGGCTAACCCCTCCATTTTTGAGATTTCAAAACATTATTTTTAGCCTCTGAAAACCTCTGAAATTCAGTGGTAAAAAACTCAAAAAAATTTGATAAAAAGATGGGAAACACAAGGGCAAAAGCCTAGGAAGCAAGGTTCAAAGAAGGTTGGTCAACCCCTCTACCTTTAATGGCCTTAAACCACAAGTTTCTGCCCATAAAAACAGGTAAAAAATAGTACAAAAAAAAAATAGCAATAAATGATGGAAATAAATAGGGAAAAGAAGCTTTGGATTATACCTCTTGAATAGGGACAACCCTTTTAGTTATAAACCACCAAGTCCACACGCTTAAGAGCTGAAATTCAAGCTTGTGAACCTCAGTAAGGAACCTTACAAAGTAGGTTTAGGAAGTGTAGAGAGAGACTATGTAGGTTACAAGATAGAGAGAGAGAGAGAGATAGAGATTTTGGGAATTTTCCTTCTTCAATTTTTTTTTAACCCCATTTTATGAGAGGGAGTCATCTGTATATAGAAATATATGAGACTATCTCAGAAATAGCTATACAGACACAACTGGTGCAGTGCATGCACTTGTGGAGACAGCTGGCACAGCCGGCAAAAAGATCTAATTTTTTGACAAGGGATGGTCGTACACTAATAGGTGGCCAGCCGGCCACTAGTGGGTCTGCAGGCCCCCAGGTGGTCAGGCTTGAAAAACTATTGTTTTGGTCCAAAAATGATGCAAGGTTCGTAGGTTTCTAAGGCTCAAATTCGAGGCTTTTTGTTGAGGAAATTGAGCATTTGACAGGCGTATACATTCATCATTAGGTGATCAATTGGTGGCGCCTAAGTCTTAAGGGCGGTAAAAAATGGGGTGTCTACAATTGCCTCTCTTTGACAGAGCTCGAAGTCATGAAATGACGTGAGTGAATGTCAAAGCCCAGAGACAACCCATTTTTATAAGGTCGTAAGACTTGGGCAAACAATCAAGACATAAATTAAATTGGTTGAGCTCGAAAGCTGCCTATGTATCCCTTTGCAAGGAATCAAACTAGCGTAGTTCAGGAGCAAGATGCAAATGATGTGAACAAAGAATATACCATGAAAGATGAACTCATACACTTCGCGTAGCTGACTATTTTGAAAATCCATGATCATGGAAGACGATGCATTCAGCATTAACAAGAAAACAACAATCACAAGAAGTCCAACCATGTTTCACGGGGAAAGAAATAAAAACACCCTCTAACCACACTGAAATCATGAGAAGAGGAGAAAAACCACTCAAGATCGTGCTTCCACGCACCCTGAGATGATGCGATAGATGCAAAAAATATGAGATTGTGTGATAGATGCACAAGGCAATGAAAGTGTGCAATTGATGCACAATATAGCATTGTGCGATAGATGCACGAAGTAACATTGTGCGATAGATGCATGAAATGGGGACGTGCGATAGATGCATGAAATGGGGATGTGCAATAGATTCACAAAATGATGATGTGCGATAGAAAAATAGGGGCGTACAATAGATAGATGAAAATGGGAGGGAGTGGATAGATGCACAAAAGTGAGAGAGGGTGCGATAGACGCACAATGTAACGAAGGGTGCAATAGATGCATAATGTGACAGCGAAAGGGTGCGATAGATGCACAATGTAACAGTGAAAGGGTGCGATAGATGCTCGATTAACAAACAAAGCAGCGCCGCATCTGAATACGACACAGGGCGACGTAATTGAAACCAGAATGATGACAACGCATGTTCTATGCAGCCTAAGATGACAATAATAAGGTGCCATGCATGTTCTATGCAAGGTAAGCAAAAGCATGTTCTATACAAGATAATTGAAGGCATGTTCTATGAAAAAGAATTGAAAGCATATGAGTTACGATGGAATGCGCACATGCAACGTAAGAAGTATGTGAGAGTGCATGTTCTATACAATAGATATGTAAATTGAAAAAATGGACAAAAGTAATGTTCGATGACAACCGCAGACTTACCCCTCGAAGGCTTTACAAAATGCTCAAAAGGATACAACTTGTTTATCTTTGAAATTGGGCCACTCACGCGCGTCGGAGTACAGCAAGCATTGGAACGGTGCAATCGGAACACAGTTTCAAGCTTCTCGAAAATCAAATCCACTTCAAATACGTCAATCCTTCTTTCCAAACCTAAAACAAGACCTCCCATACACTGTTGGGGCAAAAAGGGAACAGAAACAAGCACTAGGCCACAAAAGGGGCCAACCAACCACTAATAGTGTATGGCCAACCACAAAAGTGTACGGGCGGCCACTAATGTAATTTCTGGGGCAATTCGGTCAATTCAGCTCGGGTCTCTTTAAATGCACCACCAAACCTCATTTTCTCATACCCACACACTCGGAATCGTCCCTTCTCTCTCTAGGTGCTTCCTCTCTTTAGCTTTGTGCTTTGTACACGTTTTCCAACGCTCCACGCAAACTTTATTCGTAAACCCTCTTTGGCCCTCTTCACTTTGAACCGAGCAGATTTTGTTTTTGTTGATTTTTTCAAGTTTTCAATACTTTGGGCTTGTTCTCCTCTCGTTTTTCTTGTGTTTTGTGAACTCTCCCAGGTTTTGACTTTTTTTTCCATTTTCTTCTCTCCTAGGGTTGACTTTTTCCATTTTCCCTTTTTTCTCCACCTTTCACCAGTTTTCACCCCACTTTCTAGATGGCAAATGACATTCCTCATGATGACGCCCCTCCCAAGGTTCCATCTGTAGGTTGGTCGCTGAGGCTAGCGGGGCGGTGGAGGACATTGCCGTCAATTTCAAGGCAGAGTTCACTCTAGGGCTCGAGCATAAGTAACTACCATTGAGGGTGAGGCCCTTTGATTCGGCCACTTACCACCCCTGCACGCACACGATGGCGCCTAGAGGTATGACATGCTTTAATGATTTCTCGGTGACGTGCCAGAGGATATTTTACTGAGGGAGCTAGACTCCCACTTTTCCCATGACACTAGTAAGTTACAAACTTTATTTTTATGCATCACTGCCTTTGATCGACTATCTCTCAACAATGCCTTTCATCTAACTCTTCTTTTATTACTGTCTTTCATTTGATTCACTCTTTCTTTATCTTTTATCTGACTCACTCTTTCTTTGTCACAGGAGGACTCTTGCCCTTGTGGGGGTTACGGGACAGTGACAACCAGGGAGTGGTACCATGAGTTTCCTGCCTGGGTCCATCACCTTGTCGACTAGATGGGCTTTGGCCTCTTCTGCACTGGGCTCTCATGACATATGGCTAACCAAGCCCTACTCGGATCATTAGTGGAGAGGTGGTGGGATACCACCAACTCCTTCCACTTCTCTTTCGCTGGGGAGATAACGATGACACCCTATGACTTTTCTAAGATCACAGGCTTAGGAATAGAGGGTGATCTGATCCCTTTTGACATGGACATGGGCCGGTGGGAGGCGGCCTGGATCTACCTACTCAGAGCGAGCCTGCTTCTATACAGGCCAACTGTGGTGCGATACAGTTGGTTCCTCGAGTGCTTCTACAAGAGTCAACCTGAGACTCAGGAGGAGGTAGAGCAGTACAGCCGGGGCTTATTAATGTACCTTCTTGGTACCACCTTGTTCGCGAACAGGTGGAATATTGTGGGTTTGTACTTGTTGAGCGCCCTTGTGACCCTGCCCCAGGTCTGGTTTTACAATTGAGGTAGAGCCAGCCTTCCCACACTCTACTGTTACTTGAGCTCTAATTCCCGCATGAAGGAGAACAAGGTCAGAGGCTACTGGAGAGCCTGGGAGGTATGCATTGCAATTTCAATTCTGTTTTCTTCTTATGGTTTTTGCTTTGCATTTTCTACCTTATATGTGTTCATGCATTATGCTTTCTGCTTTGCACTTTCTGTCTTTCTATCTATTTATGCACTGTTGATTCACACTGCTGATCTTTTTTTATAGCTGTGGGTTTACGCCTATTTTCTGGCTCTTTCCCCAGAGCCGATGGATGAGATTGCTCCAGCCGTGCCCTACTCGCGGTAGTATGATGGCAGGTGCCGCCGCCGAAGCCGTGAGGACATGACCTTTGCCTACTATCGATGATACTTCGACACAGTGGTTGCCCGTGAGGTAATTCAAAACTCACAGTCATTTCTATTTTGTTCCCATTGCTACTGTTCTAAGCCATATTTTGACAACTGACAGTGACTAACAACTTGTACATTCTCTATTTGCAGATCACCTGGCAGCCATGGGTGATGATGTCAACCGAATCAGGGACTAGTACGCTGTATCTCGGGTTACCTCCCGGTATCGGATCTTGTTAAAGGGCCCCTTCTGTCGTACCTAGTTCTTGGGTGAGAGGTTTATACGCCAAACCCTAGGCTTTCCTACCACAGTTGTTCTTATGTCACCCCCAGCATCCATAAGAACAGCTGATAGCCTCCTAGCTGAGGCTATTATTCAGTATATGTTGAGGTTGGACACCGACTACTTCTGAGGGGATGGAGATTACACGAGCTTCATCCGGACTCCATCTCATGCCACCCCTGACTGGAGTTCACACGGGCGACGCAGCAGGTACTCCTTTGGTGGAGAAATCGCTCAGAGACTAAAATTTGGTATTGAAGAAGCCACTCCTGCTATGCAGGCTGCAATTGGCCAGCAATTCATACTGTGCTTACCTACCAGCAGCCGAGTGGGACAACTTATCAGATTTCGATAGATCCACCAGAGACGGGGCACGGGTATGTCAAAGCTCCAAGTGCAACTTAGGTATGGACCCCACTTTACACCTTGCATCCCGTGCTTTCCATTATTCAGATATTGAGTATTCAAATTCACTTTCAAGCGCCCACGGAGTACATGGAGGACCTTCTCCAACTGGTTGCTTCTCTAGTTGGCATGGTGCAGAAGAGAGAGACGTTGTTTAGTCTCCACAATATTCAGGTATTCTCCCACATTTTCTATATGCATTTCAATGCTGACTTACACTACTGTGCACCACACTGTCATATTCCCATTGATACGCTGATTTGCCTTCTGACATTGCCTTAAACTGCACTGACACACTATACTCATGCTTAATTCTGCATATTACATTCTGCAACAATACATACACTATATCTGATATGCTAATGCTTGTTTTTCAAATCCCATCTACACCGAGGGCACCAGCGGTGGCAGCAACGCCGGCGGCACCTTCTCTAGGGGCATGGAGAAAAGGTAGATAGGCCCCAACATGCGGCCGAGATAAGTGCCGAGGTTAAGGTAGAGGTAGGGTTGCTCGGGACCGAAGCAACGAGTCCGAGCCAATTTCAAGTAGGGACGATGCTGAGACCAGTGGCTTCCAGGAGGTAGTGAGCCAACACTCTGAATCTGAGAGCAAGGATGATGACGCCGGCTCGGGGTCAGAGAGTGGAGATGATGATACTAGCTCTGGCTCGGAGTTCGATTCTGATAGCGGCACCGATGGAGATAGTGCCCCTGAGTCCCCACTGAGGAAGAGGATGAAGAGGGCCTCTCCAGCTTGATGTGACTGGCGCAGATTCTTGTACTCTTTTGCCTAGTTTCTTTTATTTTGTAGTTTAGCACATGTATAGCTTCAGATATGTTTTTTACCTTTGTTTTTTAAAAGACTTGTGCCTTTTTTTGAAAAAATCATGATTGAGGTAAAACCTCGCAGTTTTATGAAAAGAGTTATTGTTTTTGCATCATGAGCACCATATTTGTATCCACATTTGCATAAAATGAGAAATGGGATTGAATTTGAACCCAAGCATACTTGTATTAAAATGATGTTCTTAATCGAATAATGAGACGACCAACAACCAAAATACAAAATACAACTTGATAAATGTAAAACGAAGTAAAAACAACCTAAACACAACTATGTACACTTGCTAAAAACAAAAGACTCAAAACAAGACTCCAAAACACAAAGACCAGGACAAAACCAAAATGCCAAACTACCATGCCACAAAAAGTGGGCCGGTCAATAAAAGTGGATGGCCGGCCACTTGTGGTGATCCACCAGCTAGCTGACAACTAGCCTCTACAACACAAGATTGATTAATTAATTAATCTAATTAATTACAACACCAAGTTAACTACCTATTCTAACTAAGTAATTAAATATTACAAGTCCACAAGTTAACGGGTGCCGAGAAATGAGGGAATGGCTTATGCATGCACATGATTTTCTCTCTCGAGAATGCCTCTGTTATGCTGCCAAAAGAATTCTATTTTGTGGTAAAAAAATTACATTGTTTTCACCTCAGCCTATGTTCTGTTTTGTGAGGAAAATGGTCTTTTGGTGAAAAAAGGTGTCGGCGGCTAAAAGTGGTGGACAGCCGTATAGTATAAGTGGCCAGCTGGCTACTAATTTTGGGTTTCTCTTGATTCAATAGACAACAAATAGAACACAAATAGAGCATTCTCAGGGGATGTTTATCCACCCTGCCTCCCCTTATCATCAAACAAATCAAATGAGGGAGTAGGCTTGATTATAAGCCATCAATCGATGCAAATTCATTGCATGATGGCCCAAGAACCAAGGGATACAATCTCAATAAATGAAACTAAAGACCAACAAAGCCTCTCCCTATCATGGAATTGATCAAGGGAAGTGGTTGACCATGGAAACTTGAACCATTTTCATCACTAACAAGTATGAAATGACTTAAGATTCCATGGGTTCAATTAACGTCCGATTGAAACCCAAACCATGTTATTATCTTATTACCTCTTTTAAGCCCCAATTTGTTGGCTCGTTTAATTACCTTTCCATTCAATAGTCCATTTTGTCCAAAATGAAGATTAAGTCCACTAATGGTGAGAGGTATCAAACAAGAAGTTGTTTGGGCATGAAAGAGAGGTCATGCCATTTGTAATGAACCTCTGAAGAGGTTAAACCATTAAGCATGGAGTGACCTCCTTCTTATACCTAAACAACACTCGGTTGAAATGACTCTCAAAGCAATAAAAAGCCAGGAAAGATGGGAGGGGTGCAGAGGTGATTAGAGGTGAACACAAGTATGGAAAGCTTTGAAATAAATGCTATCAACACAAATAGAGTGTTGGCTAAGGCCTAAAACACCTAACCTATGAGGACCATTACACTACAAGCATTCTATACAAGGCACAAATGAAGTAAACAACCTAAAACAGTCCTAAAATAGTCAAAAGTAGGACTGAAATTCACATGGAAAAGCTTCAAAAAGTTAGCTACAATATTGAGAAATTTAAGCTAGTAAACAAGCACAAGGAGGGGAGGCAAAACCCACCATTTTTGGGACTTCAAAACATCATTTTAGCATCTAAAACCTCTAAAATTTAGTGGTAAAAAGCTTTGAAAAAGTTGATGAAGAGATGGGAAACACAAGGGAAAAAGCCTAGGAAACAAGGTTTAAAGAAGGGTGGTCATCCCCTCGATCTTTAATGGTCTTAAACCACAAGCTTCCACCTATAAAACAGGTGAAAAACTGTTCAAAAAAACAGCAATAAATGATGGAAATAAATATGGGAAATAAGCTTGGGATTATACCTCTTGAAGGGGGGACAACCCTTTTAGTTATAAACCACCAAGTCCATACCCTCAAGAGCTGAAATTCAAGCTAGAGAACCTCAGCAAGGAACCTTAGAAATTTGGTTTAGGAAGTATAGAGATAGAGTGTGTGGGTTGCAAGATAGAGAGAGAGAGAGAGATTTTTGGAAATTTTCCTTCTCCAATTTTTTTTAACCCCATTTTATGAGAAGGAGTCATTTGTATATAGAAATATATGAGACTATGTTGGAAATATCCATACCGACATAGTTGGTACAGTGCATGCACCTGTGGAGACAGCTGGCACAGCTAGCGAAAAGATCTAGTTTTTTGACACAAGTGGCTAGCAGGCCACTAAAGAGGACGATCGTACACTAATAACTAGGTGGCCGGTCACTAGTGGGTCTGCAGGCCCTTGGGTGGTCAGGCTTGAAAAAGTGTTGTTTTGGTCCAAAAGTGATGCAAGGCTTGTAGGTTTCTGAGGCTCAAATCGATTCTTTACGCTGAGGAAATCTAGTGTTTGACAAACGTATACATTCATCATTGGGTGATCAATCAGTAGCGCCCAAGTATTAAGGGCGGTGAAAAATGGGGTGTCTACACTCTCCTACATGTCAACTAAAAACTCCAAAACAATCTAAGGCTTACAAGGCAACACATGCTCAACCCAAGAAGATAACACATATACACAATAAAATTAGGATTTTCATTTCCCACAACATTTCTTAATACAAGCAAGTTTCAGATTAATTACATACCCACACTAGTTAGGTTCATAGCGACACATATACACATATATACCATCAGTAGGCATAAAAGCCCTTCATAAAATAACATAACATTGCAACAACTAAACAATGAAACTTCACAACTTCACAACATCACCACCATTCCCAACTGGACTACAAAAACTGGCCTTCGCCACGCAGAGGGCAACGACGCCGAATATGACCCGACCAACCACACCTAGAACAAGTAGATGGTCCTCTATTTCGCGATTGACTCAAAGAAGCCCGAGTTTGATTGGACCTCCCAAAGGACGAGTCTAAAGAAAAAAAAAATTAGATTATGGCAACAACAATGCCTATGTCTGAGATCTTGACCGTCTCCAATTCTTGCTAGGTCCACTACCTCCTCGAACCCCATCTTGACAAACATCAAGAATAATGGCTTCCACGTGGCCGTTGCATCTACAAGTGTGTGATAATCTCTATACAGCTCGACAACCTTTCCTCATATATCATCACACAACCTTCCCTCAAACTTAAGACAACAACGCTCTTTATTGCGACCAACTATGTAGTGAACCTCGCCTCAAACTATGTCAAATGAGTATCATCTGGCATAACTCAAAAACTATTTCCTCGGTTCTTCCAGGCGAAGAAAGAAAATACTTAGCCAAAAGGCTTTAGTGAAAGCGACCCAAGTGGTGTCCACGAAATCCTCATGATTTCCACTAATAATCGGCGTCTGCCTTTAGTTGGAAATCATCCAAAACCACCCTCAACTCTTCATCCTCGACTCTAAGCATATCAATAGTCTTGATAATTTGTTCCAACCAATCTTCTGCCTCCAATGATTTAGGTTCTCCCAAAAACTCAAGTGGATTACAACGTAAGCTTGAGGGTACAACCATGGTCCCCCTCATTGCGAGCTAGAGTATCCCTCACTGCTTTTACAATCTTGCATGCAACTTCCTCACCCACAGTAGATGTTGCAAACGCAGGTGCTAACGGAACTGTTATGCCCTTACCGACACTTCTACTCCAATACAATCTCTACTCCATCGTGTAAACATCCTATTGTAGCTCGACTTTTTTGTGCCTTCTTTCGGAAGACGAATAAGCCTTACAGTATCGAACTCCCGCGGTTCTGAATCTAATCTCACAAGTACAATGTGAAATAGATAAATACCAAAGAGTCCTAATCCGGGAAATCTTTTGGAAAATCGATTTTGAACCAAATTTCCAAAAATGGATTGCTTTGCCAGATACAGAGTCGCCGCCTAAATGTTTTTGGAAAATTTAGGAAACCCATGACTCGTGCCAAAGGCCACGTGTATGTCATCACCAAAATTGTCTCGGTTTGGGAACTTAGGTACGAGAAGGGAAGGTCATGAATTGAGCACCTCCGCTCGCCCGATCAAAGATCGGGCTCTATTAATCATGATATGAATCTTATGTACATTATATGCTCTTGTTCCGGTTTATTAGGCTAGTATTACTATGTGATGCACGCACACACAAGCATAGACTAATTTGCAAGAATTGAAACATTTGATCTCATGTTTGTTTGCAAAATTGTTTTGAATATGTACCACTTGAAAAAGTGATCGCATATGAACATTACTCAAATCATTCCAATTCAAGCAATTAGCCTTCATCCACAAACATCCATGCAGTTTATCATTTAAGAAATTAGCCTCATGGCAACAACCACATATATGCAATATGCTAAAGCAAGTAAAGGCTCACCTAGTACTCCAAGCCAAGAATATGATAAAGTTAGAAAGATGCATGATCCTAACTATGCAATATGACTAATGTAACACATGCGAGATGTAACTAATAGACTCGGCTACTTAAAATGACATGTAATATTATCATAATAACTAGCGTAAGTAGCGAGTTAGTAAAGTAGTATGCGGTAGCGTAGGCGATTAATAAATATAAAAAAATAATGAGATAAAAGTAGGCTAAAGTAGGGCCCCAAAAAAAAAAAGAAAAAAAAAAAAAATAAAAGAAGAACAAAAAGTAAAAATCACAGAACTCTACTTAACTTAAAGCTAGAAGCTATCTTGAGTGTCGAAAACTTGTGTCCGTTCAGTGCTAATCCGGCACCCCCCCATAGTGTGTGTATCTTTTTAGGTGACTAGCTGAGGATCACCAGCATCTCCCAAGATCGGAAGAATATTTCCAAACCACTTCTCCACACATGTGTATCAATTTGATAGCATGCGGTCTAAGCACGTATTCGAAGAAGTATTTAAACTAACAATGCAAGTTAGAATGATGAACCACACCTCGGTGCATGTGATACAAGTGTATGCAAGGCATGAGAGATGCTAAACAAAACATGATGTTTTAATCTAACCATTGAAAGCAGATAAATAAAAGAGAGAAAGACGTGGGTTTGGAAGACATATACATTATTACAACATTGTGCCCTCATGAAGGAGGGTCTGAATAAACTAACTAGCTAACTAATTAAAGCTAAACTAATTAAGCAATTATTACAAACTCAAATGAATAAATTAGCTAAGCTACTTAACTAATTATTACAACAAATTAATTAACTAATCTAGCTAATTATTACAAATTGGAACTAATTAATTAATTACAAAATTCTAATTTTAGCTAACCAATTAATTACAACATGAATAAGTAACTAAATTAACTAATTAACCCTAAGAAGTGAGGGATGCTCATGCATGCTCGGACTTTCCACCCGAAAAATCAATGTTTCTGCTGCTAAATGCTTCTGTTGCACAGCAGATCACTTGTACTGATTTCCACCCCAGACCAACTTTGTTCTACTGAGGGAGTACACTACTGAATTTTGCACTACTGGCTAGTAAATGGCTTGCCATCCACTGATGGTGGCCTAGTGGCCACCAAAGATGGCATGCCGACCACCAATAGTGGCCTGTCGGCCACTAATGCTTGAACTTCCATGCTGCAACAAAGAGCAAATAGTGCAGAGACAGTGTATTCTCAAGGGTTTGTTTTCACAATTTACCCCTCCTTATCATGAACAAATCAAAGGAGTAGTAAGCTTGGTTCACAAACCATCAATCTATGCAATTTCATTGCATAATGGCCTATGAACAAAGGTGCAAGTTCAATAAATGCAATAAAACAAGACTCAAAACCCCCTCCCTATCATGGATTGATCGAGGGAAGTGGTTGACCTTGGAGACTTGAATCATTTCATCACTAGCAAGTATGAAATGGCCCAAGTTTCCATGTATTCAATTAACGTTCCATTGAACGCAACACTTTTTATTATCTTGCACCTTCTTTTAGCCTCAATTTTATTATTTCATTTTAGATTACCATCCATTCTTTAATAAATTGAGTCCAAACGGTGAATTTAAGTCCTCTAATGGAAAGAAGGCTCAAACCAAGAGTTGTTTTAGGCATGAAAGAGACATCATACCATTGGTAATGAACCCCCAAAGGAATTAAACCATTAAGCATGACATCTCAATCTCATGCTTAAACAAACAAGTTGTTTGAAACCACTTTCAAAGAAAAACAAAAGCCAAGAAAGGAGGAGGTTGCAGAGGTGATTAAAGGTGATCATAAGTATGGAAAGCCATAAATAAATGCAATCAATTCAAATAAGATGGTGTCTAAGGCCTAAAACACCAAACTCATGAGGACAATTACACTACAAGCATGCAAAACAAAGCTCAAATGCAACAAACCCTCAAAGACAGCCCTAAAATAGTCTAGATAAATCCTAAAACATGCTGAAATTAAAAAAAAAAATAGCTAGAATAATATGCTAAAACGTGGAGCATGCTAGGCTAGTAAGCAAAACACAAGGAGAGGAGGCTAACCCCCCCCCCCCCAAAATTTTAGACTTTAAACCATGATTTTATCCACTGAAAAAGCTCTAAAAATCAATGTTTAAAAGCTCAAAAAAAAAATATTACAAAGGTGGGAAACACAAGGGTAAAGGCCTTGAGGACAAGATGTAAAGAATGGTGAACCACCCCTCAACCTTTATTGGCTTTAAAACCCAAGCTTCAGCCCAAAAAAGACAGAGTTTTTTACAGCCCAAAAATAGTTAGAAAATAGTAAGAAAAAAAGTCACTAAAGCAAGGAAGGAGGCAAAGCCTTATACCTCTTGAAGAAGAGAACCAATTCCAAACAATAAACCAAAGCAAACACACCCTCAAGAGCTCAAACAAGGCTCAAAAATACCTCAGCTGAAATATGAAGATGTTTGGTTAAGAGTGTATAGGCAAAGGTGAAGGATATGTAAGCAAGGGTTAAGAAATTTGCAACAGAGAGAGAGAGAGAGAATTGTAGAGAAGGGAAAAATTTTGCTCCAAAAATTTTCTAACCTCCAAACATGAGAGGGGGGTCTCCTATATATAGAAACATCAATTTCCCTCAAGAACATCTAGCCATACAGATGGGAGCAGATGCAAGCATCTGTGCAGACAGTTGGCACAACTGTCAGAAAATATCTACAAAAGACATTGGTGTCTGGCCGGCCATCACTAGTGGCCAGTAGGCCACATCAGTGGTCGACAACCAAGGGTGATGGCCGGTAACCCATATAGGTGGCTGACAGGCCACCAGAGGTTGTAGGCTTGAAGATCACTGGGTTTGGTCCAAAACAGGGCAACAGGGGTGCAAGGTTTAAAAGGCTCAAAGTTGTGGCATTCCGCTGAGGACTTCGAGCACCTGACAAGCATATACACTCATCATTGGATATGCAAGCGATGACGTCCAAGTGGTAAGGGCCATCAAAAATGGTGTGTCTACACATATAAACCAAAAACAAAACCAAACTTAATGAACAACGCAATGATCTTCCCTAAGGCATACACACTCACCACCGCTAAGATACAAAACACACACTTAGCACAAAATCACACAATCTTATTCACATAAATAGTCAAACATTTAATCGCATAATTGAATCAACTCCACAAAGATAGCTACTCGTCCTAGAACTCTCAAGGAATTCTCATCAGAAACCACTTTAATCAAGCATGTTTCCAAAAAGACCTCAAAGCAAGTTCATCAGCTATCAGCACTATCCATGAAACTTAACCCCATGCTCACATAAATGCAACGTATAGAATCCTAACACTTATCATAACTATATGCAACCGTCCTCACCAAACATAATAAACCCATTGTGGTAAAACCATTTCCCATGAGCCCAAGGTATTCAAACCCGATTAGCTCTGATACCAAGTTGTCACGCCTCATTTCTTTATTACTTGGATAATTTTACTATATCCATAAACATTATCAAATTCCATTAATAACATGTGGAAACTATACATACATTACAACCATAATTAAATAAAAGTTTCTTTTAATCATACATATATTGAATGCAACATGATTTACATTTAAACAAAATGCCCATAGGCTTACATCTTTACATAAAAAGGAAGGGCATAACCCTTTTATAACAAAGGCGTTCCGCTAACAGATACAAGGCCCCGTGGCCAACAATTAAAAAAGATCACTGATCTTGAACCATTTCTCAACTTGTACTTGAAAAATAATTAGCAATGTGGAATGAACATAAAGTCTAGTATAGATCCCAACATGATCCTAAACAATAACAACATACATATAGCTACGATCATTAATGCACCACGACATACAATATAAGTAATGTGACAGTTTATATTGAAATTATACATATATAAGTACATTTTTCCAAAATCATCATTTTTAACACAACCAAATGTAAAATCTCTTCTTTCCTTTTTAGCTTCCATTTTAGTTCAAAAACATTTCATCACAACACTTGCTTCTCACTTAAATCTTCCACATTGATATAAAAGGGTTTCATCTAAACATTTGTTTTGAAAACATATTCGCACATACAATTCATAACCCGGTCTTACATTCCCAAACACTATACACATTTATATACACCAATACATCTACTACTTTCCCTAGCCATAGGCCCAAGGGAAAGGAACAACCACAACAATATTTTAAGACATATATTCTAGACATTTATAGCCGAAAGTAATACATGATTCCATTTCCACCGGCCTACAACATGGATGGCAAATGCGGCATCCCATATACCACAAAAATGCTTTAACGGCCTCACTCAGAAAGGAATGATCCCAAAGTCACACTTTACCAAGCATAAACTAGAAGGGAGAAAAACATATCTCAAGGCACCAAGCTTTCTTGGCCTAAGCGGAAAGCGGACCTCAATTTGACACTATACAAGGCAAAAGCGGAAGGGAAAGGAAACCTCTATCAAGATGCCATGCTTTATCGGCTTAACTGGAGAGAAAAGGACCTCCAAATAGTATCACCACAAGCTAGATTCATAAATGCAATGCTAGTGTAATACATACACATAATCTATTCATTAGCAACAATGCCATCCTCCACCGACGACCAATGACAGAACCTCTAACAATTAAATACTAGACTCTTATGAATTAAACTCCACAACATATTCCAAAATTCCAAAACATTAACATTTTCAATGAAGTTATTTCATAAACAACCATTTTTCCCTTTCATTTCACAAAAATGGCATACATTTCATTTTATTTGCAAAACCAAACCCGTTGTTCCAAATCCTCAACACTTCCGACTCTTAACCAAATTGCCTTTTTCTTTAACAAAAATTCAAATTGTTATACATAACTCCCCAGCATAACACAACAATAACCAATAAACACATTTAATTCCTCTTTTAGCAACCAATGCACTAATTCATTCACATAACGCATGACTCAACCATTATCCAACTTTACTCATTTTAATAATATTATACCCTTAATAACAAATTAGGGCTTTTTGCCACTATCAACCTAACCACATTCCAATTTACTAAAATAACCATACATATACAATTTCAACTTCCAAAACTCAAACCCTAAACCCCCTTTCATGCTTTTGGAAAAAAATCTTAACAAACATGCTTTTAAATACAATAAAAACTACCACATGTCTATCTATAATGAGGTATTGAAAAGGAGCAAAAGAATCTCTACCTCTCAAAGCTAAGAGGAGAAATCCAAAAAACCAACAGTGACGAAAACACGATCCACTCAGATTAAATGAAAGCCCTCAATGAGCTCTACGTTTTAGTATAACTAGGGGTAGGAAATGGGTAGAAATAGATGAAACCCAAGCTTAAAACCTTAAAGGACACAAAAATAGTGGAGAGAGAGAGAGAGAGAGAGAGAGAGAGATGAGACAAAGAATCAAAAAAAAATTAGACAAAGATCTTTCCTCACAGCTTTATACAAACAGACCGCTTGAGTGAATGAAACATTGCTCAAACGTCAGACACAACACATCGCTTGAGTAACCAAAACTAGGCTCGAGCGAAGAAACCAAACTCCTAGAAGATCAACTCTGCAGGATAGACCGCTTGAGCGACACCACTCGAACGTAGAATACAAACTCTTAGAAGTTCAGACTACAAACGCCAAAATTGCGAGAAATGAAAGACTGCTTGAGCGACCGACACACCGCTCAAGCGAACCCAAGAACAAACAACCAAGACTTCCCCAGAAACTCAAAAATCACACATGTTTCAACATAACTCCAAGATGACATATGACTAGAATAGATGACAAAAACACCCGTAGATACCAAAAGCCACACCAGAGAGTATAAAAGGGTTGGGTCTGAACCCGAGCTGCTATATTTCATATCTCGAAAGTCTTTAATGATTGACTTTGTGTTAAAATTTTCAACAATTTCCTTTTCAATGTACACAAACAAAGAGTAATATATCTATATATATATCACGGGGTATAAAAAAAAATTTGTGGCTAGAATAACAAATACAAGTATGTGATGACCCGGATTTACATAGTCTGACCCACTTAAATAAACCCAAAATTTGACAAATAAAAGACGATAAACAAGTAGAATAAAATAATCTCTCTCATGCAAATGGATACAATAGTGTCACACAATGCATGTGTTGTCCGATTTCATACACCCTACATTCACATCTACGTAGAATGGATGATCTTCAACTAAAACATACAACAGACGTTATATATATCAAATTGAAATGCTCAAAGGCTTACATTATACACAAAGGGTGTATATATATCAAATTGATGTTATATATATCAAATTGAAATGGCCCAAAGCCTACAAATAATGGAACCACCCTACCCAGCTCTAATCATAACTCTAATGTCCGTACACGCCACATACCTGACAAATATTTTCAACCACGTAGGGTGAGCATAAAGCCCAGTAGAGAATATTTCAAAAACTAAATATGCTCTACTAGCATAAATGATCATGATGCAGTACATATATACAATATATCCAATGCATTTTCAAAATCCATTTTGATTTCTCAATAAAAATTCTTTTTATTCCAATCCTCCAAACCACTTGTTTATTCAAAACATTTTCCAAATTCAAAACATCTATTTGAATAAAATCCATTTCCAAAATGAACTCGGTATATTACAATACCAACCAGCAAATACATTGCTAAATCAAATGCGAATACATCGCTAAGCAACAACAAATACATTGCTAAACCATTTTCCAAAACATCCTTTTCAAAACCGAAATGACAATAAATAAAATGGATAAATCTCTAGGGCTGGTGTTCATAATAGTGCGATATCTGAGGACACTATACCATTTCTTCGAGATTATCCGGATAGATCGACACCTACTGTGTGGGTTTTAGGACTTTCATCATGGACGCACAAGCTAACTTAATTCTGCTCTAACACCCTCTTACAACTTTGTCACTTTATTTATCATTGCCAATAGCACAATACATGTGATCCAAAATATTATTTTCAAAATGATACAGATGTTCTTAAAACATAATACGAGAATTTCCAAAACATTCTTTCCAAAACATACAGTTCCAATTCTAAGATCCATTCCAAACCCTTGACGCGCACCATGATATGTATGATTTTTCAACATTCTAAGTTGCCTAGTCCACATGCAATTTCTAAAACACAATAATACTTTCCTCCACCGATAGCCAAAACAGTTATCTCTAATGCTATAATTAAAAGATAACAATACAGATATATTCTCTAACAAATTCCAAACTCGTATATTTCTCTACAAACCAAGATTTTCCAAGATTTCCAAATCCCACAACAATTTTCTTTCCAACCAAACCATTTACCAAAATCAACCCAACTCCAAAAAATAATATCTGTTAGGGTTTTTTCATACATTAGGGCTTTTCCATTTTTAGAAATTAATATGCAATTTTACATACCAAAAATAGTTGTAGTAAGAAAACTATAGCCCAACAAGACTAAATTTAACAAAACCTTAAGCCCAGAACATAATTTCAAAATCAACCAAATGACCAAAAAATCTATATAACAAAATGCGCACAAATACACTACCGAGCTCATATTGAGTTAAGGAAATAAACCCTTCCTCTTGAAGCGAAGAGGAGACAAGCTGAAAAAATCGCCAGCAATGAAAAGACAATCTGCTCAGACTAAATGGAAGCCCTCACCGAACTCTACATTTTGGTATATAGAACTACAGGTCAAAAACGTTTAAAAGTAAATGAAACCCAAGATCAAAGAGCTAAAAAGAATTGAGAAATGGCGAGAGAGAGAGAGAGAGAGAGAAGATAAAACCAAGAAAAATATATATTTTAAGCTTTTGTAGACTTTTATAGGCAAACAGGTCACAAATGCGAAAGCCACACCACAGCCGCTAACAAGCTGACACAACAGGTCATAGACATGACCCATGCAACCACGGGTGCAACCGAGACACCTCACCAGGTCACGAGCAATACCACTCTGATCGCGGATGCAACTATGTTGTTCACAGCCCACAGAGTAGCCCACACTTTGGCTAACACATTTTCTCCCAGCCAAAGGACCTCAAAGCCACTTCTAGTTGCAGGCCCTTGAGGGTGCAACCCCTCCAGCACAGCCTATCACGGGCGTGACGCGACCAGCCTAACTGAAAAGACCTGGGCTACTGCCCAGCAGCCAACCTAACACACGCCAAAGGTCCTAACCACCCAGAAAGGTCCAAGGCAGCCAGGACAACTCCGTGCCCTAACCAAAAAGAAAATGTATAACGATTTCGGTTTGGACCTGACCCGTTCATTGTTTTGGATATGGGATTCTTTATCTTAATGGTTATTTATGTCTTTTTTCGTCTCATTCCTTGTTGATTTTGGTTAGTTGAGTGTCTTGGTTGCATTTGAAACAGGCTAGGAGTTAATTTTTCAAAACTGTTGCTACCCATATTTTGGCTTGTTTGCTCAAGCAAACTTTCTTGCGCTCTAGTAAACTTTGAGAACCTCAAGTACTTTTGCAAGTTTGCAAAACTACTTGGAGTATGGCATTCCTCACTCAAGCGATGTTTCTTGCACTCAAACTATCATGGCTCGAGTGGTCTTTCTTGTGCTTGAGCGGTCATTTAGAACTCTCAGTACTTTTACGGGTCAGCAAAAGCACTGGGAGAGTGGTGTTCTTCACTCAAGCAGTACTTTGTTCGCTCGAGCAGGCTCTCTTTTTGTGTTTGGTCGCTTGAGTGGTGTTTTGGTAGCTCAAGCGGTCTGCATGTATAACAGTCCGTAAAAGTCACTTTTTGGATCACTTTTTTATCTATCACTCTCCCTCTCTCACTCTCTAAACATTTCAAAATCTCAGATCTTCTTCCTCTCTCTCTAGAAAACATCTTTAAAACTCAAATACACCTGGATCTAGTGGTTTCTCAACCGTTGTCCTTTGGAGAAAAAGGTAGAGCTCACCTAGAGCTTCCATGTGATTAGAACAAAGTTCGTTTTCGGCTTCGTCGAGTTTCAACTCTTGTTCTTCTTGGTCCCTGTCTTTGATATAGGGATTTCTTCACACTTTAGGAAGCATCATTTTTTTTTAAAAAAAAAAAAAAAAAAAAAAAAAAAAAAAGCCAACAACCCAAACCAAAAAAAAAAATTTTCTTTTCTCTTTTTTTTTTTTTTTTTTTTTAAAAAAAAAAAAAAAAAAAAAAAACCAAACATTTTTTTTTTTGTTTTTTTATTTTAAATAAAAAAAAAAAGTTTAAATTATTAACTGTTCCCAAACGAGGCCTTAGTATGGTTTTTAATTTAGTTAATTATCTTCAAAGAAATCATGGGATTAGGAGATTTTGATAAAAATCTAGAGTTTTGGTTTTGAAATCAAAAGAGGGGTTTTCAAATAGATTCTTGAAAAGGATTGTGGGTTTGTAAATGTGGTTGAGTTGCGATAAAATGATGTATTTCTATCATTAGAATTGGTTTATAAAGAAAATGAGATTTTTTCCTAAACTGTGAAGAGTAGATTGAAATGATGATGGATTTTTTGGAATTAGAATGATGATGATTATGATGGTGGAGTTGGATATGTATTATCACTCCCATCTTGAGATTTTTGAAAGTATATATTTGTTTGAAATTCTCTATCTATTTAGAGATATCTGTTTTGGGCTATTGATGGAGGATAACCATGATTGTTATAGAAATTGCATGAGAATTATGAGAATTGAAACTAATTTCTCATCTATTAGCATGAAGCATTGTTGCATACTTAACACATTGAAAATGTATATTGCTTTGAGAAAAATGGGTAAATACCTTGGTGAATCTAGGTAGGGGTGTAGTTGTGGAATTATGTTGACCTGTGTATCCTTGGTTAAAGTCCTGAAACCCACGTAGATAAGTGCTAAGCCGTCCGGTTAGTACCGGTAAAAATGGCAATTGGTAGTGCTTGTAGCCTACTTACAGACACGTCCTAGAGATTCCCAGTGTTGTATCCACTACCCCATTTTCTATTGTAAAGGAAATGATTTCATGAATTGTGATATAAACCTGACATTGCATAGTTTTTAGAAAGAGATATAAAATGTTTTGGCATGAGCATTGCATATGCATTCATGTTATAGCTTTGTTAAGATTCATACACTGTGATAGAGTTTCCCTACTGTGCTTTGGCTCACCCTATGTGGAAAATCATTTTCAGGTGCTGATGATATGTCTCTGCCAAGGCCGTATCTTGGAAGGACTTGAAGCCGGTTCTTGTTTGTTTTTGTTATATTCATTTTGTACAAGCCTAGGGCTTCATTTGTATTGAGTTTCAAACTCACTTTTGTTGTAACCAAGTATCGACTTGGAAAGTTGTAGCCATTAAGGCATTCATTTATCTATTTTACTCTTATTTCATATCTTTTGCGTATGACATATGCTATAGATTCAGGGTTAGAACTTATGAATGTATAATTACATGTGCCATCTATTGTACAATTGGATCATATGAACATGAAGAGATCTTATTCCCAAATGTATTGTTAATTGGTAATTATTGTGAGATGGTATTATTGTTAATTATTTGGAGGTGTTACAACTTGATATCAGAGCTACCAAGTTTGAATACTTTGGGATCGTGGCAAGTGGTTATTACCATCATGGGCTCGCTTGCTAGATGATATTATGAGTAACCTGTATGTTATGTGATAACACGCTTATGTGACTAAGTGGGTATGAGATCTAATTTCTAAGATATTGATTGGGTCTATAAGTTTCTAAAAGTCTTGCTAAAAGAGCACTTAATCATTGCTATTTCTGACTAGAACTCTAGCAACGTCGCGGGACAATCATTATCTAGAAAGGAAATTTGTATATGTTTACGTGACTCCGTGTTTATGTGGAGTGACTTAATTATCGTCCACTACAGTAGGACGCGATTGAGTTAGCTTCAGCACATTTGTAAATGTGTGAATAGCTTGAGTTGCCTTTATTATGATATCAGGATGTAGATGTAGATGTGGACGTGGTGGTGGTAGGCATAGCAAACCTAGACGGTAGGAAGTGCCATTACCAGATGATATTCCAACACTAGAAGAAGGGGTTGGTGAGGCCACTGTGGCCAAACCAGTTGGTCAGTAGGCCATGGCCGGAGCTTTGTGGGAATCCACGAACATTCTTAGAGCTGAGAATCAAGTCCAAGCCCAAGTAGCTAATGCAGGGCTGTCATTTCTGAAAAATGAGTTTTTTTGGTCGAATCTGGATGAGTTTTTGGGGGATTTGAAGGAGCCACTGAAGGTGGATAAGTGGCTAGAGCAGAGGGTGAAGACGTTCGAGATGCTTGGCATCGAGGACGATGGGCTAAGAGTGACCTTGGCATCCTTCTAACTTAAAGGAGATGTGAGTTAGTGGTTGAAGTATGTGCGTAAGTGCATTAGGGTGACTTGGGAGGCTTTTGCCAACGCCTTCCAGGATAAGTTTTACCTCCTTTGTTAGGGAGAAGTTAAGGAAGCAATTTTTGAAGCTCAATCAGCTTAACACACCGATGGCCAAGTTTGAGGCTACCTTTTTCAATTTATCGAGGTTTGCATTGGAACTTGTGGCGATAGAGGAACGCTGTTGTTTGGAGTTTGAAAAGAGGTTGAGGACCAGACTAAAGCATTGCCGTGTCCATGATTAGGGATTACGGTTGTCTTATGGAGGCGATGACTCACGTAGAGACTGTGATTCAGACCGAGGAGGAGAGGATGAAGGGCTCCAGGTAAAGGAGTCAAGAGGTTCAAGAAGAGACTCAGGATAGCAAGAGGCAAAGGTGTTTTACCCCACAGTAGTCCTAGGGAGCACAATCTAGGTCCACTTTTCCGGTACTAAGTTTGGGTTCTGGGAGAGGCGGTCAATGAGGGATCACTTGTTTTAAGTGTGGTCAGCTAGGCCACAAGTCTGTAGTTTTTTTGCAATGGGGAGGAGGGCAACAACCTATGCCATCTTCAGCTCATTCTCAGAGCCAGAGTCAAAAGAGAGGGCAACCGCCTACCTATTATCAGTGTGGGTAGTCAGGGCACTTGAGGAGGTTTTTTTCTCAAGTAGGTGGCACATCTGGTTTGTCTGGTTTGAGGCAGACATAGAGCCATCAGCCTACACCGTCAGCTTAGGCCTTGAGAGCCAATTAGGGAGCCTCTTCGGCTCATTTTGTGTATCAGATTTATGCGCTGAGGGGTGAGTAAGTGGAGCAAAAACCTACGGGGCATGTATATGCTATTACCACACCAAATTTGTTGCTATCACCTTTGGCAGTGAGAGGTAACTTCTTGTTGTGTAACTCTATTGCCAATGTGTTGGTTGATAATGGTGCATCGCATTTTTTTATTTCGTCTACATTCGCATCAGCATTGGGGTTAGAAGTGGCTCAATTAACATATCCACTCAGGGTAGAGTCACCTATTGGTGGTGAGGTTGCGTTAGACCAATGGTGTCGGGGTTGTGAGATAGAGGTTGTCAGTCCCTGACTTCCTTTTGCTTTTGTGTTGATTGACATGTCGAGTTTTGATGTTACTTTGGGTATGGATTGGTTGTCATTCTACAGGGCAATATAGATTGATACCGTCAGAGAGTTACGGTGTACACCTCAAGTGGTGATTATTTTTACTTATTGGGGTACCGAGTTGATAGAACCTTGTTGCCAGTTTGTGATCCGCGTGGTCGGGGCGAGCTTAGTCTCCTTCTTTCTACATTCTTGGGTGTTGAGAGTGATGTGGTCCGAGTAGAGTTGCTGAGGGTAGTATGTGAATACCTGGACGGCTTTTTCGAGGACCTCACTAGTTTGCCACCTCACCATGAGATTAAGTTCTCTATTGATTTAGTGTCTAGCACGACACCGATTTCCATGGAACCATATGAATTTGCATCTGCCGAGTTGAGTGAGTTGAAGATTCAACTCCAAGAATTGGTAGATAAGGGCTTTATCCGCCCTAGTACTTCACCTTGGGGAGCACCTGCTCTCTTTGCCAAGAAGAAGGATAGCACATTGCGACTTTGTATCGATTACTGGAAGTTGAACCGAGTAATTATTAAGAACAAGTATCCATTGCCTGGTATAGATAATTTTTTTGACTAATTGAAGGGGACTTGTTGCTTTTCTAAGATAAACTTGAGGTCGAGTTATCACTAGTCCAGAGTAAATGAGGAAGATATCTAGAAGATGGCATTCCGTACACGGTATGGTCATTATGAGTTCTGAGTGATGCCTTTTGGGTTAACCAACGCACCGGCTTTGTTTATGGATTTGATGAATCGAATCTTTCGTGAGTTCCTAGACCATTTTGTGGTTGTCTTCATTGACGACATTTTGATTTACTCATTTTGATTTACTCAACCTCTAAGGAGGAACACAAGGAAAACTTGTGAGTTGTACTTGAGTTACTTAGAGCCCACAAATTTTATGCTAAGTTCGTGAAGTCTGAGTTCTGGTTGAAGGAGGTGAAATTCTTAGGCCATGTGGTATCCGGGAAAGGAGTGAGTGTAGACTCTTCTAAGATAGAGGCAGTGCAAGATTGGGAACAATCTAAGAATGCCTTTGAGATCCGGAGTTTCTTGGGGTTAGTTGGGTAATACCGTCATTTTGCGAAGGATTTCTCTAGATTAGCCTTACTGTTGACTAGACTGATGAGGAAGGGAATTAAGTTTCTGTGGAGTGAGACATGTGAGAAATCGTTTCAAGAGCTTCAGGTTAGACTTATCACTGTTCCAGTGTTGATTATTCCTGAGAGGGGTTTGGGCTATTCAGTGTATTGTGATGCACCTCGGGAAGGTTTGGGTTGTGTCTTGATGCAAGAGGGGAAGGTAGTGGCATATGGCTTACGTCAGTTGAAAACACATGAGAGATACTATCCCATTACGACTTAGAGCTAGCAACAATGATCTTTGCCCTGAAAATTTGGAGACATTATTTTTATGCTGAAAAATTTGAGGTCTTTTCAGATCACAAAAGTCTGAAGTATCTATTGTCACAGAAAGACTTGAATTTGAAGCAAAGAAGGTGGATGGAATTTATGGAGGATTACAACTTTGAGTTGCATTGTCATTCGGGGAAAGCCAATGTAGTGGCTAATGCCTTGAGTAGGAAATCCATTAGCAGTGTATCTAGTATTGTCATCCAGGAATGGGAGATGTTGGGCACTATTGGCGAGTTTGACTTGCACCTTGGCAAGTCTGTTAAGTCGGCAGCTTTGTTTACCATAGTTGCACAACCTACACTTGTGAACTGACTTATAGAAGCACAGCAGGGTGATTATGAGGTAGAATCCATACAGGAGAAGATATCTAGAGGGAAGGAGGAGAAAGGCTTGAACATATATTCTGACTCGAGTATTAGATATCTTGACCGTCTTTTCGTACCAAAACCTTGTAGGGAGGAGGTACTCCGAGAGTTCCATCATTCGCACCTTGTAGTACATCCAGGAGGCACAAATATATACCACGACCTTAGTCACCATTTTTGGTGGAGGGGGATGAAGAGAGACGTAGCTTTGTTTGTATCGAGGTGCCTTACTTGCCAACACGTGAAGACCGAGCATCAGAGGCCAGCAGGTTTGCTACAACCCTTGCCTTTAGTCGAGTGGAAGCGGGAGCATGTCACGATGGATTTTGTTGTGGGTCTTCCGAGGACTCAATGGCGGTAATGATGTGTAGACACCCCATTTTTTATTGCCCTTAAGACTTGGGCGCCTCAGGTTGATCACTCGATGATGAAAGTTATGCTGTACAATCGCTCAATTTCTTCAGCAGGAAGCTCTAATCGCAAACCTTACACCCTATTTTTTACCAAAACTATTTTAGACCTCAAAACCCTCTTTTTCAAAATATTTTTCCAAATGTTTCTACGATGTTCCGAGGCTCGCATTTCCTTTAAAATATTGCACTTTTTGGTAACCAAGTAAGAAAAAAGTGGGAATAAATGAAATGGATGTGAACTCTTTGAAAAATCTTTAAAACATCTTATTTATAGGTTTGGAGTTGAAGGAAATAGGAGGGGAGGGAAGAAAACTAGTTTGGGGAAAGGTTGGGTATCAAACCGTTAAGAGAGAAATGAGCAGTCTTCAATCAATTAGGCATATCTCTTTTTACATTTATAATTTAGATTTGAGGCTACCACCATTGGAAATTAGACTTCTTGGGCTTCAATTTGGACTCAAGAATCATATAAAACCGAGTTCGAATGAGGGAGATATGGCCATTTGAATTTGGGCATCTATCCATTAAGATAGAAATGAGCAGCCTTCACTAAATTAAGCATATCTCTTTGTACACTAAGAATTTAGATGTGAGGCCACCACCATTGGAAATTAGTCTTTGGGGCTTCAATTTAGACTTAAGAATCACCTAAAACCAAGCCTGGATGAGGGAGATATGCCCGTTTGAAGTCAAGCTTGAGCAGATTTTGTGGCAGCTGACCCAGTTGTTCCAATAGGTAGATATTTTGATGCAGTTGATGCCATTGTCCCTCTCATGTGCATGCCTTGCACCATCTGTCTCTATCTGAGATATTTCCGACCTAAGAGGCTGTTTTTCTATACATACAAGACTAACCCTCTTGATTTTAGGTTAGAAAAAATTCCAAAGACTCCAAAACTTGCATAGCACACTCTTTCTCTATCTTGCAACCTACATACACTCTCTCTACACTTCCTAGACCAAAAATTTGGGTCTTCTTGCTGAGGTTCTTGAGCTCAAATCTCAGCCCTTGAGAGTGTAAGCTTTGTGGTTTGTGAACAAAGAAGTTACTCCTCTTCAAGAGGTATAACCTTGACTATCTTTACACTACTTCTTCCTTCTCTTTTCTTGCTTTTTTGGAACTTTTTTTTGGATTGTTTTTATGGGTTGAAATTTGTGGCTTAAAGCTATCAAAGGTGGAAGGGTTAACCACCCTTCTTTGGACCTTGTCTCCTAAACTTTTGCCCTTGTGTTTCCCACTTTTTTCTCAACTTTTTACCACTGATTTTCAGAGTTTTTCAAAAGCTAAAAATGTAATTTTGAAGTCCCAAAAATGGAGGGGTTAGCCACCGTTCCTTGTGCTTGTTTACTAGCTCAATTTCTACATTGTTTTAACTAACTTTTTAAAGCTTTTCTATGTCATTTCCAACATTGTTTTTAGCTATTTTAGAATTTTTTTAGTGTGTTTATTTCATTTATGCTTTGTCTAGTATGCTTGTAGTGTAGTGGTCCTCATAGGTTTGGTGTTTTAGGCCTTAGCCACCAACCTATTTAAGTTGATAGCATTTATTTCATGCTTTTCATACTTGTGTTCATGTGTAATCACCTCTGCAACCTCCCCCTTTTTTGGCTTTTTATTTCTTTGAGAATTGTTTCAACCGAGTGTTGTTTAAGCTTGAGAAAGAGACCCTTCACTGCTAAATGGTTTAATCTCTTTGGAGGTTCATTACCAGGGCATTACCTCTTTCTCACGCCCAAAACAACTTCTTGTCTGATACCCTTCTCCATTAGTGGACTTAACTATCATTTTTGGACTAACATGACTAAGGAATGGAAAGGTAATTAAAAGTGGTTATAAATTGGGCTAAAATGGAACAAGATAATAAAATGGTTTTGGTTCAATTGGGCGTTAATTGAACCCATTGAGTCTTGAGTCATTTCATACTTTTAGTGATGAAAGTTGTTCAAGATTCAAGGTCTACCACTTCCCTTGATCAATTCCATGATAAGGAGGAGGTTTGTGGGTCTTTCATTATCGTTTATTGAAATCTTGTCCCTTGATTCATAAATCATCACGCAATGATTTTGCATCGATTGATGATTTACAAATCAAGCATACCCCTTCTTTGATTTGTTTGATGATAAGGAGAGGCAGGGTGGACAAACATCTCCTAAAAATACTCTATTTGTGCTCAGTTTCTTGTTTATTGCAGCAGTGCAATAGTAAAAAAATAATGGCCGGCCGACCACCTTACTGTACGGCGGATCACTTCTTTTGGCCAGCTGGCCACCTATCTTTGGCCAGGCAATGTCTTTTTCCTTGCAAAATAGAGCTAGGAGAAAATAGTTCAATTTTCTGACTGCAAAACAGGAGCATTCTGGTAGCCAAACAGAGGGCATTTTCGAATGGAAATCCACATTCATGCATGAGCCATTCCTCACTTCTTGGGGCCTGTTCAAATTGTGTTTAATAATAGTATGTTGTACCTAAAGTATTGGACTTGTAATTAATTACTTAGTTAATTAACTCCGTATTGTACCTAATTAGTTAGTTTAATTCTAATTTGCATTAATTAGTTAGAATAGCTAGTTAATTTTTGCGTTGTAATTAATTAATTCCTAGTTAAGTTTAAGTTGTACTTAATTGATTAGTTAGGATAGCTAGTTAATTTGATTGTTGTAATAATTAGTATAAAGTAGGACATTCATTCAACTCTCATGCACAAGGGCAAACTTGTAACACTTGTAATAATGTGTATGTCTTCCAACCATCATTTCTTTCTCCTTTTTATTTATCTGCTTATGGTGGATGGCATAGAGCATCATGTTTCTTTTAGCATTTTCCATGATTTTTATCCATTTGTCTCACATACATAGGGTTTGGTTCATCATTCTAACGGCATTGTCATTTATTACTTCCTTGAATATGTGTGCCACCGCATGCTATCAAAGTGATTCACATGACATATTAGACAATCGAACCTATTAGTTGCATTTTTTGTATGTATTGCATTAGTCACTTGCATATTAGAGAATGCACTTTTCTAATTATTTTGTTTCTTTCGGCTTGCCCTAGAGTACTAGGTGAGCATTTATTGCTTTAGCCTATTGCATGCATGTGATTATTGACATGTCAAGCATGATTACCATCAGGCTAAGTGCTTAAGTGATATACCTATTTGGATGCCTGTAGATGAAGGCTAATTATTTAAGTTGGGATAACTTGATTACTGTACATATGATATCACTTTTTTTGTGGTACATATTCAAACACCTTTCAAAATCAAACATAAAATCAAAGTGTTCCAACTTTTGCAAATTAGTCTATACTTGTGTGAAACACATAGTAAAAATAGCCTAATAATCGGAACAAGAGCACATAATGTAAATAAGAATCACATCATGATTAGTACAGGCCGATCTTTGATCGGGTGAGTGGGGTGTTCAATTCATGACATTCTCCTCTAATACCTAAGTTCTCGAGTCAAGACACTTTGGTGATGACGGATAAGTGGCCTTTGGCACGAGTCTCTAGTTTCCTAAATTTTTCAAAAATATTTAGGTGGCGACTCTGAAATCTGGCAAAGTAGTCCATTTTTGGCATTTTGATTCAAAATTGATTTTTCAAAAGATTTTCCAGATTTGCACTCATTTGTGTTTATCTATTTCACATTGCACTTGTGAAATCATATTCAAAACCACGGGAGTCCGAACTGTGGGGCTAATCATATTCGAAAAGAGCATGAAAAGCAAGCTACAGCTTCTAGCGACTCTATTGGGGATTTAGAGAACTTGACTTGAACTTGATGATGTGACGTTTTATTTACAAATATATGTTCTTTGCATTGCATTTGCATCGGTGCTTTAAGTCACTTTGTTTTCCATCTGCTATTCCTAGACGGCTTGTCGGAGGCTTTCCTAAAAAGCTTGCCAAAAGGCTTGCCGGTCGTGGGCTCTGCCATGTTGGAAATACAACCCTTGGATCTGGATTTCCAATGTTCCATTTGATCCTCGTTTCACTTCTTAGTGCTAAGTGTGAGAGGTATATTAGGTAGTCTTGCTGAGGTACCCCTTTTGACCAATCGGCCTAGCTGTGTATAGTAAAGCTATAGTGACTGTTCCAACTTAGGACATGATGCTTACCCGTATATAGGATTTTGTGCAACTACTTGCGTGAAGTAGTGAAGCCCTAGATCACTCCAAAGCTAAGACAGGGAAGCCCTAACCTCTCATAGGGGTGTTTTGAGTACTTTTGTGCAAATGTGTGATGCAATCCTGGGAGAGTCTTAATCTTGAAGAGATTCTTTTCAAATTTGAGGGTCATATCAGAAAAAGAACTTGGGTTAAAATCTAGGGGTTTGTGTTTGATATGGGTGAATTTTCAACAAGACTAGAACTAGGGCCAAAAATTGTGTCTTGCTTTGCTTTGACTGGCATACCCGGTATCATGATCTGATGGGATATTTGTTTTAATGCTAGGTTTGTCTAAGCCAGAGATGGGGCAATACTTGCCTTAACCCATCACGGTCCATCGAAAAAAAAAAAAAAAAAAACCCACTCAGCAAAGGTCCAATCTATTGATTCCCAACGGCCAACTCAAAAAAGATCTATCCAATATCAAAAGACCTATTCTAAAAAGCCCAATCCAATCAAACCTTTCTAGAATAGATACATCAAGTATAACCCGATCAAAATCCTTATTAGTCAGCTCTCAACTTATACCCATCTATTTCCTCGATTGCCAACTCAGTAGACCCATGATAGCTCAAAGTCCCAAAGAAGTTGTGGCCATGATAACAGCCCTAAACTAGGGAATTTCTAGGCAGAATAAGACTATTGCTGAAATGCAACGCCCATTTGGGGCATCTACCACACATCCAGTCCCGGACCCCCAGCCAAACTTTGGCCCACCTCCGCCAGCTGAAGATTTGCAAAGTCCAGATCCTCGAGAAAGGTTGGCTCAAGTCAAGTTTTCAGACCCCTAGTGCAACTTAATGAGGGCTTTTTCCCCTTGATATTAATGAGCTTGACCCGACCTTGTTAAAAATTACTAACCTTGAGAAGTAATTCAAAAAGGCATAGGGAATTAACTCCATTCCCAACATTGAGGATGGGTACACTGAGGCTGTCGTAAGGCTCCCAGATAGATTCAAAATGCCACACATTGACCGTTTCGACAGGTCTGGAGATCCTATGGTACATATCTAGCTTTTCTTAGGCATCCTGAAACTGATGGGTCTGACTAAGCCTCAGAAACACTCTCCGTATGGAAGAACCCTGCCGCGTATAGTAGCCACTTAGTACGCCAAGTTGGAAGATAAAGTGAAGCAGAACTGGGAAGATTTGGCTGAAGCATTTGTCAATCAGTGTTCTTACAATACCCAAATTGAAACCCAAGAGCTTGAATCAACCCACCAGAATCCTGAAGAATATTTTGTGGAATTTGTTGCAATGTGGAGAGCAAAGGCAGCACAAATGACAGATCGACCTTCTGAGAGGAACCAAGTGCAGATAGTGGTGCAGAACCTTGAGCCTGATATGTTACAAAAGTTAATAGTTGCTCCACTATTCACTTTCAAAAATTTGCATAAATTAGAGTTTCAGATTGAGAGTGCATTTAACAAAGGGATTATTCCTAGAGCAAGCGAACCAGCAAAAAAGGTGTTTTCTGGGAGTACCAATGCTAGTAGTAACACTATTCCCAAACCCACTCAAATCAATACCGTTGTCGTCGCTCCCAAAACTGTTGACCTTTTTGCCAATGCCAACCCACGAACAGCCAACCCAACCTGAGCTCAAGGCAGAACTTTCACCCCCTCCATATGAGCCTAACCAACACACTAAAAGTCCTGATGGAAATAGGGTATCTCAAACCCCTTTATCCCCAACCTCTTCCGGACCCACTCCCTGCTAGATATAACCACACCAAATACTGTACATACCATCAGTAGCACGGTCATGGCACCGATCGTTGCTACCGCTTGCATCATGAGGTTCAGAATTTCATCGACAACCAGACAATAGCTTCGCCTGTGACTATTGTATCTGACAGAGATCCGTGTTTCATGGCTTGGTTGTGGTAGAGCCTGTAGAATGCCTTGGGCACTAGGTTGACATTTAGCAGCACCTATTATCCTCAGGCTGACGGGCAGTCAGAGCGTACCATTCAAATCCTTGAGGATAGGCTTTGGGGTTGTGTTCTTGACTTTAAGGGATCATGGGAGAGGCACTTACCTTTGGTGGAGTTTGCCTACAACAATCGCTTTTAAGAGAGTATTAGCATGGCACCGTTTGAGGCCTTATATAGCCGACCATGTAGATCTCCAATGTGTTAGGCTAAGGTGGGTGATGCACCTATGTTAGGTCTTGAGTTAGTCTGGGAAATGATGGAGAAGGTTACACTTATCCATAAGAGGTTGGTTTAAGCTCAGAGTCGTCAGAAGAGTTATATCGACCGTAGGAGGAGATCGTTATCATTTGAGGTAAGAGAGCACGTTTTCTTGAAGAGAGCATGTTTTCTTGAACATATCACCAAGATGGGGTTTGGTGAGGTTTGGAAAGAGGGGGAAGTTGTCTCTTAGATTTATTGGGCCTTTTGAAATCTTAGAGCGCATTGGGGAGGTAGTTTATCGTTTGGCCTTGCCGCCACAGCTTTTCGGACTTCATGGCGTGTTTTTCATCTCAGTATGCTTGAAGTATCAACGGATCCTTCACATGTGTTGGATTGGACGAGTTAGAGGTAGATAAGGATGCCTCATACGAGAAGAGGCGGTTAAAGTCCTAGATACACGAGACCAAGTCTTGCGAGACAAAACAATTCCATTTGTAAAAGTGTTGTGGAGATACCATGGTGTTGAGGAGGCGACTTGCGGCGTGGCGGAAGTCCATGAGAAGTATCTGGACCTTTTTGTTAATGTTTGAAACTTGTAATGAAAATCTTGTTATGTAGATCAAATGTAAACATCGTGTATGTTTTAAATAGTGAATTGTATATTTAGTTTTGAGAACCTTGTTTATCGTTGTTATAAGAATGAATGACCAATGGATGGGTCATGGTTATGAGTTGTTATAATTGATTTAAATGTAATGGTTCTTGTGTTGATTTTAAAATTTGAGGATGAAATTCTTTAAGGGGAGGTTATAATGATTTTGGTTTAGACAGACCCATTCATTGTTTTAGATTCGAGATTCCTTGTCTTGATGGTTGTTCATGTCTCCTTGCATCTTATTCCTTGTTGAGTTTGGTTATTGGAGTGTCTTGGTTGCGTTTGAAAAAGGTTGGGAATTAGTTTTCCAAAACCATTACTACCCAGATTTTAGCTTGTTCGCTCGAGCGAACTTTCTTGAGCTCGAGTGAACTTTGAGAACTTCCAATACTTTTGCAGATCTGCAAAACTATTGGGAGTATGGCATCTTGTGCTCAAGCAGTGCTTCTTGCACTTAAGCGATCTTGATTGGAGCGGTTCTTCTTGTGTTCAAGTGGTCTTTTGGAACTCTCAGTACTTTTGCAAGTCTGCAAAAGTACTGGGAGGGTGGTGTTCTTAGCTCGAACAGTCCTTTGTTCACTCAAGCAGTCTCTCTTTTTGTGTTTGGTCGCTCAAGCGGTCTGTTCGTATATCAACCCATAAAAGTCACTTTTCAGATCACTTTTTCATCTCTCTCTCTCTCTCTCTCTCTCTCTCTCTCTCTCTAAACATGTCAAAATCTCAAATCTTCTTCCCCTCTCTCTCTAGAAAGCATCTTTAAACCTCAAATAGACCTTGATCTAGTGGCTTCTCAACCCTTGTCCTTTAAAGAAAAAAGGTAGAGCTCACTTAGAGCTTCCATTTGATCAGAACAAAGTTCGTTTTCGGCTTTGTCGAGTTTCAACTCTTATTTTTCTTTGTCCTTGTCTTTGAGGTAGGGATTTCTCCACACTTTAGTATGGTTTTTAACTTAGTTATTTGTTTTTCAAAGAAATCATGGAATTTGGCAATTTTGATAAAAATCTAAGGTTTTGGTTTTGAAATCAAAAAAGAGATTTTCAAATGGATTCTTCAAAAGGATTGTGGGTTTATAAATGTGGTTGAGTTGTGATAAAATGATGTATTTCTATCCTTGGAATTGGTTTATAAAGAAAATGAGATTTTGCCCTAAAATGTGAATATTTGACTTTATAAAGAGGAAATGGAAACCATGTTAGATTTTGTGGAATTGGAATGATGATGATGATGGTGGAGGTAGATATGTATTATCACTCCTATCTTGAGATTTTTGAAAGTATAACTTTGTTGGAAATTATCTGTCTATTTAGAGATATCTGTTTTGGACTATCGGTAGAGGATAGCTATGATTGTTGTAAAAATTGCATTAGAATTAGGACAATTGGAACTAATTTCTCATCCATTTTTATAAAGCATTGTTGCATATTTAACACATTGAAAATGTATATTGTTTTAAGAAAAATGAGTGAATATCTTGGTGAATATGGGTAGGGATGTAGTTGTGGAATTATGTTGGCTTGTGTGTCCTTGGTGAAAGTCCAAAAACCTACGCAGATAGGTATCGAGCCTTCCATTTAGTACCGGTAAAAATAACAATTGATAGTACTTGCAGCCTACTTGCGGACACGTCCTAGAGATTCTCAGTGTTATATCCACTGCCCTGTTTTCTATTGTAAAGGAAGTGATTTTATGAATTGTGATATAAATCTGGCATTACATGGTTTTTGGAAAGATATATAAAATGTTTTGGCACGAGTATTGCATATGCATTTATGTTATAGCTTTGTTAAGATTCATACACTGTGATAGAGTTTCCCTACTAGGTTTTGGCTCACCCTATGTGAACAACTATTTTCAATTGCTGATGATATGCCTCCGCCAAGGTCATAGCTTAGGAGGACTTGGAGCCGAGAATTTCTTATTTTATTTATGTTGTATTTATTTTGTACAAGCTTAGGACTTTATTTGTATTGAGTTTTAAACTCACTTGTGTTGTAATCAAGTATCGACTTGGAAAGTTGTAGCCATTAAGGCATTCATTTATCTGTTTTGCTCTTATTTCATATCTTTTGTGTGTGACACCTGCTATAGATTCAAGGTTAGAGCTTATGAATATATAATTACATGTGCCATCTTTTGTATGACTAGATCATATGAACGTAACGAGATCTTATTCTGAAATGTATTGTTAATTGGTAATTATTGTGAGATTGTATTATTGTTAATTATTTCGGGGCATTACAAAATGAGTCGGGTTAAACTGACTCGGGCCACTACAAAGTAAAATAAATTTTATATAAACTTAGAAATTCAAAATTCAGATTGAACACATTAATTATATACAAGTTTCAATTCATTTTAATTTTAAATTTATATTACTTAATCTGAATAAAATTAAATTTGCCCAAATCTGATTAAAAAAAACCCTAGTGACTGAAATCTTACATCCTAATTCATGATTTTTTTTCTTAATATGTAATTAAAAAAATTATAATTTTGTCAACATGACATTGAAAATAAAAATGTTACAAATTAAAAACAATAATAAAAGAAAATATGAATTATATACTTGTAATAATGAGAAGACTACTAGTAGAAGTATCAGTTTTTGTATTTGTTCCCCGTATTGATTTGACTCCAAGAAGAAATCTATACACTTTCAAAGATTCAGACAGCAGCAACTCTAAAACCCTCTTCATGTTTTTTTATTATTATTTTTTAGTTTTGTTATTTTTATTTTTATTTTTTTATTTTTTTGGGTCTCTTTCTCATCAGAAAATAAAGTAAATTTTTAATTATATATATATATTTTTTTCTAAGTTTAGGTATTTTTTTTATTTTTTCTGAAAGAAGAGACCAAGAAAAAAGAGTGAATCATTTAATAAATAGGTGGGGCCATACCACTTGACAAAAGCTGAGAGGCCAACTTTCATAAACAATTATCTATTACTAATATTAGGTTCAAAAGTATTATATACTAGCATTTTTTTTTTTTTTTATTTGAGCAGGGCCGTGGCTCTTATTAGCTCTTTCATTGGCTCATCTTTGTTTTCAATATTTAAAGTGTGTCAATTTAATCTTTAACATTTATATATATTGGGGATCAGAATGATACAATTTTAAAATTAAGAGTCAAATTAAAACATTTGTATACATGTGGAATCAAATTGATACAATTTAAACATTGAAAACTAAAATGACATAAAAGTTATATTTTCAGAACCAAAAATATAATTAACCCTCAAATTTGCATAAAATTAAAATTTAAACATAAAATATGCATTGCATGGGTAGAAGACTGGTGTTATACATGTTCTTTAAGTCTTTTTTGTCTTTTGGTCTTGCTCTCCATAGGGCTTTGGTGATGCATATGATAAATTGATAAATGTGTCAACTTTATTTGGATATGTTTTTTAAGCATTAATGCTAGTTTTGCCTTAGCTCCTTTTCTATTGATGTTTTGCATACCTGTTGTATACTGTTTGCATCAATAATATTTCTTTGAGAAAATTACAAAAATAATTCTAGAGTTTTACCTTTATAGAGCATCTCCAATGGTAATAGACATTTTACCTATTTAAACATTACTATAAAGTATACATTTTATTTTACCTATCAACTGTTTCATGTTTCTGCTCCAACCATACTCTTTATTTTAGCTATTCATCCAAATACTATAAATTTTATAAAATGCCACATCAGTAACAAAGATTGAGGGAAATAATCCTAATGATTAAATACATTTTGCCTAGCCTTGAAGGCTAGCTACATGTAGCTAGTGAATGTGAGTTGAGCTAAAATACCTAATTACATGTCTAGTGCATTGGAGTTGAAAAAAGTGAGTCATACTAGGCATTTTACCTAACAAACATTATATGCCTAGTGCATTGGAGATGCTATAAATCCTAAATTTTGAATTTTATTAATTTAAGTCTTAATTTTTTTTTATTTTTTTTTAATTTAAACCATTAGCTTATTCTCATTAAGTAAAATTGATAGAAAAATAGTATTTTAGTCATTCGATGTAGTTATATGTAAAATGTTTAAAATATCACTTTTCATTGAGTTTAATGATTAAAATATCACTTTTTCGTCAAATTTACTTAATGAAAATAGACAAATGGTTTAGATTCCAAATAAATGAAAAAATTAGTATTTAAATTGACAAAATAAAAAACTGATAATTTATTGAGAAATTTACTTGTAAATCCCATCATGAGAAAATGGTGATCCGTTTAGTCCTAATGATTTTTTTATTGACCAATTAATCTCATTGATTTTGGAAAGGTAGATTTAGTATATTATTTGGAAATTAGATTGACGATTATACTCTTATTTCTATTATTTTTCTTTCTTTTTTCTTTTTTTTTTTTTTTTTTTCTTTTGTGCTAGAAAGGTAAGATACACAATCTATAGGAATCAAATTTGGGATGAATTTTTATATGAGAATCTTTATTGTTTGGAAAACAATTCAAAAGAAATACAAAAATGACTTGAAATATGAGATTTTTCAAACATTACAAAATGATGTGAAATTCTTCAAATATTTTAAACGAAGTACAAAAACACTTTAGTAAGTTTTGGACAAATGTAAAATTTCAAACTATAACACTCAAACGTAGTACTCCAATGTAACACTAAACACTCCAAAAAAAACTTCTTAGTGTAACACTCCAATGTAATACACACAAAAAATCCCCTAGTGCACTTTTTCCAAACATAACACTCCAAAAAAAGGATGCCGGTATATTCAAACCATTACAAAAGGATGTCGGATTTTTCAAACCATTTCAAAAGGAGTAAAAAAAAATTCCTTAGTAAGCTTTGGGTAAATGTATAATTTCAAACTGTAAGTGTTACATTTGAAAAAAATACACTAAGGAGTTTTTTAATTTTTTTTTTTTTTTTGGTGTTACCTTGGAGTGTTACGTTTGGAATTACATTGATTGGAGTGTTGTAACGCCTCAGAATAATTATAATGAAACCATCCACAATATTAATAAATAATCACACCATTATGAATACAGTGTCCCTTGCAGTCCATATGGTCTCATAGTACAAAAGATAACACATACAATTATACTTTCGTAAGCTCTAACCCTGAATCTATAGCGTGTGTTGCATGTTAAAGATATGAAATACAAGTTAAACAATTAAGAAATGCCTTAAAGGCTTACAACTTTCCAAGACAATGCTTGCTTACAACAAAATTGATTTAAATCCAATACAATTAAAGCCCTAAGCTCGTACAAAACAAATACAACAAATTAAACAAAATGAAACTCTTGCTTCCAAGTCCTCCTAAGCTATTGCCTTGGCGGAGGCATATCATCAGTACCTAAAAATAGTTTTTCTCACATAGGGTGAGCCAAAGCCCAGTAAAAATAATCAAACACAGTTTACGAATCTTAACAAAGATATAACATGAATGCATATGCAATGCTCATGCCAAAACATTTTATATATCTTTCCAAAAACCATACAATGCCAGGTTTATATCACAATTCATGAAATTATTTTCTTTACAATAGAAAATAGGGCAACGAATACAACACTGTGAATCTCTAGGATGTGTCTGCAAGTAGGCTACAAACACTACCAAATTGTCATTTTTACCGGTATTAATTGGAAGGCTCGACACCTATTCGTGCGGGTTTCTTGTCTTTTACCAAGGACACACGGGCCAACTTAATATCACAACTACACTCCTATCCAGATTCACCAAGGTATTCACCCATTTTTTCTCAAAACAATAATATTTCCAATGTGTTAAATATGCAACAATGCTCAATGCAATGGATGAGAAAACTAGTTTCAATTCTCTTAATTCTCATACAATTTCTACAACAATCATAACTATCCTCAACCGATAGTCCAAAATAGATATCTCTAGACAGATAAATATATTTCATAAAGATAAACTTTCCAAATTTCCAAGATGTGAGTGGTAATGCATATCCAACTCCACAATCCTCATCAATACCAATCCAATTGCATATTTCTAACATCGATTCCATAATTTATACAAAATCAACATTTGATGTATTTAGGAAAAAAAAAAACCCTCATTTCTTCCAAACTAAATTTCACGTATCAAAACCAACCATTTTATTACAACACAACCTCATTTCTAGTCCCACAACCATGTTCAAGAAACCATTTGAAAAATCTTTCTTTTAATTTTTAAACCAAAACCCTAAGTTTGTTCAAAATCCCTAAATCACAATATTGTTTCAGAAATAGCAAATAACCAAGTTAAAAATCATAAGTGTGGAGAAACCCTACCTCAAGAAGAAGATCCAAAGGAGAGATGGGTAGAACTCAACAGAGCCAAAAACACAAACTTCACCGATTAAAACGAAGCCCTCAACGTGCTCTATCTTTTTAATGAACGAACTTGGGTGTAGAAATGGGTAGATCAAGGTGTATTTGAAGCTTAGAGATGATTTCTAGAGAGAGTAAATCTGAGATTTAGAGAGAGAGAGAGAAAGGTGTGAAAAAGTGACTCAAAAAGTGAACTTTACGACCTGATATACGCACAGACTGCTCGAGTGCAAGAAGTGTCACTATTAGAAAAAGGCATATATGACACGAAACTTTTTGAGACGGCATACGTTGTCGTCGCAAAAAGCTTTTTGCGACGGTTAATATTTCGTCGCCAATGGTCACTTATTGCGATGGTAATTTCTATCTCAAAAAGGAGGAAGCATATGTTCAATGGTTTTGGCGACAGCAAACCTATGGCCATCGTGAAAGGCTCATTTTTTGCGACAGTTCTTCCCTCTTGACGAAAATATATTTTTTTAATTTTTGTTTTGCGATGGGCATCATTGTGTTGTCGCTAATAGCCCGCAAAACACCCAAAATTCCCAAATTCCCAAATGCTTGGTGCCTCTGATATTTTCGTTTTTCCCCTCTCTCTCTCTCTCTCTCTCTCCCCCCCCCCTCCATCTCCATCTTTCATCTACAAGTTCACTCCCGCCGGCATTAGTTTGTTGATCCACCTTCACCAAGTCGACATCGTCACCCACTCTCTCTCAATCTCGCCATCAATCTTGGTCAATACATGGATATCACCTCTCTAAGAGCTTTAGGAGCCTTCAACGTTTAATCAGTACCTCTCAAGGTATTGCATCCAAAATTTGTATATTTATTTGCAGTTTGCACTTATCTATTTTCATCTCTCTTTTACTTCCTTGGAAAACCCTAGAGTTTGAAGGTAATGGCTCTCTCTCTTTCTCTCAGTTTTGATTTAAGAATTTTGCATTCGATATTTGTATCTACACAAATAATACAGACTATACACTTACAGCATGCCTTCTCTAAAACTGGTAAACCAACATTTGATCCCATAACCCAATTCAATAAACCTTTCCTTTACAATAATAATAATAATAATTGCAAAGAGAATGAGAGCTGTAATCTTCAAAGCTGCTGCCTTTGGGTCTTCGTCGTTGATTCTGTCTCGGGGGAATCATTGTCCACCCACCAAGTGCTCGACGAAATGCCTCTTTTAGATATATTTTTGTATAAGAATATATGGTAGGGATTATGAAAAACTACTCCAGAAGGTTGGTTAATTAATTTGCATAAAATGAATATGTGCTGGGGATTACCAGAAAAAAAAAAAAAAACCTCATCGAACGTTCATGAACAAACTCTGAAATGGTAGTAATATACGTCATGTGAATCAGTTAGTGCATGTTTGTTGTATAGGAAGGTGGTGGTTCATCGATCTTTATCTTGTGTGAGGCTTTTATGGTTCTAAAATTAAGCTTGCAATCCCATGACATGGAAGTCCTTGAGTGAGTATTTGTGGGTTTTGGTAGCTACGGTTTTCTCCTGATTGTTACAATTATTATAAAGCCCACCATTTATGCAGAGGTCAGTGTTTTTGGCAAGATTATGGCTAATTAAGTCTTTATACATATTCTATATATATATATATTTTTATGAGGGAGATTTCATAATCTGGCTTTGGGCCGTGGTAATGACCGGGCAAAACTTGGTCTGAACATGTTTGGGCCGAGCTGGGCTGGGACAATCCAGGTGCAGTGCGCTCGGTTAAAGCCCAGGTCCGGTTTGGCGGGGATAACTTCTCTACTAGCCCGGTTCGCGTTGTTTTCTCGTTGAGATTAGCGTGCTAGATCCTCCGCATGAGCCAACCGAGCAAGTGCTTTCGATCATTACGTCATTCTGAAAGCTCTCTATCTTATGAGCTCGGCTCGAGCATTGTATGTCCCGAAATGTCTGGTTGTAGGAAGATGAGGCTTGCCGTCGTTTGTCGTTAGCCAACGCCGTTTGGCAGTTTGGTTAGGTGGTGTTTAGTTGTATTTGCACTGACACGTGGGAGAGTAGGATAGAGGAGCAGGTCCATGCGTCGACAGGCGAATGGGCCTTGAGGCCTGTGAAGGTATGTAAACGTGACTACGCCTCCATTGGGGATAAAACATCGATTGGTGAGAGAAACTTTAACATTGATCGGCTTCTCTCTCTCTCTCTCTCTCTCTCTAAGTGTGTGCTAACTTGACCGTCGGAGGGGTTTTCCGGCAACACACCGCCGGGTAGCTCACCGTCGTTGTGTTCATAAGTTAATCAGATAGAAGCGGAGCTTGAACGCAAGGAGTACGGGCGTTATCGAATACTTATCCCCCGTACAATTGGCGTCGTCTGTGGGAATTTGACAGACAAAACCTTGTCCTCTAAGCTTCTCCGGTCATCTTTTATGGCGAATCACGACGACATTCCGTTACTTGCCATCGATGGCATCACGCCAGAGTCCGTTTCTCTCAGAGATGGCCTGTTCACCATTCCGACGATGGCTGATTTGGAGACATCCGCACAAGGACTTCGAGGATGCATAAGACAAGTCGCCAAGGAGTTTTAGCGCTCTGTCATTCCAAAAAGCATCGCCGGCGAGATTCACACACTCAACACTTGGAAGACAAGCTAAGAGACCAAGAAATGATCATCAAGATAGTGGCGGCGAAGATGGAGGCCATGAGACGCCAGGATGAAGGGAAAGGCATTCTTGGGTGGGAAACCACAGTGACCACGCCCATTCCCGCCGTTCTAGTAGTCTTAATAGATGTCGCATCCCTTCACTCTCCATCACAAGAAGCTTCAGAGCTGGAGACTATGTAGCACCGGCGACGACATCTTGCACGCAGGACAGCAGTTACCACCCCTCACGCCCGACGACGGCGTCGAGGTATTCTTGCTCTGACCGTTCGAAAGACTTAAGGGATGTGTTGGAGGAGTGCGCTTGCCGGCAGGAGGCGCAGCGGGTGCTTGCACTGCAGCGGCTAGTCCCTAGAGGGCAAGCCAGTGAAAAGGTCACCATGCCACAACCACGCTTGGCGGCACGCGCGCCACCAGAGAGAGAGTTGGCAAGGCTGAGTGCCACCTTTTTTTCTGTAGAGATCGAGAACACATCGCTCCGCCCCAGGTTCTGTCAACCAAAGTTCATGCTCTATGACAAAAAGATTGATCCATATATACACGTAAAGCCACTTCCGGCAGGTTATGGCTGGGCACAGGCGAAACGCTGCGCTCATGTGCCTTGTTTTTCCATCAAGTTTGGGCGAGTTGGGCCTAAAATGGTTCGAGGCTAGGAGGAGAGCATTGAGGGGTGGCAATAGTTGACAGAGGCATTTATCACTAGATTTAAGACAAATGCTAAAATGCCCAAGGAAATTGACCATCTCTTGAGAGTAAAGATGGAGCCAGGCGACTCTTTGAAGGCGTATAACACTAAGTATTGGGAGACTTTCAACGAGATCCTTGATTGCGTGACCAACCTTGCAATCACTCAATATAAGCGCGGTCTTCCAGTTGGACATCGACTGAGAGACTCGCTCACAATGAATCAACCGTCAACCATGGAATTACTTATGCAACACATTAATGAGCACATCCGAGTCGAAGACGATGCAGCCGCAGCTACCATGACGACAAGTCCGGTAGTAGAGAATAAGAGAGTAGTGCGAAAGGTTCACGTAGTCGGACAAGATGATGGCTATGCAAACCGCCATGGAAAAGATGTAGGGAGTTCGGTTTTTGGAAGACGTCTATAAGAAGGCCAAGGAAAAGGGGTATAAAACTTGCGGATGGTAAATGGCCGATCCATGTTTAGAACATCGAACTCTGCCAATCTAAAGTTTTGTTCTTAGTTCTATTTTTGTAACCCTTTTTGCCATTGGCACAATGAAACAAGTAGACCATTTTCTTGAGAATTGTTGTATTTTTGCCTCGCCAAGCGGATTTAGTGCGGTCCAAGGGGTAACTCACAATCATTTTGACGGAAAGATCAAAATTCCTTGCAGTGCAGATTTTGCTCGGCAAGAGACTTGTTGATGGTTTTGATCAACTTTGGAATTCCTTGCCGGATGGATTTTGTTCGGCAAGAGGTTTGTTGATGATTTTATCAACTCTGGAATTCCTTGTCGGATGAATTTTACTCGGCAAGAGGTTTGTTGACGGTTTTAATCAACTTTAGAATTCCTTGCCGAGCTGATCTAGCTCGCTAAGAAGCAAGTCACCGAGCTGACCTTGCTCGCCGACCTTAGAGTTCCTTGTCGAGCTAACCTTGCTCACCAAGAAGAAAGTCGCCGAGCGGACCTTGCTCGTCGACCTTGGAGTTATTTTTCGAGCTAATCTTGTTCGCTAAGAAACAAGTCACCAAGCGGACCTTGCTCGCGACCTTGGAGTTCCTTGCTGAGCTGATCTTGCTCGCCAAGAAGAAAGTCGCCGAGCTGACCTTGCTCGCCGACCTTTGAGTTCCTTGCCGAGCTAATCTTGCTTGCCAAGAAGAAAGTCGCCGAGCTGACCTTGCTCGCCGACCTTTGAGTTCCTTACCGAGCTAATCTTGCTTGCCAAGAAGCAAGTCGCCGAGCTGACCTTGCTCGCCGACCTTGGAGTTCCTTGCCGTGCTGATCTTGCTCACCAAGAAGAAAGTCGTCGAGCTGACCTTGCTCACCGACCTTGGAGTTCCTTCCCGAGCTAATCCTGCTCGCCAAGAAGTAAGTCGCTAAGCGGACCTTGCTCGTCGACCATGGAGTTCCTTGCCGAGCTGATCTTCCTCACCAAGCAGCAAGTCGCGGAGCGAACCTTGCCCGCTGACCTTTGAGTTCCTTGCCGAGATGATCTTGCTCGCCAAGAAGCAAGTCACTGACCTGACCTTGCTCGCCAACCTTGGAGTTCCTTGCCGAGCTAATCTTGCTCACCAAGAAGAAAGTCGTCGAGCTGACCTTGCTCGCCAAACTTAGAGTTCCTTGCCGAGCTGATCTTGCTCGCCAAGAAGCAAGTCGTCGAGCTGACCTTGCTCGTTGACCATGGAGTTCCTTGCCAAGCTAATCTTGCTCGCCAAGAAGCAAGTCACCGAGTGGACCTTGCTCACGACCTTGGAGTTCCTTGCCGAGCTGATCTTGCTCGCTAAGAAGAAAGTCACTGAACTGACCTTGGTCACCGACCTTGGAGTTCCTCGTCGAGCTGATCTTGCTCGTCAAGAAGTAAGTCGCCGAGCGGACCTTGCTCGTCAACCATGGAGTTCCTTGCCGAGCTGATCTCACTCGCCAAGAAGAAAGTCACCGAGCTAACCTTACTCGTCGACCATGGAGTTCCTTGCCGAGCTGATCTTGCTCGCCTAGAAGCAAGTCGCTGAGATGACTTTGCTCACCGACCTTGGAGTTCCTTGCCGAGCTGATCTTGCTCACCAAGAAGAAAGTGGCCGAGCTGACCTTGCTCGCCGACCTTAGAGTTCCTTGCCGAGCTGATCTTGCTCGCCAAAAAGCAAGTCGCCGAGCGGACCTTTCTCGTTGACCATAGAGCTCATTGCTGAGCTGATCTTGCTCGCCAAGAAACAAGTCGCCGAGCGGACCTTGCTCGCAACCTTGGAGTTCCTTGCTGAGCTGATCTTGCTCGCCAAGAAGAAAGTCACCGAGCTGACCTTGCTCACCGACCTTTGAGTTCCTTGCCGAGCTGATCTTGCTCGCCAAGAAGTAAGTCGCTGAGTTGACCTTGCTCGCCGACCTTTGAGTTCCTTTCCGAGCTGATCTTGCTCGCCAAGAAGCAAGTCGCTGAGCTGACTTTGCTCGCCGACCTTTGAGTTCCTTGCCGAGCTGATCTTGCTCGCCAAGAAGCAAGTCGCCGAGCCGACCTTGCGCGCCCACCTTGGAGTTCCTTGCCGAGCTGATCTTGCTCGCCAAGAAGCAAGTCGATAAGCGGACCTTGCCCGGCAACCTTGGAGTTCCTTGCCGAGCTGATCTTGCTCGCCAAGAAGCATGTCGTCGAGTGGACCTTGGAGTTTCTTGCCAAGCTGATCTTGCTCGCCAAGAGACAAGTCGCGAAGCTGACCTTGCTCACCGACCTTTGAGTTCCTTGCCAAGCTGATCTTGTTCGCCAAGAAGCAAATCGTCGAGCTGACCTTGCTCGTCGACCTTGGAGTTCCTTGCCGAGCTGATCTTGCTCGCCGACCTTGGAGTTCCTTGCCGAGCTGATCTTACTCGCCGACCTTGGAGTTCCTTGCCGAGCTGATCTTGCATGCCAAGAAGAAAGTCATGGTGATCTTGCTCGCCGACCTTGGAGTTATTTGCTGAGTTGATCTTGCTCGATAAGAAACAAGTCGCCGAGCTGAACTTGCTCGCCAACCTTGGAGTTCCTTGCTGAGCTAATCTTGCACGCCAAGAAGCAAGTCGCCGAGTGGACCGTGCTCGTCGACCATGGAGTTCTTTGCCGAGCTAATCTTGCATGCCAAGAAGCAAGTTGCGAAGCGAACCTTGCCCGCCGACCTTGGAGTTCCTTGCCTAGCTGATCTTGCTCGCCTAGAAGCAAGTCGTGGAGCGGACCTTGCTTGCCGACCTTGGAGTTCCTTGCCGAGCTGATCTTGCTCGCCAAGAAGAAAGTCACCGAGCTGACCTTGCTCGCTGACCTTAAAGTTCCTTGCCAAGCTGATCTTGCTCGTCAAGAAGAAAGTCGTCGAGCTGACCTTACTCGCTAACCTTGGAGTTCCTTGCCGAGCTAATCTTGCTCGCCAAGAATCAAGTTGCTGAGCTGGCTTTCGTAGCTAACTTTGAAGGTCCTTGCCAAGTTGATTTTACTCGCCCAGGAAGTTGCTGAGCTGATTTTACTCGCCAAGAAGCGAGTTGACGAGTTGACTTTGTTTGCCAACTTTGAGGTTTCTAGACCGAGCAAAGTGAACCACTGAGCAAAAAGTCTTGCCCGGCCTTGTAATGTAATTCTGGTCACAGAAATGCGGATGGAATTAAGAGGCAATTGTGAGAGAGATTTCATAATCTGGCTTTGGGCCGTGGTAATGACCGGGCTAAAATTTGTCCGAGCATGTTTGGGCCGAGCTGGGCTGGGACAATCCAGGTGCAGTGCGCTCGATTAATGCCCAGGTCCGATTTGGCCAGGATAATTTCTCTGCTAGCCTAGTTCGCATTGTTTGCTCGTTGAGATCGGAGTGCAAGATCCTCCGCAGACCAGCCAACCGAGCAAGTGCTCAATCATTATGGGGGCTGCTAAGCTCGGTCATAACGGAGCTCGGCTCGGAGCATTGCATGTCCCGGATGTAATACGGTCGTAGGAAGATGAGGTAGCACCGCCGAGCTATCCGTTCGCCCCAACGCCATTTGGCAGTTTGGTTAGGTGGTGTTTAGCTATATTTGTGCTGACACGTGGGAGAGTAGGATGGGGGAGCAGGTCCATGCGTCGAAAGGTGAATGGGCGCAGAGGCACGCGCAGAAGGTATGTAAACGTGACTACGCCTCCCATGCTGCAGATTGAACATCAGTTGGTGAGGGAAACTTTAACTTTGATCCAGCTTCTTTCTCTCTTTCTCTCTCTCTCTCTCTAAGTGTGTGCTAACCTGACCGTCGAAGGGGTTTTCCGGCAACACACCGCTTGGTAGCTCACCGCCGTTGTGTTTGCAGGTTAATCGGATAGAAGCGGAGCTTGGATGCAAAGAATACGGGCGTTATCGAATACTTATCCCCCGTACAATTTCCTTGCTGTAGTTCTTTTGAAGCTTCACATGTTATCCATTGAGCCGATAAGCAAAGTGTGCTGATCTCTTTAATATGCTGGGAAGTATGAAATATTAGCTATTAGCCCTGCTGCCCTGCCTTGCCTTGCCTTGCTCTTTTCTTTTCTCCTTTTTTTTTTTTTTTTTTGGTTGTTGCTTTAATACCCTATAGAATTTTTACGACATATGTCTATGAATGTTACTACAGTATCAAAGCAAGTAGGTTGAGGAGGTTATCTTCACAAACTGGAATATATAGAATTTCCAATTATGTTTTCTATTCAGAATTCATTTTGTCCCTTCAGTCTCAATAGAGGTACGTTATAATCCCTTGGTTTGTTGTATTGCGTATTGTTAAATGCGATTAATTTGTTTCATTTTTCGATGTTGGATCTAGATTTGTTCTTGCCAATTTTGTTATTTTGCATGGTGTGAAATTAGTTTGTTCCCTGCTTGACTGTATGCATCTTTTTTTTCTTATTATGAGTTTGTTCCTGCTTGATTGTAAGCCCTAGGTATTGAATGATTCTGAGATGTTCCAAAGATGCATTAGATAATTTGAAAGTTGTGATGTGTAGGCAACTATTCTTGTGGTTGCAACTCCCAATGCATCATTTAATAATTCCGCAATGACTTTTTCTTCTTTTATTAATTAGAATAACAAAAATTCATAATTGTGATTTTCATTTAATACTACTCAAAAATTTGACAGATATCAGTTTAAATCAAAATTATGTAGTAGTCTCGAAACATCACTTGTTTTTAATGCTATATGTCTACTTCCAAGACTCCATTAACTATTATTATATACTTATCTTGAGCTTGAGATATTATTCTCATTCACATCCTCATTTTGATTTTATTATATAAGTAACAATGTTAGGAACTGACAATATTTACCTAGAAAAATACTGAGAAAGAGTATTCAATGGTTAAGATGCATTACGAAGGAATCCATTGTCCAAAATTCAATCTACACCATCCACTATTATTTTGGGTAAATTTTCTAGACTATTTTATGGGTTGATAATTTTTTTACTGATTATGAGCAATACTAGAAACCTATAATATTTACCCAAAAAAATACCAAAAAAGAGTATTTAATGGTTAAGATGTATTTCAAAGATGTGTCCTATTATACAAAATTCAATCTACACCATCCACTATTATTTTGAGTAAATTTCCAAGACTTTTTTAAAAATAATTATATCATGTGTTACAGGAATTTTACGTTGGCAATGTGCCCAACCAATAGAAGAGATCTAAAGAATTATATGACCCTACAAAGAAGAAAAATAGAAAAATACGAATATAATATTAGATAGGCACACGATCACATGTTCTTCTTGACTCATGATAATTTCTGGGTTTTTTTGGTTGGTAGCTTTTCTGCTGGTTATAAAAGATCATAACATAACATAACCCTCGCTCGAACCAGCCTCAAAACACACTATTCCTATAAAATCTGGGTGTCAACAACAACTACTTGAGATTGAGAGGGGCATTGGTTTTTATTATTGCATTGGCCTTTTGCAATCAGTAGTGGGGATGCTCAAAATTCAACAACTCTTGTTCTAACAATCTTAACATTTGGTGACTCTACAGTAGATGTTGGGAACAATGACCATATTCACACCATTTTCAAAGCTAATTTCCCACCTTGTGGCAGAGACTTCATCAATCATAAACCAACTGGAAGGTTTTGCATTGGCAAACTAGCCACTGATATCACTAGTAAGTTGTTCAACTGCTTGAGAATATTAGCTTTGTCAAGTCCAATCTGTGTATCAAATCAAATATTATTACTTAATAGTCATTTTAACCTGTCTTTGCAAGTTCAATCTGTCTATATCTAATCAAAGATCACCTTATTCTTGGGGAAGATGGAGGGCGTATTGGTGATTCATTTTCTGATTATCTTTGATGCATAGATCCCTTAGGTTAGACTCTCTTAACCCTTTGCAAATTAAGATTATGTGTACATATTCACCAAGTTCCTTGAATAGAACTCAACTCTTGATTCGAGACTTATACTTGTCTAAACAAGTTATGAATTGTTTAGCAATGTTACTATCGTAAAACTTTTACAACTTGACATGATTTTAATATTGTTTGATAGAACTTATTGATTCATTTTCAATTATATATTAGAATTTGTGTAGTCAAATTAGATGACTTGCATAACCTATTTTTCTCTTCCTTTTGAAACTTATTAGGCTTCTCAAAATTATAGGCCACAAGACTAACTTATTGGCAATAACTTTTTGTTTCTTGTTCTGCTTTTCGGAGTGTAGGAATGCACTTCAGTTGTAGTTTTTAGATTGAATTCTGTAATCTTGGTATATGAATAAAAATTGCGAGAGGAAATTTTAATGACTTAAAAAATGGGAAATGAGCTACATCGAAGAGCAATATATAAGGTGTCTGATTGATTTATATGTAAGAAAATCATTTTTTTTCCTTCCACACCCTTTCCTCCTCCCAATCCCAATCCCAATCCAATAATTTCTTCTACACCCTATTTTAAAAGTTCCTAATAATTTGTCTTTTACATATTTTGTTCGATCTTATATCTATCACCTAGCATTTCTGATTTCCTATGACATTATGGACCACATTTCTAGTTTCTATTTCCCATTTCTTTTTTGATAATGACAACTTTTCTCAATTCAAAGTGGATGTTGACACTTAACTGTTACTTCATTATGATTGTTGATAATTCCTTCATATTGAAACATGTTATCTTCTGCCTTCTTGAATGTGCTTCTTCACTTCTCTGCATTTATTTCTTATATTTGCAGCTAGTTTTCTGACGTAAGGCCATTTGCCTTTGATATCTATATAGATGGGACAACAAATTTTGCACATTGCTACCCTAGCTTTGCAGTCTCTGTGGGAGTTTTGTATAAAAAAGCCACTCTTGGTGTTGTGGTATATAATCACTTACCTTTATAGTCTCCAAAAAGAATTTGCATAATTCTGTAATGGTCCATCGGATTGAAATTTGATATGTAAATTAATATGGTCATTGAAGTTGTTATACTAAATGATGGTTTCCCTAGTTGATGTATCAGAATATAAAACATAGTTGCATAAACCTTTTCATTTTCTATTTTTTTGGCATTGAACTCAACTCAACTCATTTTTGAAGTAGTTCTTGTCCAATTATTTCGTCAAAGTTCAAGAGTGAATGAGTTTCTCTGTTTCTGACTTGAAAGGATGACAATTGGTTTGTGTTTAAGGTAGAATTTGTTGGAGCCCCTATGTGTTGGAATACTGCGACGTTTTTCTGTTCTTTGGTAAGAAGGTTTTATGTAAACCTTTATATAACAAGCTCTTTTACATACCAAAATTGAAATATAAAGTTCTGACTTAATATTTGTTACTCTTTATTCTAGATGGGGGTGCTTTTTGTAATGGGCAAAAGATTCAAGTGAGTCATACTGATAAGGTGAGTGATCCTGTTGTATCTAGACTATAATGTTTTATTCAATAGGTGACCTTCAATAAGACCGTTTTTTTTGTTTGTAGTGGATGTGGAAAAAAGACTGGTTGAGGATGTGCCCAACAACACTCTCTGTTTTATGGCGTTTAGACTCGAGGAATTTTTCCGTGAACTTTACATACTTTCAGACCTTGTGATCAGACTCCATATGGATTTCTAAGCACATTCTTTGTAAGTCCCTCTTATCAATTCCTTCCCCAAGCTTAGTTTATGCAAGGAAAAAGAACTAAGTAGAAGGTATTGACAACAACAGACTTTATTACAGGATAGTTCAAATGCTTGTGTATATTTCACTTCTTATCTATCTATAAAATTAATCATGTTCCTTCTACTTCTGGAAACAGATCACATTGAAAAAAATTGTGTAAAAGTGTGGTGGTTTAGAGTTGAATGCTTGAATTTTTTATTTTTCAGCTCACATTTTTCACTTATTTTTTTTGGTGAAGCAATCACTTCTAGTTACTGGATTTAGGTATGAACATGATGATGCATGCAGTACCAACATAGAGTTATTCAAAGAATTGACTGATGTCAGCCGGGTAATAACCATTTTCTTTCACTTGCTTTACTGATAACTTGCTTCACTTCTCACATCATAGATAGGGATGGAAGATTTTGTGTTTCAAGTTTTTGTAATCTCTCTCTCATTTTGACATTTATATGTGTAGGGCGTGAGAAGGCTTGGTGCTGCTGTAGTGGATATATGCCATGTAGCTTTGGGAATTTTAGAAGCATATTGGGAATATTGTCTAAACCCATAGGATATGGCTGCTGGTGTTTTGGTAACATCTATCATTTTAAGAAATATTTCCTATTTTTTCTTCTAGATATCAATGAAAGAACTATATATAAAACAACGCCCAATTAGTACACATTAATGTGTATTTGGGAGGGGAAAGATTTAGTACACATCTAACCTTTGGTATAATGCACAAAATGGTGGCCCCAAGACTTGAAACCATAACCTTAAGGTTATTACCCCAAGACTTCAAATCCGCCCATGCCATTTTTCATTTTCTATGTTTTACTACCTTTCTAATTTACTTAGATTCCTTATGGGTGCACTGAGTCACAATTTTTACACTTGAATTAGGAATACTATGGTAATTGTTTTAGATGACAATGTTTTTCAAGAATAGATTGAAAATCTACTAACCTAAGTTGGCTGACCAATTGCCATTTGTATTTTCTTAAAACTCATCCCAGCATTCTATTTCACAACCAAATATGGTAGCCAGGGCTGGATGATATTGCTCTCATCATTCTTGGGGCTAACTAACGGCTACCTCACCGGTTGTGTCCTTACTTCTACTCCAAAACGTTATAAGGTTTGTTGATTTAGGGGTTGTTTGGTTTAGCTTATGGAGCTACTTAATAGTTTATTTTCCTTTCTTTTCTTTTTTTTTTGGGTTTTTTTTTTTTTTTTTTTGAAAGTCTGCTAGAGTGTTGATGCAGCTTTTGAGGCAAAAATAGCTAATGTACTTTTACCTTTTGTTTTCTGAACCGGTTGACACACTGAAATGGTTAAACAACATCGAATGTCAACGAAACTTGACACACCCGACTAACTATGAACAAATGACTTGCAAGAAAAGACGAGACTCAAAATCGATTTTCGGTTTTGAATCTAGAGCCTAATTTCCATTTGTGAAAATTTGTCCTGTAGAAACTTTTTTTTTCGAACCGGTTGACATACTAAATTGGTCAAACGACATCAGATGTCAACAAAAGTTAACACATGTGACTAACTAGGCACAAATGACTTATAAGAAAATACGGGACTCGAAATTGATTCCCGATTTTGAATCTAGAGCGTAATTTCCATTTGTGAAAACTTGTCCTTTAGAAATTCTTTTTCGAAGAACAATTGGAGAAACTTTTGGCAGATACATTGTGTGGCATTTGAATTATGTATATGTTACAATTTTATTTATTTATTTGTTTTATGAAATAAATATCAAATGTTTTACATATTTTGTAAGCTTGAAATTAATTATATTATATATATATATATATATTTGTTTCTTTTTGCAGATGCCACTATTTTGAGTACATGATGATATCTTCACATATCGATATTGGAGCTTACTGTTGATACTAAAACAAGCTGTTAATAAATATATTGTTTTATTTGTATTGTCGATACTTTAGTTTTGTTTTAGATACAAATTTGAGTTTTTGAATTATCAAAAAATATTAGTATTGTTGGAGGATGTTTTATATATTTTTAATAAATAATGTTTGGATGACCTTTATCGTTCTGAGGTACATATATATATATATATATATCATTATTCATATATATGATTTTGTGAATGTGAATGTGAATTCGGATGTGTATTAACAATTTGTACAGGGAATGAATTAATAAAATATATATTCATTTTATGAAAAAAAAATGTGTATTAATAATTTTTACAATGAATGAATTAATAAAATATATATTTATTTTATAAAAAAAATTGAGACAGTAATAAACCGCCACTAATTGAATCATCATTTTCTTGCATTTTATTAGGGATGGGTCAACCTGTCTCATATACATATTAGTGCCGTCCTTAGCGACGATTTAAATTGTCGCGAATATTTTTTTGCGACGTTTAAGACCGTCGCTAATAATACTTTTCGCGACGTCAACTATTGTCTCTAAAAAAAATTTTGGTGACGGCATCTTAAACCATCGCTAAAAGAGCGGTTTTTCCGTTTTTTTGTGTCAAGTTAAACCGTCACAAAAACCATAAATTTATCGTCTCTACAAGAAAGCGATGGTTTATAACCGTTGCAAATACCTTTTGTCACGTCCTCTTCTGCCACCTCCTATTTTCTGTCGCTACTCCGTCACAAAAAGTCTTTTGCAATGATATACGTACCTTTTACGATGTTTACAACCGTCGCAAAAGCTCCGACTTTTAGTAGTGTGTCACTCGAGCGTCCAACACCAAAACATGGGATTGCTCGAGTGTAGGAATTACCACTCAAGCAAAGAATACAAACTCCCAGAAGTTTTGCAGATAAAAGACCACCGCTCGAGCTAAACAAAAGCTACTCGAGCCAACACTGTTTGAGCGTAAGAAGTGTCACTCAAGCGAAGAATACTAACTACTAGTATATCTATAGGCCTACAAAAGTATTGAGAGTTTACAACTACAGGTCAAGTGTAAGAAGAGACGCTCGAGCGAAAAAGTCAAAATCTGGGTAACAACAATTTGGACCAACAAGCTACCAACCTACTCCAAACACACCCAAAACACTCCCACAACCAAACTCAATGAGGAAAGAGTGAAACCATACAAGAATAACTATATGAGACAATGAAACCAGGATCTAAAACATCAACTGATCGAGTCTAAACTAGAATCGCTATAAGTATTACGTTTGAAAAAAGTACACTAAAATATTTTATTTTATTTTATTTATTTTTGGGAGTGTTAGGTTATTACATTTAGTATTTTTGTGTATGTTATATTGGAGTGTTACAATTCGAATTACATTAATTGGAGTGTTACATTCGGAAAAATTATACTAAGAAGTTTTCTTATGTGTTACATTTGAAAAAAATACAAGAAAATTTTTTTTTTGGGAGTATTACGTTGTTACGCTTGGAAAAATATACTAAATAATTGTTTTAATGTTTATGTGTATGTTACATTAGAGTGTTAGTACACTAAGGAGTTTTGTTAGAGTGTTATGTTATTATGTTAGGGAAAAGTATACTAAATTTTTTTTAAGATGTTACATTGGAGTGTTACGTTTTTGTTTGTAATGTGGGATTTTTTCCAAAAGGAGAAAAAATTCAAAACTTCTATAGTACAGATTGTCCAAATGTGTAATTTTAAATTTGAAGAAATCCACTTTTATCCCTCAAAAATTAAATCCAAATATATAAATGACCACTCTTTTGTGTAAATTTCATTTTAATGGGACCTTTAAATTCATAATAAAAAAAGAAAAAACTAAACAGTTCACAAAATTACATTTTAAAATTTATTAGTACTTCACCCTAATTTATTTTGTTTTGAGGGTTAAACCCTAAATTTTTTTATAACTTTCCCTACTTCTTTTTGCTTAAAAAAATAAATAATAATAAATAAAAATGAAAGAGGTAACAGCTAATCATAAATAATTGCTTAGCATTTAGTGATATTAGACAAGTATTTTGGATTACTAGTTTACTAGAAACTTCCTTTAGTTTACTTGGAAACTTTACATCCAACTTCCAAGATTGATTTGACTTTGACTTGCGCACAAGGAGGAGCCTTGCACTTTCTACTTCCGATAATTATGGCATCAAAAGTGCTAGACTTTTAAAAAATAATAATAATAATAATATTGGGTAAATTACCGATAAATCTTTAAATTTAATTCTTATCAATTTATATTAAAAATAAGTTTTAGTACAATTGTTATTAAAAATAATTTTTTATGACGATTTTATATATGTTGCTAAAAATTAAATATTAGTGATTTTTTTTCACGATTTTTATAAATTATCGCTAAAACTTATAATTAGTAATATTTTTACGTAACGAATTTTTTAAAGCATTCTTTGAAAGTTATAGATTAGTGATGTTTTTGTGACGATTTTTTAAAGTGTTGCTATAACTTAAGCTTAGTGACATTTTTTGTGTCAATTTTTAAACTGTCATTGAAAATTAATAATTAGTAACTTTTTTTTAATATTGTATGATGAAAATGGCATTATTTATCATAAGACCTATTGGACACTAAGTTTACTTAGCAGGACTTACATATAAGTCCCACTTACATATAAGTCCCCCAAAAATATATCAGGAGAAGTTTCAAGAGATCTTCAGAAATAATCTATTGTGATAGGCAATAAAAAATAAAAAATAAATTATAAATATATCTCTTGAGATTTATTTAAAATATTTGTCGTTGTAGTTCTAAAAATTACATTTCGTCCCTTGAAGTTTCTAATTTCATAACAAATTACCTTTTTTATAAATAAATCATCAAGTCAGTTAATCATTTCTAATGATGTTAGAAATTTATTTCAATTAATAATTTAGGTAATTTTATCATTGTATAAGAGAACAGTTAGGAATTTTATTTTTTTAATTAGTTCTATTAAATAAAAAATTCTGACAAAGAGATTTTTATAATTTTCTAAATCACAGATGGCAATCCGTTCTTTGAACAAATCTCAAGGGGTGTGTTTATAATTTACCCTAATATATATATATATATAAAGAAGAAGTTAAGTCCTTTAAGTTTTTAAAATTTATAAAAATAACCCTAAGTTATTTAAAATAGTTTTATAATTAGACTTTACTTTTAAGTTTTAAGTTATTTCTCGTAAAACCCTGTGAGATATTATACTATCTGAGACACTCAAATTTTTTTTGAACGGCAAAGAAAGAGACTTCATTGATGAATATGTAGTACCAAGTATAAAACAAATTACACCAATAAAGAGAAAAAGAGGAGCCCTAAGTTGGAGAGGAACCAACGAAAGGGACAGACCAAACCAGCAAAACAGATCACCAGCTGAATACCAGCAGATCAGAACAGATCAAAGCAACCTTCAGAACAGAGGAATAGATCAAATGCAGGTGACATAACTCCAGACATTAGAACAGAACACCAGCAACCATCAGACCAGATCAGAACAGAACACCAGTAGCAGATAGAACAGATCACCCTGCCCTTAGGACTGATCACCAGCAGCAGCAGATCAGAACAGAGCAAACATATACAGATGACAAAGCACCAGCAGCAAAAGTCACCAGCAGCCATTAGAACAGATCACCAGCAGCCATCAAACAGATCACTAGTAGCAGCAGAGGAACAGAGGAACAGATCACCCCCAGTCAAACTCAACAAGCTCAACAAACACAGGAACCAGATTAAAGACAACAAAGCAACACAGCAAACTGAAATCATAATTTGCGAAGAGCCCAGAAGTTCACATCACTGGCCTCACCAAACTATAACAAACCTTGCCTCACCCCTGTGAAATTGTAAAGGAAATCTGAAATTGAGAAATGAAACTGCTTTGAAGCAGCCTTAAGCCAGAAAGCAAGCCTAATGAGAATCAGCTCTTGCAGCACCTGTAGATTTGGACGAGACGCATTAAAGGAACAATCATTCCTATGCTTCCAGATTGACCAGAGTGTTACCAAAGGTATGGCACGCCAAATCCACAGCTCAGCTTTCCTGCAAGGGTACCCTGACCACTATTGTAGTAGACCAATGACAAAGTTAGGAATAACCCAAGAGACACCCCACCACTACATAAGACCTGACCAAACTCTCCAAACAAATGGGCAGAGCATGAGAAGATGCTCCAAAGATTCCTGCTGTGATTTACAAAATACGCACAATGAAGAGGCAGAGCTAGGCAAGACTCTAATCCGCTGCAAGAAAACAGAAGTTTTGATCTTTTGTTTCCATGCGAGCCAACCAAAGAACTGGACCTTAGGAGGAAGAAACTTGATCCACACCAGACAACTGAAACTCTCAAACTCTCCATAAGCACTGTTGGTGTGATTGTAAAGGTTAGACACAAAAGATTGCCCTGGCTTGGCTGCTCCCCAAACAGCACTGTCCTGAGTCTCCAATTGAAGATGAGGGACTAAACTTACGATGCCATAGAGCCTTAGCAATTCATTCTTTTCCCAAACAAAGAGTGGCCTCCTAAATGTGAATAACCAATTCTTAGTTACACTAGATACTTCCACAAAATCCTTAAGAAGACCATCCTTTTGTAAAGATAAACTGAAGAGGCGAGGGAACTCATCTTTTAGACAGAAATTCCCACACCAAGGATCAACCCAGAAACTTATGCGATAGCCATTCCCCACCTTTAACTGGAGGTTGCTAGCATAGAAGAGTGAAAGAGACTGGTTTTGTTCTTTCTTTGCCACTATGCCGTTCCAGATATATGAGGATGAGGTGTTAAGACTTGGGTTTGGAACCTAATTCCCACTAAGGAACCGATATTTACTGCAAATAACCTTATACCAAAGTGACGCTGGTTCAGAAGCAAATCTTCACCACCATTTTAGAAGTAGACACACATTCACATCTCTGATTCTTCGAACCCCCAAGCCATCTTGCTTTATACTCTTGGTTACCTCTAACCATTTTACTAAATGAATTTTGCGCTTCAGATCTGGCCCACCCCATAAGAATGATGCTTGAATTTGTCTAACTCCTTTGCAATTCCCTCAGGTAGCTTGAATAGTGATAAGTAGTACACAGGTATACTTGATAACACAGCTTTCACCAAGGTTAATCTACCTGCATAAGATAGTAGTCTCCTTTTCCAACCAGCTAGCCGTAGTTTTACCTTTTCAACTACTGGTTTCCAAGTTTTCTTCCTTCTAGGGTTTGCACCCAAGGGTAGACCTAGATACTTTAATGGTAGATTATGGGGCTTACAGTTCAAGAGGGAAGTAAACTCAGTAAGGGCAGATCCGGAGATGCCAATCCCACAAACGATACTTTTATGGTAATTAATTTTAAGTCCTGAAGCCACTTCAAAGCATTGAAGAATCCTTTTCAAATTTAGCACCTCGATAGCTCGACTTCACAGAACAAGAGGAATCATCTGCAAATTGGAGGTGTGATAGTTTCAACTCATCATTGGCCCCAACTGATACCTTTAAGCAATCTCAACTCCATAGCTCTTTGAGGAAG